>JAPPVO010000019.1:140249018-140636816 GCA_030407325.1 Camellia japonica
CCCGTTTGGACTTTGCTTTTTCTAAGGCCAAATCGCGGCGAAGGCGTTCGTTCTCAGCGATGATGTTGTCCAAGTCTGTTGGTCTGTCTGGCTTGTTCTAGGTCGCTTGCATCGTCTCCTTCGTTGAAGTCGTTGGTGAGTTAGAGTTCGAGGCGCGTCGCTGCGCGACGGTTTCCTTTCCGAGCGTATTTGCCGGAGTGAAGTCGTCTCTCTGTGCGGTCTCGTCGGTGGCTATCGGAGGATCTTCAGTCACGTCTTTCATGGATATATTTGAGTATTCCCACAGACGGCGCCAGTTGTGGGGAAGTGGTTTGGAAATACTCTTCAAATCCTGGAAGACGCCAATGATCCTCAGCTAGTCACCTGCAAAGATACAAATACTCCGGTCGGGGGTGCCGGAATTAGCACTCCGACGGACAAGTCAGTTCTTCTCCTCAAGAAAGCTTGTTGACTAAGTTTTTAGAAATGATTCTTACATACCTTACAAATCTGAAGCTCTTGTATTTATACCCATTCTCTGGGCCTCGGGCCAGAGTCTACTTTTTATTTATTATTCTTTCATTTGTCCTGATATGCCTTCTCAAGTCTATTCGGCCTTAAGAACGTATTCGGCGTCCCGGTTGAGCAGAATGGAGCCGTTCAGTTCCCGGCTCCTCGGGTATACCAGATTTCGTTCCTCTACCGATTCGGCTCCCACAGACGCCTCCAGAGGCTATCATCAAATTGCCATGCATCCGAAGGATCAAGAAAGGACTGTATTCCTCACCCCGAGAGGAACCTATTTCTATAAGGTCATGCCTTTCGGGCTGAAGAATGCGGGGGCAACTTACCAGAGACTGGTTACTGTCATGTTCAAGGAATAGCTTGGCCGCACCATGGAAGTATACATCGACGACATGGTGGTCAAATCTAAGGAAAAGCATGCCCACTTAGCCGACTTGGCAGATACATTTGGCATTCTTCGAAAGTACAAAATGAAATTGAACGCCTCAAAGTGTACATTCGGCATCGGATCTAGAAAATTCCTAGGCTACATTGTGAACCACCGTAGAATAGAGGCCAACCCGAGGAAGATAACAGCAATTCTAGAACTTGGCTCTCCTCAGTCAGTTAAAAAGGTTCAGAAGCTGATGGGAATGGCCGCTGTGCTCAACAGATTTATCAGTCGTTCCACAGATCACTGCTGACAATTCTTTCACACACTTCGGCAAGGCAAAGCTTTTGAATGGACTCCCGAGTGCCAGGCCTCTTTGGACGGCTTGAAAACTTATCTCCGATCAATACCACTCTTGGCAACCCCTTCGGTAAGTGATCCGCTTATTTTGTATCTGGCGGTATCTGACCGGGCGGTCAGTGCTGTACTTTTAAGGGAGGAACTCAGGGACCAGTGACGGTCTACTATGTAAGCAAAGCAATGGCCGACGCCGAAACAAGTTATCTGCCAATGGAAAAGCTCATCCTTGCTCTCATTATGGCTGCAAGAAAACTAATGCATTACTTTCAGGGGCATACCATAGGTGTACTAACGGACTATCCCCTCCGGTCGGCGCTCTGTAGCGCAGAAGCATCAGGGCGTGTTTCGAAATGGGCTTTGGAACTCGGCCAGTATGGTATCCAAATTTTGCCTAGAACTGTCATCAAGGGGCAAGTACTCACTGACTTCGTAGCGAATTCACAAGATGCCTTGCCGACTTCAAGTCCGAACAAGTGCAACCTAAACCCAATTGGAGAATATATGTTGGAGACATTTGGCAGTTGTACTGTGACGGGTCATCCAACCAATGTGGCAGTGGGACAGGTGTAGTAATCATGACCCCCGAAGGGGCAATAATCATGCAGGTGGTTAAACTGGGCTTTGATACATCAAATAATGAGGCCGAATACGAAGTATTGCTGACTAGCCTTCGGAACGCACTTCACCTTGGTGCGCAACGGTTGCTTGTTTTCTGTGACTCGAAACTAGTCATCAACCAATTGAAAGGAGAGTATGCAGCTAAAAATGACCGCATGGCAGCCTACATGACAACGGCGAATTCCTTGCTCGTGAAATTTGACCACCACGAATTGAATCAAATAACCTGGGATGAAAACACGCATGTGGATGCCCTTACTTGCCTAGCCTCTGCCATCAATTTGGAAATCAAACAGACAATCAAAGTAGGATTCATCATGAGCCAAGCATTACCTCTTCTGAACCAGTTCAAATTAATGTCATTGAACGAGGACCAAGTTGGATGGACCCTATCGTCACATTCCTTTCCTCAGAACAACTCCTAATGGAAAAGAATGAAGCCTACAAACTACGAAATAAAGCCCTGAGTTACTACTTGGATCCACAAGGAAAGCTTTACAGGAAATCCCTCTCTGGGCTATACTTAGAATGTGTTCACCCAGATAAAGTTGAGGAACTCTTAACTGAAATACATGAAGGTAGCTACGGTGCCCATCTGGAGGACACTCATTGGCCCACCGAGCCGTAACACAGGGATATTATTGGCCAACCATGCGAATAGATATTGAGAGTTATGTCAAGAAATGCGAATAGTGTTAGAAGTTTTCCCCTTTAACTCATCTGCCAGCCAAGGAATTAAACTCTATCACCAGTCCTTGGCTGTTCGCTCAATGGGGACTCAATATTGTCGGACCACTCCCATGAGCTCCAGAAACAAGCGATTCCTGATTGTCGCGATAGATTATTTTCAAAATGGGTTGAAGCAGAGGCCTTAACACATATTTGAGATATTGATGTTAAATGTTTGGTATGAGAAAACATGATCTAATACCACAAAATGACTTGAAACTTGATGCATTCTCAAAGGTAAAGTGAATTAGCAACATGCATGAGGAAATTCTTGGAAAATAACTTCAAAATGTTAGGAATTATGCATGCATGCAAGGTATGAGTCAAATTTCTTCCTTTCTAGTTCAAATCTCAAGTTCACATACTTAATCTTCTGAATTCATGTTCTTAATGCCACAATCAAAGAACTTGAAGGTTGAATTCTTACCTAGACTTCCCAAGGTGAGAGCTAGAGGCTTAATTCTTGAGTGTCTAAGTCCAATTCTCCCTTTTTTCCTAGCAATCCCCTTAATTGAGCTCAAATCTCTCTTTTCTCTCCCTTTCTCATGTTTGGATTGTGTGAATAGGCTCAAGGATGTGTTGATATGAACAAAAGGATGAGTGGAGCATGTAGGGAGTCTTATATAGGCTCATCTAATGGTAATTAATTAAAACTAATCTAGTAGGCATTAATTAATCTAATTAATTCGTTTCGAATTGGATTTCAATTAAACCTACCATAAAATTCTACAAATTCTAACTAGCATATATACCAAGTCAATTTCTGAATCGGATGTCGATAAGGCCTTCAATTCACAAACTGAAACAAAAACATGAACAGATCTTTCTACGTTAAACATATATAAACACAAATAAGGCAACATATGATGCAAAATTTCACTTTAATTTCTTATTAGGCATAATTAAGCATGGATTAACGTTAATCATGGGTCGGGGTTGTTACACTTACAGTTTTAACATCTTGGATGTATGTGTTATTTTACAATGTATATCATCCTACCATGCAGCTATGTGCTTAATTGATATATCTCTATGATTACCCATGGATGGAGGTTGTGTTGCTTGGGTTAGAATGATGTTGATTGGCATGTATGTGAGCTTAGTTTTTCTGTGAGTTGTACATTTATTCAAAATCCTTTAAAAATGCATGAAATCAAAGCATAACCAAAATAAGCAACATGATCTATAATTGCATGCCTCGCATGGTAATGTTAGCATTATTAATAACCAGAGTATAAGCATATAATGTTTATAAAACTCATATTGTGGTTTAGTAGAGGCTGAACTTTTGATCGGGTGAACGGAGGTGCTCAATTCATGACCTTTGCCCCTCATACCTAAGGTTTCGGACTGAGACATCTTTGGTTATGACAAACAGTGGCTTTGGCACAAGTCACGGGTCTCCTAGTTTTTCCAAAAAGATTAGGTGGTGAGTCTGAGATCTAGCGATGTAATCAATTTCTGGCACATTTTGCAATAAATGGATTTTTTATAAAAGTTGTCGAATTTGGACTCTCACTTTCTGTTTCACATTGCTCCAGTGAGACTAAATCAAGAGATCGGGAGTTTGAACTATAGGGCGCGTTTAGTAACCCCAAATGCATCCCATAACACCTCATGGGTCTAAGGTACGCTTTTATTTGTGAGTGATTTATTTGTACCGATATCTTATGAGATTGTTGACTAACTTGATCATCGGAGTGCCCCCTGATGGACGAGCCACCATGGTATTTCTTATCTTCTTGTGTGGTGGTGTTTAGTTTAATCTGTTCTTCCATGTGCTCTATGACTAAGTTCCTTAGATCTCGACAAGGAGATCTGTTTGGTTGTGAGGTCAGAAATCAACACCTACAATTTGGCACCGTCTGTGGGAATTTAGTTGGGATAGATGGCCAACACTAGACAAGAAGGAAGAGTTGGGGACGATGTGCATAGCGAGAGTACATTGATGTAAACGTTTGAGGAGAGGACATCGATGATGAGGTGCAGGACGCAAATCCAAAAATGAATAATGCCACCAAGGGCACTAATGGCCCAATGAGGGGCAATAAAGAAGAGTACTATAACAAGAGCAATTGGCAGGTCTGGAAGGACTGATGTATATGAAGGGATGATGAAGTAAAGGACCTGGCAAATAAGTTGACGAACCTACAAATGATGGTGAACTTTACGATGCAAAGTAAGGTGATACAACCAGCATTGCCATTACCAGCAACGCCACCGGCTGTTGTAGAAGTCGACGCCCAATAGGGAGGATTGAAAGGAGGATAGACATTGGTGCCACCTACTTTGTACCAAAGGAGGAGACAAACGAACACACGGCGATCTCAAGACACTAGGCAAGTAGAACCATGAAGAGTAGATTCCTCGAGGGCAGTAAGGTCACTGATTAGGGGATCTCAACAAATGAATGGAGAAGGCCAACATCCTAAAAAGACAAAGGGAGTTGAAAAGTTCAAAACGACTCACCCCAAAATAGGAAGTAGCACGTCGAAGAGGTTGAAGTCAATTGACAGCAGAGCATCAGGGCAATCGAAGGAAGCCTTACGAGATTACCTTTAAAGAAAAAGGAATGGTGTCGAGGTCAAATCTACAACACAGCCAAAGTCACCGTTCTCTGTGGAACTAGACAATTTTGAGGCACTGAAAAGATTTACCATGCCGAGGTTTCAAGTGTATGACGGTAAGTCTGACCCTACCTTCATGTTGGTTTATATTTAAATGCTATGTTTTTGTGGAGTGGAAACGAACAGTTGTTATGTAAGGTGTTCCTGTCGACATTTGGAGAAATTGCATCAAACTGGCTCCTAAAGTTACCCAAGGGATCAGTTAAGAGTTGGGAAGGTCTGGCCAAAATGTTTGTGGCCAAGTTTGTGACTAACAGATTGCAGCCTTTGAGGGTTGATTCCATGTTGGCACTAAAGATTGACGATGACAAAAGCCTTAGGGCCTACGCCAAGAGATACTACGAGGTTTAAAACTGAATTCTGGCATGTAACTAGGAGCTAGTAGTCATTTCTTTTAAGAACGGCCTTGATAATGACTACTTACTTCGGCAATCCCTTGCAAAGACATTCCCGAAAAGTATAGTATGCCAGGGCAAAGGAGGACAAGAAGTTGAAGAAGGGAAGCACAATGAAGTAGGAGAAGCGGAATGACTCACCAAAGTGATGCCAAGGCAGTGCCGGCATTGATAAGGAGGAGCCGGGGCTGAAGGCCATGCAGGCGATGAGCACAATATTCAAGATCCCTATTTATAGGATCTCAGAAAGAATCAGAAACCAACCTTATTACAGGTCGCCACAGAAAATCCCAGGGGAGTCCATGGGCAAATTCCACACGAGATCTTGTGCATACCACGATGAGACCGAGCATATGACCCAAGGGTGTTAGGTTTTGAAGCAGTATCTAGAGGAGCTCACTTAAAGGACCTGATAGATGAAGAGAAAACAAGAGATGAGCAAGCCAAATTAGCCTAGGTGCCGGTAGTGCCACCACTACCCCCAGTAGCACCTTAGGCAAAAACACCACAAGTTATTAATGTGATCCATTTCAAGGTTAAAGCAAATGAGATCAGGGGGTAGACACAGAGTGAACCATCTGCAGCACATGTTCCAAGCTCAACAGAACAAACCCCGAACAGAAAGATATCGGGGGCTAATGATTGCATTCATGGATGAAGTGGTCTAACATCTACACAACGATGCTTTGGTGGTAACCCTGATGATCAGAGGGTACCAGGTAAAAAGGATTCTCATTGACCAAGGCAATTCTTGCAACATCATGTACATCAGATGTTACAAGAAACTTGGCCTTCGTAAGGATGTTTTGGAACATTCCGATAGCCCCATGGTCGAATTCAATGGCACGCCGATGTGGCCTCCAAGGACCACAAACTTGGAAATTTAGGCAGGAACAAAGAATATAACGACGAAGTTTATCGTGATCGATACACCTTCACCATATAATATCATCTTGGAAAGACCTTGGTTGCATGTGTTGAAGGCTGTCCCCTCAACCTTGTACTAATTGTTGCGGTTCTCAATAGAGCTTGGGAATGAAGAAGTAAAAGGAGACCAAGTGCAGGCGAAAAATTGCTCCATGGTAGCAATGAAGTATACCTATAATATCCCAGAAATGCAGACTGTAGAAGTAGAAGACGAAGACCGAGAGGTCTTAGACGATGTCTACAAGAAACCTATCGATAAGAGCTAGGTGCCCTTGAAGAAGATCCTAGTAAACGTATGTGATGAGGAATGATTCTTCCTCATCGACTCAGGCTTAGCCAAGGAAGAAGAAAGGAAGTTGGATGTTTTTTTGAGAGGGAACATAGAGATGTTCGCTTGGACACCATATGAGATGTCGGGGATCAGCCTTGATGTCACCTGCCATAAGGTCAACGTGGACAGGTCAGCTAAACCAATAATCTAACGAGCTAAAAGACCAACATTAGTCCATATAGAAGCAGTAGACTAGAAGGTGGAGAAGCTGTTGGAAACGCAGGCTATCTGAGAAGTACACTACCAATGGAATCCCATTTTTGACCAGCCATAAGACTTGGGCGCTCTTTTTTGGGTACTTGATGATGAAAAGGAGATGTGCTAGTCCTATGAATCTTTCAGCAAGAAGTCTAAGGTTTGAGCTCTTAAACCATCTGCACACTTGTTTTAGCCAAAATACTTTTCAACCAGTGGAAAACCTTTTTCAAAATGAGTTTAGTTGTACAATTCCAAACATGATCAATATGTCCTGAGGCTCATTATTTCTCAAAATCAAAATGGTGTATTCTTTCAAACAAACTAAGCAACAGACACAATGGGAATGAATATAAGATGTGAAATTCTCTAAAATAGTTGTTTCTCTTTTCAATTTGTGCTAACTTTACCTCGTTGACTCGATAATGTATTTTCTGATTTGCCAGACAACATATGAAGGCCGGCTCAAGATAGATTCGGCCAGACACCAAAAGGTACGGCCATCCAAATTGTCCAAGTATAGAGCATTTTCGAAAATTTCAGCTTATTAAACACACTTTCCATAAATATCTCAAATATTTACAGCCGAGGCTCTATAAATAGAGCTCGGCAGCTCATTTCTAAGGTTTGGAAAATTGACCCAAGGCATATATAAGGCTTGAGGCTCTCCCTCCTCTCTCTCCTTCATCTCTTACCTACCTTCTTTAACTTTCAACAACCAAACACCATTAAAGCTTAATCTTAAGTTCCTTGCTAAGTTTCTTAGACATTCTAAGACATATTCAAAGGCTCATGAGGGGACCAAGAGAGAGTTTGTAAAACAAAGAAGCTCATCCTCTTTAAAAGGTGACATTATTGCACTTCTAATCATTTTTCTCCCTCTTTTCCTTTATGTCTAACCCTATTCTTATCATATAACTGTTATAATCATGTAATAAGTCCTCATGTGTCACGACCCGAACCCGCCCCCGTGGGTTAAGGACGTAACCGGCCAGTAATCATGAGATTACCTGCGGCCTCAAACCAAGCCAAACGTATTTTAACAGAGTTAATGGGGGCCAAACGGAAGCAATTTAAAACTTTGTCCATAGAGCTGTGCTTATATGCACGTCATAACATTCCAAACACAAATATGTTAACAACTCACATCAGAAAATACAGTAACAAAAAGTTCTGTACAGACAGGATCATTCAAATCTAAGTCAGCCAAACAAAACTATACACAGATGTACTCAAAACTTCGCCAACATAACAGAATAGAAACAAACGACAAAAGGCGAAGGCGGGTCTCGTGCATGAGACACAAGGGCTGACTTCTCCAAAAATCTTTGTTGTTCCACACTGACTTCACTGAGGCTGGGTTTGGACTTCTCTGGGCTCACCTACAAACACATGAATAAGCGTGAGCGAAAGCCCAATGAATAATACCAAATAAAGAATATACATTGGAACAATATACATCAAACGGCCTTGGGCCAATTTGCATTTCTAACTAATACATACATACATAGACATATGTAAGTTAAGTAACTGAGGTTCCAAACACAACGTACGGCCTCGGGCCCAATTCATTCATGTCAGACTATCATTCATTTTAGACTTATCATTTATCTCATACTATTATTCAGATCAGGCTGGCCTTTGGCCCCTTTCAAACTTTCGTATCAACCTGGCCTTTAGGCCTTTCAACTTTCATGTCCAAACGGCCTTCGGCCCACATACACTTTCGTACCAAAACGGCCTTCGGCCCACATTTTATCAATCGGCCTTCGGCCCACATTTATATCAAACGGCTTTCGGCCCAAATATACTTTCGTATCAAACTGGCATTTAAGCCTTTCAAGCTTGTCATATCAAACTAGCATTTAAGCCTTGCAAACTAGCATTTAAGCCTTTCAAGCTTGTCATATCAAACTAGCATTTAAGCCTTTCAAGCTTGTCATATCAAACTAGCATTTCAACCCTTATATCAGACTGGCTCTTAGGCCTTTATATCAAACTAGCTCTTAGGCCTTTATATCAAACTGGCACATAGGCCTTTATATCAAACTGGCTCTTAGGCCTTTATATCAAACTAGCACATAGGCCTTTATATCAAGCTGGCTCTTAGGCCTTTATATCAAACTTGTCCACCATTCAAATTAATGAACTTTACAAAACTTACATAAGAGTAAGCAAATGGGACAATAACATAATTTAGATATTACTCACAGTGATCGGCTTGTAGATTTGCCCTGGAGCTTGACCCTACACATCACATAACATGTACGGGTCACAAATAACTCAATCCGTTCTTTAATTTACACATTCCTCTTTAGGCTTCATTCTTATCTCTTTAATTCAATTACAATGCTCAGAGTATGCCTAAGAGTGCTTAGAAGTGAAAGGGAACGGAAAACAAAACACAGAATGCATTTTCAGAATTTTAGAAAACAGGGTCCCCGCTCGAGCGTGGACTTCCCTTTTCGAGCAGACCCTTAAGCCTGCAAAAGTGCTAGTTATCTCAAATTCCCGCTCGAGCGTGAACTCGGCTGCTCGAGCGGACTGCCTGTCTACATAGCTCCCCGCTCGAGCGTCAACTTCCCCGCTCGAGCGGGAACCATGTCTGTCAAAAATGCTGGGAGCTCGATTTCTCCGCTCGAGCGGCACTTCCCCCGCTCGAGCGGACGTCAAAATTCTAGAAATTCCAGGTTGTGTTCTTGAGCTCCAAATCGATTTTCCAGCTACACTACTTGCATGCAATGGCTCAAATCTCAAATATAATCATACTAACATGGCACCAATGCAAGATTATAACATTAGGAAGCTCAATTCAAACATGCATGCTAGTCTTTGACTTCATTTCCATCCCAACAAAGCAAATGGTGTTCATTCTCATGGAATACAACAAAAGCATGCTTGCATGTAAGATTTAACACCTTTACTTCCATGTTCAACTCAATACATGCTAGCTTATGCAATTCCACAACAATTATATACATGCATGCCTTCATTGACTTTCAATTGAACACAAACAACTCAATTTCCTTATAATCAAGCTAACTTATGTTCTTGGTCATTAACCACACTTGAATTTACAAATTTACAAATAAAAAATCCATGAGTTTACTTACCTAAGAGTTCAATCTCCCAAACTATAACAAAATCTTGGGATTGATCTTCAAGTCCTCCAAACCTTGAGCCAAAATCACCCAATTCTCTCCCTCTCTCTCTAACAGCCGACCCTCCTCTTTTCTTCTTAGAGTTGATCAGCCAAAATCAAATGTAAAGGGAAGGAATTGGTTTTAATAAGGCTTATAATAGCCCCACTCACATATTATTTTAACATAAAATAATTGGGCACTCAATTCATCAATTTAATCAGTTTAATCTGACCAGAATCAATTTCTAATTAAATTTCACCGTAGGTTCTAAAAATCATGCCAATCACAATGGCGTAACCAATTTCAGGTTCCTTGGCCGATAAGGCCCTCAATTTAATTTCCAAAGCAGATTATTCAAACAGATATTCCGACGGTGAACAGATAGAAATTCAAATCACATATTATCACACAATGGCACACAAAATCATGCTAAACACATAATCATATTCAGATTAAGGACCAATTAGCTAATTACGGAACAGGGGTATCACAGTCTTCCCCCCTTTAGGAAGTTTGGTCCTCTAAACTTAAGTTACCTTCAGTCGAAAACAATTCGGAACACTTTTCGTTTAACGGTTCCAATCCTTTCTGATAGTCATTCACCTAGTCTCAAATGAAGCAACGCTCTATTTTCAATTAATCAGAGACTCACCTTTTCCGCCATACAAAGCTTGTATGGTGCCATACCGAAACTAGAGTGTGAGCTGTTATTGTAAACAAAGTTTGTCAACGATGGATAGATCTTTCCAATTCCCAAAAATCTAACGCACACATTTGGAGCATTTCTCCTAGAATCTAAAAAGTTCTTTTTGATTGTTCATCAATTCGCGGATGGAAAACAGCGCCGAATCATAATTCAGTCCCCATTGCCTGTTGAAGGCTTGTCAAAATTCAGACACATTTTAGGATTCCTGTCTAAACAGTAGACACTAGGATCCCATACAAACGAGCAATCTTATTGACGTAAACAGTTGTCAGTCTATAAGCATCGTACAAAAATTTCACATGGAGGGAAATGAGCAAACTTAGTAATTCTGTACACAATAACCCAAACGGGACTTATACTTGGGTGTCCAAGGCAGTCCCACAACGAAATTTGTAGTCACATATTTCTATTTCCATTCCGAAATAGAGGTAGAGATTGCAGTAGTTCTGCCAATATCTGTTATTCAACTTTGCCTTGTTGGCACTGAAAACATTTAGGCACTAATTCAACAATTTCTTCTTCACAATAGGTCGCCAACATATTTATTTCTAATGCTAACTAACTTTACCCCAGAAGTTCGGTTCATTTCCTTGTCACAGAAGTTCAATTCGTTCTTCAATAATCCCGTAATTTACAACCCAATTCAGTACTTAGTTTAGTGACTCATCACAGTCATCCAAGGTCAATCAAAAGTTTTCAGGAACACAAAGTGGATCCAGATACAGATTCCCGAACCAACAAAGGATAACAACAAAACAATCCACCACACGACATGCGTAACTCATATATCCCCATAGCACCAATTGTAAAGCACAAGAACATCGAAGCAGTCAACTTTTAACACAATACACGTGTTCTCAATTCATTCAATTCCCCGTTCCATCAAGTCTCTCCATATTATCTGATAGTTGTCGAAAGCATAAGGCAATTCACCTATTAATCCCCACAGCGTCAAAGGCAGTATTAAAAACAGTCGAACACGCGTTAAACACAATTTACACATCCTCAGAGCCCCAATTGCAGAATATAATGGCACTGAGCAGTTATTCACACAAGGCGTACTGAATCCACACACTTTCGGATAATCAGGGTTTTTCAAAGCTTCTTTGGATGTTAATAACATCTACATGATCTCAAGAGATGACATTTGGGACAAAGCAAACAAATAATCGCCTCGGACCAAAGCACACCCGTTCACGACCGTCGGTGGCCGGCCCGAGATCGATTAGACAAACCCACCCGTACAAGACCGTCGGTGGCAGAAGAGATGTCTCAACAAAGGTGCTACATAGGCTTAACGTCCCCTAGCACGAAGGGACGCTCCAAGAATGTCATCAAAACAAACATAATACCATTTACTTTAACCTGATTTCCCAAAATCCGATAACACCGAAACAAACACATGAAACATATTCTGATTAGTCGAGGACAAATATTCAGTACTGTTTTCAATCGAATCAATCTGTTGACATCGGTTTCCATAGCGTCAAACAAGCAAGAATATGACAACACACCAGCATTGTTCCTTAAAACACCCAATCACTGGATTTGCACAATTTGGTTCATTTATAACACATATGTCCTCAATAGTTGGGGGTTGGTTCTCAACGGTGTTCATGGTTAGATCAATCTATCATAGCCCACAAAAGGTCTTTCAAATAGGTCAAGTACTCTAAACAGATTCAAGTTTTGGGTCTATCAGTTTTTCTACCAAGAATATTCTGGCTATTTATTTACAGGCAATTCTCAATCCCTTTTTACAAAATTAAATTAGATAGAGGGTCTTATCAAACTAATCCCGACACAGGTCTTGCCAAGTTAAATCAAACAAAGGTTCTATCAGATTATATCAAATGAGGGTTCCATCAAGACAATATCAGGCAAAGGTTCTATCAGATCGAATCAGATAAAAATTTCTCAAATAAGGCACATTTAGTTCTGTAAGGCATACTTCGTCTGCTTAGGTACATAGGTGATGGTTTCTCAACTGCCCTAAGTTCATCAGTTCTCAAGGTCATATCAGAATCATTCACCACAATAGTTCATATCAAAGTGTTTCAAATCAGGTACAATACGGTATTGTCTACATAAATTCAAGGGTAGTCGCATATGCATGCAGTTATTCGTATCGGGAGGTACGTATCATAATTAGTATAGCAGTTCTCAAATAAGTCTTATATGCAAGAACATGGTGTACAGTAACACATTAAACAGAGTTCCTCAGGTACACATAGTATAGGATTGTTACGCAAAAGTTCCAAACTAGCCACAAAAGCATAGGTTTATGAGTCGAGCCCAGTATAGTCACGTAATCCAGTCAACTTTCTACCAATCGAAATACATGGTCTCACAATTATAGAGTTCATCATTTAGGGTGCTCAACTCGGTCACACGATCACAGAATCATACTTCCAGTGGTTTAGTCATTGAAACAGTAATATAACAAATCACCCTAAGCATAGGTTCAGATGTACATGTGCATATGCAGAGTTAATCGATACCCCAATACGCATTTCACAAATTTCCCCAAATGGAACATACACATTCAATGAATACGGTCTCGATCGTGTGGGTCCAACCAATCTAAATACACATGCAGCAGATACGAAAGGATATGCCGATTCGAATCAAATAATATACCAAGCAAAGATGTACACATGTACTAATTCAAAATCAATCAATACATAAGCATTCGTTTGTAAACAATATAGATACCTGGGATAACAATCACAGTATTCTGAGTGCTTTCTGGGATGAGTGTAATTACTCTATCCTGAGTAGCAATTTCTACCACTGGTACGAATCTAGCTGAGGCAGAACATTTATTCACATCGCTCAGTTCGGGAACAATCCCTTACCATATGGTCCATTTTACCACACCTATAACAAGCCCCAAAAATCCGATAACAACTCCTCGGTGTTTCTTACACTTTTGGTGGCAAAGGTTCTCGCCGTAGCGACAACTGACATTGTTGTCTCAAGATCTCTGCCATCCCTTGTACTATTCTTCCCAGTCTATCAAGTCGGGCTGTGGGAGAGCTTCCCAGTTCGTATGCCTTTAATTTAACCACCCTCTACACAAACTCTCATTAAACCTTGCCAATTACTGGGATGGCCAATACAAAAATAAACACAGATACACATGGGTACATTCGCACCTAGGCACATTGTTATATTCTCATTTCACATATCGTACGCAATAAATCACATACGTAACAGATAATTGCATACTTATCATATATCGCATGCTGAACATTTACTAAGTAATTATATACTCAAATCATGTTCATGTTTCACATAGACACCCATTGGCAGAATCGAATGTACATAGGCAACTTTTCATGGTTCATATGTTCATGTATGTGCACTATAACAAAACAAATTTTATTGTACACAGTAGTGTAACAATTCATATCTCATATTCAAATCATGTGTGGTATTTCCTTTAGCGTAACATATCATGTTGGTCAAGCATAACAAGTTCCATAATGGAACCTTCGGTACCGGGTAACATATCTCATTCATAAGCCACGGTATTGTTTCCCCCGGGCAAGGGCCTGTGCCACGGTATTATTTCCCCCGGGTCAGGGCCTCATGACCATAAGTCACAGTATTATGTCCCCTGGGCGAGGGCTTCTGCTAAGGATACCACAATTACATTCGAAGAAAATTTAGACAGTCATTCACTCATGCAAAACATAGCATTTCAGGGAACTTGTCATTTCATATCATCAGAAAATAATTAAAGTTCACCATTTGATTAAACTTGCATTATACCCTATACAAAAGATTCACAGGTATGCATATACTAAAGAGCATATATTTTCAAATAATTTGCAATGCAAGCAAATCACAAACTTATATCGTAAAACCGTTCGCATTAAACATTTAAGCGTATTCTTGATGCTTCCAGATTCATACTTATCCCATGAATGCATCCTAGATCTTTTCTAGACGCTTATTGCTCTTTTGGACAAGTGTGTGAGTTATTAACTCGTGCTCTGATACCACTCTGTCACGACCCGAACCCGCCCCCGTGGATTAAGGACGTAACCGGCCAGTAATCATGAGATTACCTGCGGCCTCAAACCAAGCCAAACGTATTTTAACAGAGTTAATGGGGGCCAAACGGAAGCAATTTAAAACTTTGTCCATAGAGCTGTGCTTATATGCACGTCATAACATTCCAAACACAAATATGTTAACAACTCACATCAGAAAATACAGTAACAAAAGGTTTTGTACAGACAGGATCATTCAAATCTAAGTCAGCCAAACAAAACTATATACAGACGTACTCAAAATTTCGCCAACATAACAGAATAGAAACAAACGACAAAAGGCGAAGGCGGGTCTCGTGCATGAGACACAAGGGCTGACTTCCCCAAAAATCTTTGTTGTTCCACACTGACTTCACTGAGGCTGGGTTTGGACTTCTCTGGGCTCACCTACAAACACATGAATGAGCGTGAGCGAAAGCCTAGTGAATAATACCAAATAAAGAATATACATTGGAACAATATACATCAAACGGCCTTGGGCCCAATTTGCATTTCTAACTAATACATACATACATAGACATATGTAAGTTAAGTAACTGAGGTTCCAAACACAACGTACGGCCTCAGGCCCAATTCATTCATGTCAGACTATCATTCATTTTAGACTTATCATTCATCTCAGACTATTATTCAGATCAGGCTGGCCTTTGGCCCCTTTCAAACTTTCGTATCAACCTGGCCTTTAGGCCTTTCAACTTTCATGTCCAAATGGCCTTCGGCCCACATACACTTTCGTACCAAAACGGCCTTCTTCCCACATTTTATCAATCGGCCTTCGGCCCACATTTATATCAAACGGCCTTCGGCCCAAATATACTTTCGTATTAAACTGGCATTTAAGCCTTTCAAGCTTGTCATATCAAACTGGCATTTAAGCCTTGCAAATTGGCATTTAAGCCTTTCAAGCTTGTCATATCAAACTGGCATTTAAGCCTTGCAAACTGGCATTTAAGCCTTTTAAGCTTGTCATATCAAACTGGCATTTCAGCCCTTATATCAGACTGGCTCTTAGGCCTTTATATCAAACTGGCTCTTAGGCCTTTATATCAAACTAGCACATAGGCCTTTATATCAAACTGGCTCTTAGACCTTTATATCAAACTTGTCCACCATTCAAATTAATGAATTTTACAAAACTTACATAAGAATAAGCAAATGGGACAATAACATAATTTAGATATTACTCACAGTGATCGGCTTGTAGATTTGCCCTGGAGCTTGACCCTACACATCACATAACATGTACGGGTCACAAATAACTCAATCCGTTCTTTAATTTACACATTCCTCCTTAGGCTTCATTCTTATCTCTTTAATTCAATTACAATGCTCAGAGTATGCCTAAGAGTGCTTAGAAGTGAAAGGGAACGAAAAACAAAACACAGAATGCATTTTCAGAATTTCAAAAAACAGGGTCCCCGCTCGAGCGTGGACTTCCCCGCTCGAGCGGACCCTTAAGCCTGCAAAAGTGCTAGTTACCTCAAATTCCCGCTCGAGCGTGAACTCGGCCGCTCGAGCGAACTGCCTGTCTACATAGCTCCCCGCTCGAGCGTCAACTTCCCCGCTCGAGCGGGAACCATGTCTGTCAAAAATGCTGGGAGCTCGATTTCTCCGCTCGAGCGGACGTCAAAATTCTAGAAATTCCAGGTTGTGTTCTTGAGCTCCAAATCGATTTTCCAGCTACACTACTTGCATGCAATGGCTCAAATCTCAAATATAATCATACTAACATGGCACCAATGCAAGATTATAA
Source organism: Camellia japonica (assembly GCA_030407325.1). Taxonomy (NCBI): domain Eukaryota; kingdom Viridiplantae; phylum Streptophyta; class Magnoliopsida; order Ericales; family Theaceae; genus Camellia; species Camellia japonica. The sequence continues at coordinate 140,265,738 of JAPPVO010000019.1, forward strand.
CATTAGGAAGCTCAATTCAAACATGCATGCTAGTCTTTGACTTCATTTCCATCCCAACAAAGCAAATGGTGTTCATTCTCATGGAATACAACAAAAGCATGCTTGCATGTAAGATTTAACACCTTTACTTCTATGTTTAACTTAATACATGCTAGATTATGCAATTCCACAACAATTATATACATGCATGCCTTCATTGTCTTTCAATTGAACACAAACAACTCAATTTCCTTATAATCAAGCTAACTCATGTTCTTGGTCATTAACCACACTTGAATTTACAAATTTACAAACAAAAAATCCATGAGTTTACTTACCTAAGAGTTCAATCTCCCAAACTATAACAAAATCTTGGGTTTGATCTTCAAGTCCTCCAAACCTTGAGCCAAAATCACCCAATTCTCTCCCTCTCTCTCTAACAGCCGACCCTCCTCTTTTCTTCTTAGAGTTGATCAGCCAAAATCAAATGTAAAGGGAAGGAATTGGTTTTAATAAGGCTTATAATAGCCCCACTCACATATTATTTTAACATAAAATAATTGGGCACTCAATTCATCAATTTAATCAGTTTAATCTGACCAGAATCAATTTCTAATTAAATTTCATCGTAGGTTCTAAAAATCATGCCAATCACAATGGCGTAACCAATTTCAGGTTCCCTGGCCGATAAGGCCCTCAATTTAATTTCCAAAGCAGATTATTCAAACAGATATTCCTATGGTGAACAGATAGAAATTCAAAATCGCATATTATCACACAATGGCACACAAAATCATGCTAAACACATAATCATATTCAGATTAAGGACCAATTAGCTAATTACGGAACAGGGGTATCACATCATGTATGTGGTTGGGAGTAGAAATTAGCCAACCATCCATTGACTTGATAGTTTTTCTCTCTTTTCTTGCTTTCCTTAGCTAAGATCCATTGTTGTTGTGTATTTTGGAATCTTGTAGATGTGATTGGGAGTAGAAATTAGCCATCTATTCACAAGTTTGATATGTAGAATAGAGTTCTTTCCTTGTTACACATCTTCTCCTCACATATCCCATCATCTAAGCATATTAGTCCATGTGTCTCAACCCATGCTCAATGTTAATGAGTGATAGGGTTTGTTTCATAGGATTACTTGGATGATCCATAGGATTTGATGTTGAAAAGATTGTGTTATTTCCTTTTATTGATTATTTTGGAAGTAAAACAAGAGATTTTATGTCAAGAGCATTGAGATCTCTCTTCTTAGTCATTCGTGAACATGGAAATGGGTGGAAACACCCTTGTTTCATGAATAGAATGAGAGTTTTCAATGGCTTTTGATGAATCCTTTGTTTTCAATGGCTTGAATTTGTTCTTGTTTTGATCCCCTTAATTTGTTAATTTGTTACGAAATATCTGTTATATATATATATATATATATATATATATATATCTGTTTATGCTATTGTTAAAGGTTGAGGCCCATCTACCTCCTCCTTAAGTTGTTTCTGAGAGTAGAAGAGGTAAAACAGATAGGCACCCATTGAAAGATGTTCTTGGCTTTTGTTCTGAACTTTATGCACCAACCTAAATCTTGCCCAGAAGAAGAGTTCGACAGCTAGTTTTATATTTGGCTGGCCCATCTTTTGTCTGGCCGGATGATCTTCTCAAGAACAGAGCAAACAGTTTTTGGAGAGTGCTTTCTCAAGTGGTTATGGAGCTACTGAGGGAATTATTTGCCTTATTTAGTATGATTTGTTAGATTCAGTAGTAATTTGGTTGAATCGATTCAATGTTGTGATAATTTCACTAACCCCTTTTCTTTTCTTTTATTATTTGTTTAATTGTTGTAATAATCTCTCTCTCTCTCTCTCTCTCTCTCTCTCTCTCTCTCTCTCTCTCTCTCTCTCTCCCCTTCTTATTCAAATTGTTGTAATAATCTTCTAACCCCATGTCTTTCTAACCCTTTTATTTATGTGCTTTTCATATAGCATCATGTCTTATTTATCATGCCCATGTATTGCATCCATTTTTCATGCATTTAGGTCCAACTCATTTGCATTTGTGGAAGTTTATCATTTCTAAGTTGAATATATGCACCACCCCATGTCTTGAGATGATATCCATGTCATATCTTAGTATCCAAACCTATAGATGCATGCCATATACTCTAACCTATTCCTTTGGGTCACCCCAGAGTACTAGGTGAGCATTTCTTTGCTTTAACATGATGTATGTGCATGTTACTTGTCATATTCATTTTTATACCATGAGGCTAAATGCTTAGTTAGAATATCTGTATGAATGTCAAGGGATGGAGGTTGTATTGCTTGTATTGGAATGTAATTGATTCTTATGCTTTCGAGTTTGTACATAAAAAGGCCTTTTCCAAAAATTGCATGAAATCAAAGCATAACCAAAATTAGTGTCCTAATCTATACTTGACTGCCTCAAATAATAACAGTAGTATTAATAATAAACCAGAATATGAGCATATATTTATTATAAGAACCACATCATGACTTAGTAGAGGTCGATCTTTTGATCCGGTGAGCGGGCGTGCTCAAATAATGACCTTCCCCCCTCATACCTAAGTTCCTGAGCTGAGACACTTTGTTATGATGGACAGTGGCCTTTGGTGCGAGTCACGGGTTTCCTAATTCTGCTAAAAGATGAGGTAGCAACTTTGAAATCTAGTGATGTAGTCCATTTTCAATAAATATTTGCTAGATTTGGACTCTCATCTTTTTATTTCTCATTGCACTCGTGAGACTAGATCCAGAGATTAGGAGTTTAAACTATTGGGTACGCTTGGTAAGCCCAAAGGCATCCCACACTATCTGACTTAGTTGTCCAACACAATGTTGGTCAAAAAGAAAAACTGGAAGTGGAGGGTCTGTGTGGACTTCACCAGCCTGAACAAGGCTTATCCAAGATAGACTAGCTAGTGGACGCCACCTTGGGCCATGTGCGGATGAGTTTCGTCGATGTATGCATGGGCTATCACCAGATAGCCAAGTTCGCACCAGATGAAGAAAATATTGCCTTTATCACTCCAAATAGGACTATTGTGCTATAGAGTCATGCCCTTCGGATTGAAGAATGCAGGGGCAACATATAGAGACTTGAGACCACGATGTTGACACACTTGGTTGGTAAGACTGTGGAGGTTTACAATGATAACATGGTCGTGAAAAACAAAAAATTCTCAAATTACTTGGTTGATGTCAAATATGTGTTTGATATCCTGAAGGTATACCTTCTTCAACTGAATGCCTCCTAGTGTACTTTCGGGGTAGGATCTGGCAAGTTCCTGGGGTACCTAGTGACAATTAGGGGGATCAAAGCAAGTCCTAACCAGATCAAGGTCGTACTTGATCTGAAAAGCCTGACAATAGCAAATGACATTCAAATTTTGACTGGCAAAACAGCAGCCTTGAACAGATTCATAAGTTGAAGCTCTAACAAGTGCAAACCGTTCTTCCAGCTATTAAAGAAAGCTACAGATTTTGTATGGACAAAAGCATGTGAAGTTGCCCTGGCCGACTTGAAGAAGTACCTGACTTCCCTACCCTTGTTGTCAACCCTAATTCCATGAAAAGAGCTATTTTTGTATCTGGCAGTCTTGGACCACGCGGTCAGTGTAGTGGTCATCCGAAAAGATGAAGATGAATAGAGGGCAGTCTATTATATGAGCAAGACCCTAGCAAGTGCGGAGACAAGATACTTGCCCTTGGAGAAATTGACACTTACTTTAGTAATGGTGTCAAAGAAATTAAACCATTACTTCCTGGCACAAGATTGTGGTATTGACAAAAACCCCTTTGAAATCCCTACTACAGCATGGGAATTTGTCGGGAGGAATTGCGCAATGGGATGTTGTTCTAGGTCAATATGACATAGAATATAGACCAAGGACAACAATCAAAGGTCAAGTCCTGGCTGACTTTGTTGTTGAATTTACGCCGAATTCGATCCCGAGGCCCAAACCAGTTAACCTCGGCCTGGAATTCATAGAGGAAGCAGAAGAAACATAGCTGGCAGTTCAAGCCCCCAAAAAAGTAAAAGGCAAGGAAGTATAGAAGAAAAAAATGGAGAAACCGAAACCATATGGCATTTACATTAGCGAGTCTTTCCGTCTTTTTGTCGACGATAGTTCAAACTAACAAGGAGCGGGGCAGGAGTAGTGTTGGTCTCATCAGATGGATAGATGTTGGAATAGTCAATCAGATTAGGGTTCAAGACCTCAAACAACGAAGCAGAATACAAGGCACTGATTGCAAGATTAAAGCTGGTTGCAGTAGTCAAACTCGAGGAGGTGATTGTCTATTATGACTCTCAACTCATCGTGAACCAAGTGATAGGTGAATATGCCGCCCGAGATGAAAAGATGATGGCTTATGTTAAAGAGGTCATCAAATTGTTAACACAGTTCAGAAGTTGTCGGCTTCAGCAAGTCTGCCAAGAAGACAATAGTCACCCAAATGCATTAGCCAACCTGACCTCGGCCATAAGATTGAATTCTCTAAGAACTATCATGGTAGATTATTTTTTGGGCCCAAGTGTTAAGCCCTTGATCACAGAGTATGAAGCTATGCGTGTAGAGTTAAGACCTAGCTGGATGGACCCCCTGGTTAAGTTCATCAGGGATGGCAGACTACTAAAGGACAAAAAGGAGGTGTATAAGGTTAGACTAAGGTCGGCAAGGTTCTGCTTGTCGGCTGAAGGTCATCTCTACGAAAGGTACTTCACAAGACCACTACTGCGATGTGTGCACCATTTGTAGGTAGAGGATTTTTTGTTCGAGATCCGCGAAAGAGTTTGTAGAAGTCATGTAGGGGCAGGTTATTAGCCTATAGAACTATCTCGCAAGGATATTGGTTGCCTTATATGCAAAAAGATACTAAAGTCTATGTCAGAAAGTGTGAGAAGTGTCAAAGATTTGCATCTTTGATACATCAGCCAATTGGGGACTTGAATAAGGTGTCCAATCCTTAGCCATTTACCCAATGGAGGCATGGATTTGATTGGGCAACTACCCAAGGCAACTGGCCAGAGAAAGTTCCTCTTAGTGACCATGGATTATTTCGCAAAGTGGGTGGAGGCTGAGCTATTATCCAAAATCCGATATGTGGTCTGGAGAAACATTATCACTAGGTTCAGAATTCCAATAGCCATTGTGGCAGACAATGGCACCTAGTTTGATAGTAAGATGATAAAGAATTTATGCGCTAAGTACAAGATCAAGAACTACTATTCAACGCCCAGCTTTGCCCAAAGCAACGGTCAAGCGGAGGCATTGAAAAAAACTATCTTGATGACATCAAGAAGAGACTGGAGGCTGCCAAGGGAAAGTGGGTTAAAGAACTGCCTAAGGTTCTATGGGCATACCGCACCACGCCAAGAAGATCAACTGGAGAATTGCCTTTTGCCATGGCTTATGGCACTAAAGCTGTTATACCACTAGAGATCATCATCGCTAGAGTAAGAAGTCAGGCAGTAGAGAATGGAATGAATGAGGCCTTCTTAGCCCAAGATCTTGATCTAATTAAAGAAAGAAAAGTGCGAGCAACCCTTTGGCTGGGAGCATACCAACAAAGATTGGTCAGAGCATACAATAAAAAGGTAAACCCCAGAGAACTCCAAATCGGGATCTCGTCTTGAGGAAAGTGTCGGCAGCAAGAAAGATCCCAGTGAGGATAAACTTGGCCTAAACTGGCAAGGGCCGTACAAAATCATCTCGATAGTCGGCAATAGAGCATATCGGCTGGAAGATTGCGATGGCAAGGAATTGCCAAGACCATGGAACACCAATAATTTGAAGTTTTTCCACTATTAGTTTTATTTCTTTCCTTCTTTTTTGATGTAATTTAGAGGATGATTAGACGAAGTATTGACTAATAAAATACTAGCTCGAATTTGTTCTTTGTAAATTGTTGTTGAAACTTGTATGTTGGTTAGACTTTATTAGATAAAAAAGATAGTGTTCAGCCGATGTGGTGTTCCAATGAGGAAGTGGACATTTAACTTAGGCTTGTCAGGATGGCGGAGCTGTATTAAGTTAAAGGGATGTTTCAATGAGAAACATGACAAACCAGTTATGACTTTACCTATTGGGCAATAACGTTAGCTAACCTGGCTAGTTTGTAACGAAAAGCCGAGGTAGTTAGTACTGTGAAGTCGGTGTACTAAGGTCAAGCTGTAGACTCGACTTTCTTCACGCGCCCCCCTTTCGGAGAGGGCGCGAATTTGGTCTTACTACTGTTCAGACTCCTGTCACGATTCTGAATCTAATCTCACAAAGTGCAATGTGAGACTGATAAACACCAAAGAGTCCAAATCTGGCAATTAGTTTTGGAAAATCGATTTTGAATAAAAAGTGCCAAACATGGACTGCTTTGCCAAATTACAGAGTCGCCACCTAAATATTTTATTTTGGGAAATTTAGGAAACCCTGACTCGTGCCAAAGGCCATGTGTCCGTCATCACCAAAGTTGTCTCAGCTCAGGAACTTGGGTACGAGAGGGAAGGTCATGCAATGAGCACCCCCGCTTGCCCGATCAAAGGATCGGCCTCTACTAAGCATGATATGTTGTTTTATAAACCATGTGTTCTTATTCCGGTTATTTAGCTAACTTACTATGTGATGCGCACAGCATACAAGTATAGACTCAATCACGAGAATTGGAACAAAACAACTCATGTTTGTTTTCGAAAATGGTTTGAAAGTGCTACTCGCAAGTAGGCTAAAACGCGGATTTGCCACCCTCAAGTGGGCTTGAAAACATGATTTTGCCACTTCGCAAAGTGGGCTTAAAACTCACAATCATCGAGTTGTTCCAATTCAGGCAATCAAGCCTTCACCCACAGGCATTCATGCAGTTAATCAGTTAAGCAGGTAGCCTCATGGCAAGCATGCTATCATGACAACACTCACACTCATGTGAGTATGCTAAAGCGTAAACACTTACAGTGTACTCCAAGCCAAAATAAAAGCTAGTTAGAAACAATGCATGATCCTAACTATGTTAAAATGCCTAATGCAACACATGCAAAATGCAACTAAATAGGCTCGGCTATCTAAGATGGCATATGATTCGTTTTGAACAACATGTGATAAACACGTATTCAAAGAAGTGTATTGAAATACCATGCAGTTTGTATGATGCGCTGAGCCTGGTGCATGCAAGACAAATGAATGATGCACGCATGCAAAGCATAAGGTATGCTAATTGAAAAATGCCTTAAAACTAACCATCGAAAGCGGTTAAGTAAAAGGGAGAAAGAAATGGGTTGGAAGACATGCACACACACACGTACACTTATTACAACATTGTGCCCTAGCAAAGGAGGGTCCGAATGAATAAGCTAAGCTAATCTAACTATTACAAACCAACTAATTAACTAACTTAGCTAATTAATTATTACAACACAATTGAAACTAAATTAACTAACTATGCTAAGCTAATTAAAATATTACAAAGATGAATTAAATTAGCTAAACACATTAACTAATTAATTATAAAACCGGTAAATTAACTAGCTATGTAAAGCAGTAAAATGGCCTCGAGGGGGAGGGAGACATGCATGCTCGGTTTGCTTCGCCCGAAAATGCATTGCCTTGCCATGAGTTGCCTCTGTTTGCACTTGCGATGATCTCAGAACATCATATGAACTTCCAGATTGCATCTGCCCTAACACAGGAACACTTTGGACAATTTTCCCTACAGGTGGCCGGCCGGCCACCTCAACTGGTCGGTAGGCTACCTCAACTGGCCGGCCGGCTAGTGCAAGTGGTCGGTAGGCTGCTGCATATGGCCGACCGGCCACCTCTCTTTCCAGAATTCTGCCTTTGCTGTAACAGAGAGCAACAGTGCCAAGACAATATATTTGGCAAGAAATGTGTGTACTACCACCCTTCTCATCATGTCTCAAGCTCAAAGGAGTGTGGTACTTGGCTCTCACTCCACCAATCAAGCATCTCAATGCATGATGGCTGAAGAACCAAGCTTGTACAAGTTTAGTGAATGCGCACATAAGACTCAAAGTGCCTCCACCCATCATACATGATCAAGGGTGTTGGCGACCAAGAAATGCGACACGTTTCATCACTTTGAGTATGAAACGTCTCACATTTCTTGTGTTTGGATTAACGTCCGATCCAAACACATGCAATGCAACACAAATTCTTATCTTGCACAAGTTTTACTTGGTCCAGTTCTTGTTTACACATTTTAGCTTACCGATTAATCCTTTAATGATTAAGTCCCATGTGAAAGTCCTCTAATTGGGAAGATGGCCTAAGCCTCAAGTGCCTTGAGCATGAAAGAAGTCTCATGCTGTTGGTTAGTAGAAACCCTCAAGGGAGGATTAAAACCACTAGGCATGCGAATCTCAATTCCATATTCAAGCCATCAAGGGGCTCAAGACCACTTTCAAAGTGAATGAAAGATTAAAATAATGGAGTGCAATGACACACATTTCAGCACTGAAATAACATACTAAATGACTTAAAATCATGCAAACAACCCATGTAATGCATGTTTAAAGGCTTAACTCATTAAGCTAATGAAAGGGGTTGTACCACAACCTTGCAACACAAGCCTCAAAGGGCCAAACCGACTCAAAACAGAGTTAAAGCATGCCAAAACAAAGGCTAAATCATGCTGAGATTGAAGCTTAAAAGCCAAAAAAATCATGCGCACAAATTGGCTCTCAAGCAAGGCATAATACACAACCCTTAAAAGCAATGAAGAAGTGAAGTATGTGAGAGTGTGACAGAGGTATATGCTCTGAAATCACATGCTAAATGATGCCATATCATGCAAATAACTCAAATAAAGCATGTTAAAGGGGCACAAAACTAGTGAAGCTAACTACACTATAGCTATACAAAGCAAGTCTCAAGGGACCAAGACCACTCAAAATAGAGCTTAAACATGTCAAAGAAAGGCCAAAAACATGCTGGAATGGAGCCAACACATGCTAGAATAATAGGCTACAACATCAAGTAAGCTAGGCTAGCAAGCAGGATTACACTACAAGTGTAAGAAGCAAGCAAGAGGTGCTCCAACCAGCCCAAAATAGAGTTATAACATGTTAAGATAAGCCCAAAAACATGCTAAGAACAAGCCATGAGATGGTAGAAAAACATGCTCAACTACTAGGCCAATAACATATGCAAACAAGATGTGAGGAAGGGGGACCACCCCCCCCCCCTATTTTGGTCCTCAAAACCAACTTTCTACCACTAAAAAAACCTTTGAGTTTCAGTGGTAGAAAGGCCAAAAAAGAATTTTTTTTAAAAGCTTTAAAGGATGGCACAAAGCTTAGCAAATAAAGCTACAAGGAGGGTGGATCACCCCTAACTCCAAAAGGGCCTCAAACAACCATTTTTAACACTCAAAAATAGAGGTTTTTGTAGTTGACAACTAGGCCAAAACAGCATGCAAAGGTGGCCCAAAGTAGTATACAAAAACAAGCTTAAGAGGGGTAAATGCTTACCCATGAAGCACAACAGCTAAACAAGCAACTTCTGAGCCAAAACCAGCTTTTTGAGCTCCAAACAAGCCTTCAAGAACCTCAGCTCCAAGGTGGTGGTGTTTGGCTAAGGGTCTCTTTGCAAATATGTGAAGAAAACTCACTTTTAAGCACAATATATATATATATGTAGAGAGAGAGAGAGAGAGAGAGAGAGAGAGAGAGAATTCTAGAAAGAGAGAAATTTCAGCTCTGAAATTTTGTAACCCTTAAATAGGGGAGGGAGCTCCCCTTATATAGAACAAGTAAGCAAAAAGCTTACTTCATCCCTCCAAAGTGTATGGAGGATGAGCCTCAGTGAGCAACAGCTGGCTCAAAAGATCTAAAAATATCTAAAAAATGAGAAAATTGGCCGTCGGCCACTTAAGGTGGCCGGCCGACCGGCCACCTCCCCTAGCCGACCGACCACTTCAAGTAGCCTACAAGGGAGAAAAGTGGCCGGCAAGTGCACAAGTGGCCGGCAAGGCCCTCCCCTCCCCCAGGCAAGAGGGATTAAGGTTCGGCCCAAAAACAAGGCCAAAACACAAAGTGTTAAGAGGCTCAAAGGCAAGGCACTCAGCCGAGACCTTCGGGCGCTCAAAACAAGCACAAACATGCGCGATCATCGAGTGCACAAACGATGACGTCTGAGTCTTAAGGTCGGTCAAAAATGGGGTGTCTATAGTCAAGCATTCATTGTTTTGTTTAGATGAACTAAATATGATGACATCAATCATGGATGTCTAAGTTTGAGACTTCGGCGAGATTAAGGTGTTGAATCCTTAATGTAAACATAAGTTGTAACTTATATTCATATTAGAGGGCAGGGAACCGAGATGAGCTACATTTGGATTTGTTATTTAAGTTGTGATTTGAAAAGAGTAACACTTGGTGAAATTTTCAAAAGTTTGATTGGTTATATCTAAGACTAATCAATCCAAGGTAATTATGATGAGTTATAACTCCAGGATGTTGTACTTAGAAAAGTTTATGAGATCCTAAGTATGGAAGACATGCAAGCATACACAACATGAAGAAGTAAGGTGAATATAGATACAAACACTCAATACGTAGTCAAAAACAAATGCATTCAAAGATGTAAATGTTGTTGAAGTACATCAGAAGGCACGTTGGCCTTGAGAAACAAAAGTTATGATTGTTCGAAGCAAAGGAAGAAGTATAATTGAAAGAAAAAAAAAAGAAAAAAATTCTAAGTATTGGGTTTGGGAGCAAAGGACTTGGATTGTTCCACTTTGGCAGTTGGTGTCAAATTAGCCTTAGTGGATGGTGTTACAGCTTTGACACCCTCAAAGTCGGTTGTGATTTCTTTGTCGATCTCCTTCAGAGTCTCCTCCAGGCTTTTGTCGAGAGTGTTGGCCTTATTGGTCAAGGAAATGCTCTTGGAAATCTCTTCATCATCATCCTTAGTTAGGTCCAGGACCTGGTCATTCAAGGTGGGGACTTAGACCTAGAAGTAGCTTTTTTGTTGGTCTCCTTCTCCTCTCCTTCTTCTATACCAACAATCTCTTCAAATTGAGTTGGGGAAGTGGGAATGACATGTCAAGCTGACCAAAGTTCTGAAGTGAAGAGTCCTCGGGAATAGACAGCTTTTTCAAAGTAGCGATCTAGTCAAGATAGGAGCCTTTGTTGCAGGCCAGGTAGACTTGTTTCTTGTACTGATCGCACACATTGGGCTTGCCTTCCTTACAAGCCTTCTCATTAGTGGCCTTAATTTCTTGATCTTTCGTGGCTAGGGCATCGGCTAGTTTCTTTTCTTCCTCGGCAGGCTTAACTACAGCCTCGGCCTTGCATTTGGAATCCTTACTGCCTTACTTTTATCCAACTACTTTTTGATGGTAGCCTCGGCCTTGTTGAGCTGCGAAAGGTAGCCTGCCACCACTTAGGTTTTCTTTGTCAGGTCTTTCTTCATCAATTCGGCCTTGACAGCATAGGAGTGCGCATGTTGAATGGATTGCAATGAAAAGAAGTAAGTTTGTAAAATTTTACTGAGTATGGAAATTAAGTACAAAGGAAAAAGTTAAAAGGGTTACCAGGACGTAATGACGCATCATAAGAGCGAAGTGCTTGTATTCATTGCAATCACTAACGGTGTCCATGTCGACAGGCAAGAGTAGGCATGTGGTTAGGATAGCGGCGACCTCGGGGTCTCTTTTCGCGTTGTTCTTAACTTTGAGGAGCCTTTCATCAACTCGTATTTTGGGAAACTAAGTGTCCTCGGGGAGAATTTCTCTTTTCTCACCTAGCCCTACCGATTTCGCGCGTTTGCTGCTTGGGGCTTCGATTGACTCAAAGGCAGGTCTTTTCTCTACCGTCATTTGAGAGATCGGCATACTATCTTTAGGGTCTTTGTCCTTAAAGGAAGGCGTCATAGTTTGTTTGGCCTTTATCTTAGCCTTCTTCACCCTCTTTTTCTTCTAGATTGAAGGTGAGGATGAAGTGGAGTGAACGGTGACAACATCGAGGATGTCGCTAAGCTAATCTTCGGCAACTACAGGTTTACGCCCCATTTCATCAAAAGTAATGACAATTGCTACCCTGATGCCGAGTTTGAAGGCTGGGAGAGCGATAGGTTGGTTTGCTGGGTCATACGCAGACAAATCAGGCCCTTGTTGTTTCTTGCTATTAGTCCTTCTTGTAGGAGCGTTGGAAGATTGGTAATGACGTTGGTGCTAAGATGGCTGGATGTATTGAGACAAAGTTGAGGTGGACGACTGATTGACTGTGTAACGCCCCGACTTTCGGGTCATTAATAAATCAAATCAACCTCAAATCAACCTTTAGATGCTTCAACTCCAATCGCCACTAAATTTGCTCCATGCATGAAAAATAAATTAACTCGGGAAGTATACAATACAACAGGAATAGCAAGGTTCAGACAGAAAATAAATTAACAAAGATCCAGCAATTACACAACCGATTAGATTCAATAAACAAGCAATTTACCAAATTGCACAAACAAGTCAACTCGACATATGACAATTTATCCAGAACCAAATACCCAGTCCTACTCGGTACATGACCAATGACCGGCCTCACCCCCCTCACCCAAGCACAACCGCTTATCCGGGGTATTGGTACAGAGTATATTGGCAAAGACAACTCGATCCATGTACGGAGCATTTCCACGTCATTTAGTCAGACAAATCAACATTTCCAACACAGATTAACTACACAGAGTTCATCAAACGACTAGAGTAATCAAATGAATCAACAACGAATAATTCCGTAGAATTTATCAAACGATTAGAATAATCAAGAGTTTATGGGAATTAAAAATAAACTCTTGCAAAGAGAATTTAGGAAGCATATTGTATACCACCGAATTACCTCAAATCAATCTCCTCCTTCTCCAATACTTGAATCTCGAACTTTCTCTATAAATCTCCAAATTCTAAGCCATAAGGTATGTAAGGTTTCACAAAATCTACAACTCTCCTCCTTTATGAAAATGCTTACTCTCACTCTAACCACTCTTAATCTAAACTCAAAATCTGTATAACAAATGGAGAGAGATATGGGAAAACCCATAGAAAGAAGTTGAGAGGTGGCTCAATTTATAGGCAACTTGGTGTAACATACTAGTTGGAATTTGAAAGGACAAGTTTGAATATGAATGGACCACTAATAAGGATAGTAAATGAACCACTAATAAGGATATTAAATGAACCACTAATAAGGATATTAAATGAACCACTAATAAGGATATGAATGGACACTAGTTGGAATATGAAAAGACACTAAAAATACGGGGTGTCACAGACTGGGTCAGAGGTGAGCCCTGATCTGGGCAAGGGGAGGCTATTGCTAGTGGTGTTATTGCAGATGATGGAGTTCTGCTTTTAATTAGGACATCGGGCAAATGCGACTTGTATATTGGGATGTAGTTGAGTAGGATAGGGGCCTTGTAATCGTTGATGGGAAGCTCGAGAAGTCAGACAAGATCTTCTCGTTTGACGTAGGACCTTCAGAAAGACTTGCTTGGCTGGGATAGATCTACAAAAATAAGAGAACATACATAAGAATTCGACTAAGTATGAGAAGATTAATTTTTAAAGTGTGTGATCTAAGGAAACTAAGTGCTTACCCTCATCTTCTCTAAAGATCCTCCTGCGCAAGGGAAAGAGGCGCAAGTCGTTGTCTGAAGCAAATTCCCAGTTGCCCGAGACAATCATATAGTCTTCCCCAACACCTTGTTGGAGTCTGGAAGGTCAGCTATCATTTTGTAGGCAGTGGATCTGGGTTTGAAGTAATAGGAGATGTCGTTGCTGGACTTGAGGCTACACATGGTATAGCAGTTCTGGACATCGAACAATGTGAACCTTGCGTTTTGTCAGTGACACAACTTGGCTATTCCGTTGATTATCCTAAAGGTGTTTATCACTAGTTGCATAGGGTTGAGGTGGTAGTAGTGCATCATTTATCTGAAACAAATGTTAAGGGGGAATCTGATTCCACCCTCAATGATTGACACTATGGGAAAGGGCATGTAGCTATCCCTAGGCATGATCGAATCATTCTCGCCAACTAGCCTAATTTGGACATCGGTTGGGATGTCGAATTCTTGTCGGAAGTATTCTATTTTTTTTGGTGTATCCACCCTCTATTTGTGCATACCGATGGTGTTCGGGAAAATTTTTTGTCTAGCTAAGGTGGTTTTAGATGTCGATATGGCTAAAACATCGGGTTTCTAGGTGTTGCTTTGGGTGTTTTGGCCTATGGATTCTGGGAATTTCTAAGTTTGTTCTGGGGTTCTGTTTTCCTAAGGTTTAAACAAATCCCAATTTCTATCCTAGAATGTGCAAGAATTTGATGAAGATATCTAGAAAACAAAAGAATAGTACAAACTTAGGGTTTAAAGTATAAAAAGAATTAAAATACACACAAGATGAGGAAAGCACAAATGTAGAACTTCAAGAACATGTGTGAAGCAATCAAGATATATAAAAACAAGGGGACGATACATGTCAAAGGTAAACGTAATCGAGTACAGGAGCAGGGTTCAAATGCAAAGATTCAAAGGCATGAAGAGCATACAAAAAATTGAAACTAAAAAGACATGAATGATGGACTTACAAGTCAAAATGAGGAAATGGGCTATGGATTTAGAGTTGTTGGGATGAGATGGAGCTTTTGATCAAAGCAGAATGGTTGTTCAGTCACCGAAGACGATTGAACGGAGCAGTTGTAGAGATTTTTGAAGGTTCGTTAATGGAGGTTTAGAGAGAGAAAGACTGAGAGAGAGAGAGAGAGTTGTGAATGGAAAGTGAAGAGACAAAAGACAGAGAGGAAAGGGTTTTAATGGAATTCAAAATGGTGGGAAAATGAAATCGTTCCAAATGCCTAGGAAGATGTGCCTCATTGACGTCAGCTAACGTCAAGCGGCGTGTGACAGCATTGATGGGACGCATCTGTTAGCATAATGTGCACCCTCCAATGAAAGGGTGACATGTGGACAAGACGATTGAGTTTGTTATGGGTTGACAGCTTACAAATCTTGGGCTCTTGGAATTCTTAAATTGGCAAGTCATAACCTTGGTTAGTGGTGCGATCTTAGATAAAGTGATGTATTTGAGTGAGACAGAACATGTTGGTTCTTGATTCTTAATAAATGAACACTTAAGTCCTTGTTTCATGAAGTCAACGAGTTAAGATCTCGATTGGAGGAATTCCTTTTATTATGTTGTTTGGCTAACATGTTAGGAGGTCAAATGATGTAGGTTTCATCACCTCAGGTTTCCTAGTTAATAGAACCTAGGGCAGTTGTAAGGATAAATTTTCTGGGTAGTCCACATGGCTGAGGACATAATTGAGGTGACATGTGGACGGACCATGTCGTTGAAGTTGTTAATGATATTGCTGGGATGTGATGCTACAATATCAAAATTCGAGATATTCAGATAGAAGACAAAAGTCCTACATGGTTTGAGGCTCTCTGTTTGGATAGAGATGAGACTCTGAGAAGAGTTCATTCTATCTGAATAGGTAGAGTCTGAGATAGATGTGATCCTTGTAAAGGATAAAATCTTATGAAGTAAGACTTCTAAGGAACGAGGGGATGACTGGTTACAAAAGTAAGGCACCCATGTGGGTCTAACGTACACTTTTCTTTATGAGTCATTTATTTGTGTCGATATCTTGTGACATTGTTGACTAACTTTATCATCGGAGTGCCCCTGGGTGGACGAGCCACCGTGGTATTTCTTATCTTCTTGTGTGCAGGTGTTTGACGTAATCTATTCTTCCGTGTGCTCTACAGCTAAGTTCCTTGGATCTCGGCAAGGAAATCTGTTTGGTTGTGAGGTCGGAAATCAATACCCACACAATATATTCAAAAACACAAAAAGACCAACAAATATATACAGATTTTACATAATAATGTAATATTATGATTCAACGTAACAAAAAAAGCTGTAAAACCTTCCACACAGATCTATCTGATGGTTAGGATTTCTGCATATAACATGATCATTGTAAATTAGGGAAAATAAAAAATAAAATAAAATAAACCTAGAGAATCACCAAACTAATTTTCTATTCATTACCTAAGACAAATTTATTATGGAAAATACAGCAGCTAGAGCTTTTTTTATTATTATTAAATCAAAAGAGGCCAATGGACTATAAGATTGAGCCATATCATAATCACTACAAGATTTCACCCATTTAGCTAAAATTGAATTAGAAACATCATCCAAATACAGAAGCTAAAAAGACAGTATAGATAAACTCAATACATAAGCATAAGCACATACATGAGGGATATATATATAGAGAGAGAGAGAGAGATAAAGAGTTTAGTAGAGTTTGAAACTGAGATAGAGAGAAATAAATTAGAAGGCGTGAAATAAGAAGGGAGGAGAGTAGGTACCTGACGAAGAGGATGGCGACAATGCCAGAATGGGGAGCCACCAGTGGGAAGATGGCGGCGTTGGATTAGAAGGGATGTGAGTGAATTTCTTTGAATTAAAGTGAGAGAACGGAGAAATTTTTGTATGCCAATAGGTACCACGTAGCACTGCCTTCCGCCAATCAATGTATATGTCCTAATGTTACCCAAAGTGAATCATACTATCAAAATCAATCACAATAGTAAAAGGTACCGCATAATATATACTTTATCCGCATACAAAAATTACTTGAGAGAGCAAGGATGGAAGCGGGAATAAAATTTGGGGAAAGTAATTAGGGTGCATTTGTATTTGAGAAGGAATTATTTTGCGATCGCAAAAAGGAGGTCAAAATATGTTTTTTTGAGATGGTTGAGTTTGTGCCGTCACTAAAGATATCACCTTTTATCATGATTATTTGCGATAGGCACTTTTCCCTCTCAAAAGGAACTATTAGCGATGGTTAATATTTTCTCTCTTAAATGATCATTTTTTATGACAGTTCACTATACCGTTGCAAAAAGTTCCATCTTTTCTAGCCCCTTTTCTAATAGTTAGGAGTGTATATTCCACCCACTGGCCCGCAGTCCGACCTGGCCCAAGACCCTGGGCTTGGGCCTAGGCTAACTATTTTGAGGCTCGGCCCATTAGGTCTAAAAAATTTTCCCTTGATAGCCCGGCTTGACCTGGCCTAACCCCAACGTTAACCTGTGCAGCAGTAGCAACGGTCAATTTTTTCAAAAAAAAAAAAAGGAGGGGGGGTTATTTGACCGTTGCTTCCAACGGCTAATTTTTTTTTTTTATTTCTATTTTGACCCCTCCCTCCAACTCCTGTAAATACCACCCCTCTCCTATTTTATTTCTCACAGACACAATCACAGTCAAATATCTCACTCTCTCTCAAACTCTCATTCTCTCCCAACTCTCAACTCTCTCATTTAATTTTCAAGTCTCAATTCTAAGTGGCAATTGTAATTGTGCAAAAAGAAGCTTTTACCAATATAAGCTAATTTTGTATCGCATTCGCCAGTCAATAACATTAACTGTTTCAATTAATATTAATTAGTTACTCATTTTTTTTTACTTAATTGTTTGTTAACATATATTACTTGTTGTTATTCATATTTGCTATTTACTCTTTATTTTAATTAATTGTTAGTTAATATATGTTATTTTACTTAAATTACTATGGATCCTAATTTTCTTAATGTTTATGTCTATATTGATTAATATACATAACATGAATATGTTGATTCTGCTTTTACTATACCTAATATCCCTCTTCTAACAGCAGTATCATCATCTAGTACTATTTAGGAGCATTTTGAAATAGTATCTATAACTAATCTTGATGGTACAATTGTATTTAAAGAAAAATGTAATTATTGTGCACATTTACAAAGTGTTGCATCGGCGGGGGTAGTAGTGATCTAAAAAAGCATGCTCAAAGACATTTATAAAGTCAACAACCTGATATTAGAACTCAAATGCAATTAGAGGCTTCATCAATTGGTAATTTAGAAACATTTTCATATGATCTTGTACGTGTACAAGATTCTATAGTTAATTATATTATTAAAAACAACAACCTTTTATTACTAGCTAATGTCCTGATTTTTTTAGAAATGATTCACGGAGGTTTTGCACCTCATTATCAAGGTTTTCAACAAATACTATTAGAAATAGAATTTTAAAGAAATTTGAGGATATTAAAATTGAACTATTTAACATTTTTAAAGATTTGAACATAAGAGTTTGTTTAACATCTGATCTATGGTCAAATAATAGTTTAAGATATCAAAGCATCATTGCACATTATATTGATAATGATTGAAAATTAAATAAAAGAATAATTTTATTTAAATTAGTTGAACTTCCATACAATGGTCATTCATTTGGGGTAGCAATAAGGAATGTATTATATGAGTGGGCTTTGCAAAATAAAATATTTACTATTTGTTTGGATAATGCATCATATTACAATTAGACTGTAGCACATTTGAAATCAACTTTGCAATTACTTGTTGATGGTGATTTATTTCATGTTCATTGTTGCTCATATTTTAAATTTGATTGTTAAAGAAACTATGCATGTATATGACACTTCTATATAGGTCATAAAGCATGTGGTTCTTACTATTATGTTTTCTCCTAATCGAATTTCAGAATATTAAAAAATTAGTCAACGAGAAGGTATGCAATTTAAAAAATTAATTTTAGATGTGGACATCAGGTGGAATTCAACGTATAATATGTTAAAGAGAGCCTATAAATAAAATAAAAAAGAAATAGATTTCTTTTTTTCAACAACAGCAATAGGAGGAGTATTGACGCCCACATAAGATAATTGGCACCACGTAAATTTATATAAAGATTTTCTAAAAGTTTTTCATATTGTAACAAAATTATTTTCTTATATATATATATACACCTACCTCACCATTTGTTTTACATATATTAGAAGAAATAATGGAAGTTTTCACAAAATATATGGGTAGTGAATATTATGTCATCATTATTACTACAATGAAAGAAAAATTTTATAAATATTTTGATCCATTGCCTCATCTTTTTGGTTTAGCCATCATAGTTAATCTTAGGTGTAAAGACACTGGTTTACAACAATTTTACAACTTATTTTGCTGATGAAAAACAATTTGACCCTATTATGCAAACATGTAAAAAATTATTTGAAGAGTATAAGGAAGTTGTACCTACAAATAGACCTACACACACTACACCAACTTCATTTTGAGGTGGAAGATTAAGTGTTTTTTCAGCAATAAAAACTAGAAGAATATCTCAAAATGCAACCGTAAGTTGTTCTGAATTACAACGTTAGTTGAATAACCCACTTGTGGATGATACAAATAATTTTGACATTTTGGATTGGTGGAAACAAAATGAAACTATGTGGCGTGTATTTTCCTAGATCGCCCATGATATACGAACCGTTCCTATTTCTGCAATGCTTCTGAAACAGCTTGATATACTAACCGTTCTTATTGCTACAGTAGCTTCTGAAACAGCTTTTAGTGCAGGTGGACGGGTGTTGAGCGTTTATCACTATTTAATTTTGTAATGTTTTTATTAGATTATTGAGATGAAGTATAATGCAAATGATTGGTAGGCCAGTAGGTGCCAACCTAGTTTGGATGTACTTGACATATAATGATGCAATTTCTTTACCATCATCAATAATCTAAATCTATTTTATGTAATGATATAAATTTTTGTAATATTATAGCAATTCTGGTTTGAACCCGACCCATTGTATGTTCTGGATTCGGGTTTTATTGTCTTATAAAGTCATTCATGTCTTGTTTTCTCTTATATCTCTTTGATTTTGACTTTTGGGTTTTGTTGGTCGTGTTTGGAACAGGTTGGTAGCTTGTTTTTCAAACTGTCATTGTTCATAATTTTGCGCCTACACTCGAGCGTCACTTCTTGCGCTTGAGCGGTCTTTGTGAACTTTCAGTACTTTTGCAGTTTTGCAAAATTACTGGGAAGTGGTATTCTTCGCTCGAGCGGCCCTTCTTGCGCTCGAGCATTGGCTTTTTGTCTGTAAAACTATTGGGAGTTTGTATTTTATGCTCGAGCAACAACTTCTTGCGCCCGAGTGGTGACGCCTTTTTTCTTGTGTCTTGACACTCGAGCGTCACTTCCAGCGCTCGATCGGTCAAGTCTTTTGTGTCTGTACGCTCGAACCTCACTTCTTGCGTATATTAGATCGCATAACCACCTTTTTAGGTCACTTTTTCATTTCACTCTCTCTAAACTTTCCAAAAACCCTAGATCTATACACTCTCTCTATAAAACTTACCTTCTCTCTACAAATACACTAAGATCTAGTGATTTCTTCACCCTACTCCCTTTGTTAAAAAGGACAAACACTCCATGGGCTCTCTTTTTATCCGAACAAAAGTGAATTTCGGCTTCTTTGAGGTTTTTCCATTCTCTCATTGGTCTTCTAACTTCGAGGTTGGGATTCTCCACACTCTACTATGAGTTTTTCCTTTGCTATTTGCTATTTCAAAAGATTATAGTGGTTTGGGGGTTTTTGGCAAAAAACCTAGGGTTTGAAATCAAAATGTGAAAGAGTGGTTTTCAAATGGTTTCTTGAAAAGGGTTGTGATTATGAATTTAGGGCTGTTATATGTTGAAATGAGATATTTCTTGCATTGAAATGGATTTTCAAAGAGAAAGGGGTTTTGCCCTAAAATGTAAATGTTGAGATTGTAAAGAGAAAATGGAATTTATATGGAAAATTATGAAATTGAAATGATGATAATGATGAGGGTGGAGTTGGATATGTATTATCACTCCCATTTGAGATTTTGGAAAAGTGTATGTTTAATGAAAATTTACTTATCTGTTAGAGATATTTGTTTTGGGCTATCGGTAGAGGACAATATTGATTGTTGTAGAAATTGCATAAGGATTAGGTAAACTAAAACTAATTTCTCATCCATGTGCATTAAACATTGTTGCTTAATTAATTCATTGAAAATGTATATGATTTTGAGGAAAAAGGGTAAACATGGGAAAGAGATGTGTATCACCAAATCAAGTTGGCCTGTGTGTCTAAGGTGAAAGTCCTGAAAAATGCAAGTATACATGGCTGCTAGTTCCCGCGGACGAAATATCCGTAAAATAGCAATAGTAGTGCTTGTATAGGTTACGTTTACATGGGTGTCGTTTGACAGTTTCTCGCGGACGAAATATCCGTAAAAGGTTGTACTGGCTTGAGATTTCCCCTTGTTTTCTATTGTAAATGACATGTCATGACCCGAACCCACCCCTAAAAGTTTGGGTCATAACTGGCCAGTATCCGTAGATTACCGAAGGCCTCAAACTATCTTACAAAATATTTATGCTAATAAAGCCATAAACGGAAGCATATAATAAAGAGAAGTCCATTGAACTGTGCCAATCATGAGCAAAATTATAGAGTTAAACACATAGCACATTAATGCATTTACATGCCCAACAAAAATATGAGAGCCAAAGGAAATTTGTACATAGTGTTTACAAACCCAAAACCATAAAAACAAAAACAAAATAAGGCCAAGGTATGGTGCGAGTCGAAGACAAAACTCCGTCACAAAGACATGACTCGATTGGGTCACAAAAAGGCTCCTAAAGCTGACTCTAGGGGTATGCTTCATGCTGTGGATCACTTACATGTACATACATAAAATTAGGTGAGCGAAACTCAATGAGTAGTAATACAGTAAAGCAGTATAAATAGATGATCATAAGGTTGTCATAGTATCCATCATCATATAAACCAAGCGGCCTTAGGCCCAAGCATATAACAAGCGGCCTCGGCCCCAATCATATAACAAGCGGTCTCGAGCCTAATCGTATAGCACATGTCATATAATATTAATGAAGTTTCTTCATTTCCAATCAATTCGTAATGTTGGCACCATTCACCATTTATGGTTCGAGGTATGGAATAAAGAGCATAAATGTACGATATTACTACTCACAGTGTGTTTGATTTCACAACGTCTCCTCTGCCACACGACCTACACAAACATTTCACACACACACATTCGATAAATCATTTGTTTCAATTCGAACACTTATCTTTCATAATTCGCAACCTTCTTTAATGAATTTCTAATCATCATTTCCCTCCTAAAAGGGTTTAAATAAGGTTGGGAATGCGTTCCAGAGGTTGGGAGTAACAACTCAAAAAAACATAGATTTTTCTTACCTGGCTGCATGTCCAACTGCTTGAGCAATCTGGCTCCACACATGCGGATATTGCAATCGCTCGAGCGTATAGTGCAATACACTTTTGGTTCAAGGCATAGGCCTCTTGTGCGGTGCCCATAGACGTACGAGCAGTCTGGGTACACCTAGACGGTCCGAAAATAGCACAAAGATGGAAACTCTCCCACCTCATTTCCAAGCCCAAATTCATGCAAAAACAACTC
Source organism: Camellia japonica (assembly GCA_030407325.1). Taxonomy (NCBI): domain Eukaryota; kingdom Viridiplantae; phylum Streptophyta; class Magnoliopsida; order Ericales; family Theaceae; genus Camellia; species Camellia japonica. The sequence continues at coordinate 140,288,092 of JAPPVO010000019.1, forward strand.
AAATACATGATATAAAAGCATGATATAAGTGTAATTCCAAATTAAACATATCAATCTTGCATCAACATCAAATTCATGGACTCATTTCTTTCTCATATTCATACATTACATAAAGAAGTTCAAAATACATAACTTATAAATAATCTTCCAACAAATCTTGTTTTCATGAATCATCTAGGGTTTGTTTCATGGATCAATCACAAGAATGAACTCAAATCAAACAAAGATGAAGAGATTAGGGTTCAATTTCATGTCTTTAGCTCAAGCCATCACACAACTTAAAACCCTAGTTCAAAATTCCTAATTTCTTCTTGATTTCATGACAAAGATGAGTTAGAGACAAAGATTGTAAATAAATTAACATACCTTAACTCAAATCTAAGGTTTACCCCTTGTTTCTCTTCAAAATCCCTAGCTTTCTCTCTTCCTCTCTCTCTAACTCACTCTTAGAGCTCTCCCCCAACAATAAAGAACAAAAAGAGAACTAAACATATACAACTTAACTCATAAATCTTAATTTATTCATTACAAATCATAATTTTTCAAAATTTCACCGTAAGCTCTATAAATCATGGTAATCACAGATATGAATTTGGTTTTTGTTTATCGCGCCTCTAAGGCTTTTAATTTCAGCTCAAAGTTTCAATTGCAACAGATATTCCTACTTTTAACAGATATTTTTCCTAATTCACATATTTTCCAATTCACATATTTCCCATACTTAAACTTGTAAGTTCATATCAAACATATAATCACATGCATAATTAAGCATAGTACGGGTTGGGTTATTACGATCTTCCCCTTTTAGGAAGTTTGGTCCTTCAAACTTATTTACCTCAAGTAGAAAATAATTCCAGATATCGTTGTCTCATTTCTTCTTCCCGTTCCCAAGTGGTTCGCTTCCATGATGTTCCCTCCATTCCACTTTTACCATTGGGATAGCCTTGCTCCTTAGTTGTTTGACTTATCGATCAAGGATTTCAAGGGGTTTCGCTTCATTATCCATATCGTCATCTAGCAAAATTTGATGATAGTCAATAACATAAGAAGGGTCCCGAAGAGCGTCTCGCAACATTGACACGTTGAACACATTGTGCAATTGCTCCATGCCCGGTGGTAAAGCAATTCGATAGGCGACCAGACCCAATCTTTCCAAAATCTGAAACAGCCCGATGTACCGGGGTGATAATTTCCCTTTCTTCCCAAACCTCGCGTGCCCTTCCATTGGAGTGACTTTAACAAAAACATGATCTCCAACTTCAAATTCTAAGTCTCTCCTTGTTTGATTTACATAGCTCTTTTGTCGACTTTGAGCAGTTTTCAATCTCTGTTGAATGATCTGAATCTTTTTCGTAGAAACTTGCACAATTCCAGGCCCAATCAACGACCTATCCCTAACCTCAGTCCAATAAACTGGAGTTCGACATCTTCTCCCATACAAAGCTTTGTATGGTGCCATCCCAATACTGGAGTGGAAACTATTGTTATAGGCAATTTCTGCCAAAGGTAAATGAGCCTCCCAACTTTCACAAAAATCTAAAACACACATCCGGAGCATGTCCTCCAACGTCTATATAGTTCTTTCAGACTGTCCATCGGTTTGTTGATGGAATGCAGTATTGAACCTCGACTGTCCCCAATGCTTTTTGTTAGCTTTGCCAAAATCTTGACACAAACTTAGAATCTCTATCCGACACAATGGAGACCGGAACAATGTGCAATCGAATACTCTTAGCAATGTACACTGTAGCAAGTCTATCAGCATTATAAACAGTCTTCACAAGCAAAAAGTGAGCAAACTTAGTCAATCTATCCAAAACAACCCGTATAAAATCCATACCTTGGGGTGTTCAGGGTAAGCCCATAATAAAATCTATAGTTATATGCTTCCAATTCCATTCTGGGATATGGAGAGGTTGAAGTAACCCCGCTGGTCTTTGGTGTTCTGCTTTTACTTGTTGACATTGAAGGTATCTTGAAATGAACTCCGCAATTTCTCTCTTCGTATTGGGCCACCAAAGAGCTTGCTTGAGATCTTGGTACATTTTGGTATTTCCGGGATGCATAGCAAATTTGTGAGCTTCTTCTAAGACTTTTCCTTTAGTTTCGGTTTAATTTCGGGGACATTAGGAACACACAATCTTCCCTTGAATTTCAACACTTAAGCTTCCAAAGAAAATCTCGGCCTCGGCTTTGTTTCTATCTCATCGTGTACTTTCTTGAGAAATTCATCCTCAAATTGTCGTTGTTTAATTTCCTCAATAATAGCCGGTTATGCCACCATTGCGGCTAACATTCCACCCCGTTCATGTAGCACAATTTCCTCCTTCATTCTTTCCAAGTCAAGTAATAATCCATTCCGCTCTGTAAGCAAACATGCTAAGTTTACCAATGACTTTCTACTAAGAGTATCCGCTACTGTGTTGGCTTTGCCGGGATGATAATGAATCTGCAAGTCATAATCCTTGATGAGTTCTAACCACCGTCTTTGTCACATATTAAGCTCCTTTTGAGTAAAGAAATACTTAAGGCTCTTGTGGTCGGTGTAGACTTCACATGTTGCTCCATAAAGATAATGCTGCCAAATCTTCAATGCAAACACCACAGCAGCTAATTCCAAATCATTTGTAGGGTACTTCTTTTCCTGTGGCTTCAATTGTCGAGATGCATACGTAATTACTCTTCCATTCTGCATAAGTACACACCCCAAGCCCTTATGGGAAGCATCACTATAAATCACAAACCCTTCTGTACCTGACAGTAAGGCGAAGACCAGTGCTGTTGTGAGCCTTGTCTTTAATTCTTGGAAGGCGAACTCCCTCTATTCTGTCCACTCAAATGGAGCACCTTTTTGAGTTAATTGGGTGAGCGGCATCGCAATCTTGGAGAAATATTTAACAAATCTTCGGTAGTAACCCGCTAAACCGATGAAACTGCGTACTTTTGTAACATTGGTAGGAGCAGGCCAATTTACAACAGCTTCTGTCTTTTGCAGATCGATAGACACACCATCCTTGCTAATTACATGCCCCAAAAACACAACTTCATTCAACCAAAATTCACATTTCTTCAATTTAGCATATAGACTTGTCCCTAAGTGTTTGAAGAATCAATCTCAAGTGTTTTTCATGTATCTCTCTACCCTTCGAATAAATAAGAATGTCATCAATAAATACTACCATAAACTCATCCAAGTACGGTTTGAAAACCCAATTCATTAAATCCATAAAAGCTGCTGGTGCATTCATAACCCCAAATGGCATGACTAAAAATTCATAATGGTCATACCTAGTTTGGAAGGCGGTATTCTCAACATCCTTTGCTTTGACTTTCAACTGATGGTACCCAAATCTCAAGTCAATTTTTGAAAACATTTGTGCCCCTTGTAATTGGTCAAACAAATCATCAATCGTGGTAAAGGATATTTATTCTTCACGTTACCTTATTAAGTTCTTGATAATCAATACACAACCGAAGGGTCCCATCCTTTTTCTTCAGAAACAAAACGGGTGCGCTCCATGGCGATGTACTCGGTCGGATGAACCCTTTGTCAAGCAATTCTTACAACTGTATTTTAATTCTTTCATTTCTGCCGATGACATTCTGTACGGAGCCTTAGAAATCGGTTAGGTACTCGCACAATATCAATGAAAATTCAATCTCACGGTCTATCAAGTCCCCTGGCAATTCTTCGGGAAATACATCCAGAAACTCACTAACAATCTGAATATTTTCAACACCAACCTCAGTTGTCTCTGCATGCAAAATGCTACACAAATAACCCCTACAACCTTTTTGAAGTAATTTACAAGCTTTCATAGCCAATATTAAATAGGGTGGAGGGACCACCCCATGTCCCACAAAAGTAAATTGATCTTGACTCGGTGGGCAGAAAACAACTTGCTTAGACACACAATCGATGGTTGTATGATACTTAGCTAACCAATCCATTCCCAAAATTATATCAAAGTGTACCATATCAAGAGGTATCAAATTAGCACATAAGGGAATATCTCCAAGTAAAAGCTCACATGCAAGATACATAGAAGCAATAACATATAATCCCTAGATGGGAGAGACACGCACAACACATAATTCAAGGGTTCCATAGATCTATTCAAATTAGGAGCAAAGGTTTTCAAAATAAAGAATGAGTGGAACCCGAATCAAGTAGCACATGAGCAGGTTGGCCATTGATGGAAAACGTACCTGAAACCATAGCATCCAAATTCTGGACATCACCTGGAATAAGAGCTCTTTCCTGCCTAACATTATCTCTAGAAGTAATAGCCTTGCCAGGGTCTTTATTACAGGAGTGGAACCGGATGAACTAGCAGTTGGCCTATTCCCTTTTTGTTGCCCAAACATAGGACAATCTCTCATCATATGTCCCGTCTTCCCACACTTAAAGCAAGCCCCTGATGCTCGATGGCAAACCCCTCGATGTTTCTTCCACACTTCGGCAAGTTAGTGGTGAATCACAGTTAGACCTTGCAGTGTTGGAAGTTCTCAAATTTTGCTTCTTATTTTGTGAGGATGCCGACCCTTTGTGCATATTGGAGCTTTGCCTTTTGCCCTTCCAATCCGAGAACCGATTGCGGTTGGCCTGGTTACCTTCCGCTATGATGGCCCTATCCAATACATCCACATATTTCTCTACCTTCAATACAATAATCTTCTCAAGAATGGAGTCTCAGAGACCTCCCTCAAATTTCCTTGCCTTTTTGTAGTCTGTATCGACCATATGTGGTGAGAAACGAGCTAGCTCGTAAACTGTGCTTCATACTCCACTACGATTTTGTTCTCTTGTTTCAAGTTTTCAAACTTCGACACCTTCCTATCTCGGATACTCTGTGGGAAGTATTTCTCATAGAAGATCTCCAAAAATTGAGCCCAATTCATCCCTTGATGTTCTTCTCAGATAAGCATCCACTAACGGCGTGCCTCGTCCTCTAGTGTAAAAGCAGCAAGCACTACAAGAAAAAGCACTTTTGGCAACCAAAATTAGGGACAAAACAAATTATTTGTTGCAGAAAGTAAATTTTTGCCAACCAATATGAGTTTTGTTGTGGAAGGTGAAAGTTTTAGCAACAAAAATATAAAAATTCGTTGGCTATATTTTGGCGCCAAGCCCGCCTTTCCCTCCAAATGGCAGGAAAATATTTAGCGACAAACAAGAAATGAATGGCAACAAAATATTTTGTTGCAAATGGTAATTCTACTGCGACTAAATAGTTTTTTGTTGCCAATTGTAAATATTTTTTATTTTGGCACACTATTAAATTTTTGGTGCCTTTTGCTAACTGTAATGAAGGCAAAATAAATTTATTGACAAATATTATTCTTATTAAAACTACGTAGTTTTATTTATAAAACCTCTCTGGCAACAAACCCTTGGTTGCCAAAGATGTGATATTTTCCCTAGTTTCCTCTCTACCCAACACACGACTGATTATCTCTCTCTCTCTCTCTCTCTCTCTCTCTCTCTCTCTCTCTCTCTCTCCCATATTGAGTCGCTCACGCTCTCACATCGCACACGATGCTCTCACTTCTTCACCGTTTGCCTTCATCTATTGCCATTTCCATTCTTTCACTTCGTCCTTCTGCAACCAGCAAACCCATGTTAGTTTCTCTCTCTCTCTCTCCCCTCTCCCCCCCCCTCAATTGTTGAGCCCTAAGTTATTGGGGGATATTGGTGATCAAATACCCGCACAAAAATCACCCATAATAGCCACAAATAGTTTGAACGCCGTAATCTGAATTTCTTATGATTTTAATTTATACCCAGTAATCTGCTCATAGTTTTATAAATTGGGTTGGTCTTGCTTTTATGTATTGTTCTGTACAAGTCCCTCAATTGTTTTGCACTTGTATTGTAATCTTTGATACCCTTTGACTAGAATTTTATTTTAAGAGTTCTATTTTTTATTGTTTTATTTATTAATCTGACCCAATTGTGATTTTTTCTTTTCTTTTCTTCATTGTTATCATGATTTTTATTAGTCTATTAAGTGGTTTTTTAATGAACTCTAGTATGCCACCAAGATGTTTGTTGAAAGACCTCAAAGGATTGTGGATTTTTGAACAGATTGAATCTTTTATACCTACATTGCGATAATACAGACCAAAAATTGCTATGGATTTTGCAATAGAGTTTACTAGTTATTTCCCTTCAATTTTGAGATATTTCCCAAGTCTTATTCATTGATGCTTTGAAATCACTCCAAAAATAAGTGCAATTAGCATTCATACATGCTTGATTGATCTACCACACTCCACAATTTGCTTCCATAACTGGGATTGCCTTTTTAATTCCTTTATTTTTTTTTTTTGGGGGGGGGGGGGGGAAACCCCTTCAATTGGCTTTCTTGTTAGAGAATTGTATTATGGTTAGTCTAATGTTTTGGTTTATACAAAGGAAACATACTGTTGAACTTTGTGAATTGTCTTTGACGATAATTCCCTTTGTAGTTGTATGTGAAATGTTATGAATTGATCATCCAACTTAACTCTAAACTTTCTAGTGTTATTTTTAGAAATGGATAAGACCAAAGCATCAACATAGATTTTATTAGTATGCTCTTATGATGCACTCTAAATATAGCCTATATCAATCCTGTACTGCAAGTTAGTAGTGCTGGACTAGCATATGACTTTGTACACTTAATTAATAACTAAACAGAAATTTAATTCTGATCCACCTTTTGTAAATAGTCAAGTGATAAAATACAGCACAATTAATATGTTTTGCAATTGTTCATTTGTTGTGAGAAACCACATAACATTATATCGAATAATAACTTCATATCGTCTTTGTGATGAACTACAATAACAAAAGGCTTTTTCTATTTTTGTCTCTGTTTTTTTTAACCCAAAACCAAACTGATATGGTCAATTCTTAGCCACTTTTTTCACCTACCAAATATTCTAGAAAAACATTTTACTTACAAGTACAAAAAGTACAACAATTTAAAAAAAAAAGAACAAAGGTTTACAATAACTAACATAAGCAATACCTTTTACTTACAAGTACAAAAAGTACAACAATTTAAAAAAAAAAAAAAAGAACCAAGGTTTACAATAACTAACATAAGCAATACCTAAAGACCTTGTTACCATGAACCTATTTCCAAAGAGACAAATCTGATGCAGAAAATTGATTAAGTTATTAGTCATGCATGTTCCATTCTCAACTGCCTCCATGAAACAATGATGGAACCCTATTGAAGTTGCTTTTTTGAGGCCTACATAAATGCTAAAATTTCATCTTTTTTCATATTCATGCATCACAGCTAGGCCACATCAATAGAGGTGAACTGCATAGTGAATGTTACTTCTCACTATGCATCTTACATAAGTGTAAACCGTAAATTTATTCTATCTACAATATGTCCTAGGTATATATAGATATATAAACCAAATGACTAACTACAGAATGCTAACTGCATTCTGAATAATCTAAAACAAAACTGTCAATCATTAGCTTTTGTCCACAAGATCAGTTTTATTCCCAACAACGACTATTATAACGTCACTGCCTCGCTCAGTGCAAACCTCCTCAATCCATTTTGAAGTGTTCAGGAATGATTTCCTGCCTAAACCCCACCAAAAAAGGATCTAATGAAATAACAGAAATGTATCATACAAGATTTCTACAATTAATCAAGTAGAAATTATAGCAAGATGATTAGACAGTACATTTGAAATTACAAGTACTTAAAACACCGTCATGGTGGACCGTCTATTTGGTACGTATATATATATATATATATATATATATCTTAGAAAATTCAGTTTATAAAAAAAAATGTGAAAAAGTACTTGACAACGAATGCTTTTTTTTGGGGGGGGGGGGGCAGGAATTATAAAATAGCCACCAAATAGTTGAAGGAACGGCATGGGAGAGCTAATGGTATGTTGATAGGACATATGCTTAGAGAATTAGAGCAGAAAATGTGAAAACTTAACTAAAAATGGGTTGTTCAAGGAAAAAATTACGAAACAGTCACCAAATAGCCCAATGAATGGCATAAGCACCTTGCCTAAGCCTTTGTAAACTTGGGAGAGCTAACGTATGTTGATAGGACGTATGATTACAGAGCTAGCACAAAAAATGTGAAAATGTAACCGAAAACGAGCCATTTGGGAGCAAAATTATAAACCAGTCACCAAACAGCCCAAGAAACTACATCGACACCTCACCTAACTATAATCAAACTTGGGAGAGTTGATGACGTATCTATAGGATGTACGGATAGAGAATTAGCAGAAAATATGAAAATATAGTCAAGAATGAGCCGTTTAGGGGAAAACTTTTTAAAACAGCCACCAAACAACCCAAGAAACAACCTAGACACCTCATTTAACTATAATCAAACTTGTGAGAGACGACGGCACATCTATAGGATGTGTGGATAGAGAATTAGCATAGAAAATGTGAAAATGTAATCGAAAACGAGCCGTTTGGGGGAAAAATTCTAAAGCAACCACCAAACAGCACAAGAAACAGCATGGACAATTCACCTAACTATAATCAAACTTGCGAGAGCTGACGGCACGTCTATAGGACATACGGATGGAGAATTAGCACAGAAAATGTGAAAATGTAATCGAAAATGAGCCGTTTGGGGGCAAAATTTTAAACCAGCCACCAAATAGCCCAAGAAACACATAGGCAATTCACCTAACTATAATCAAACTTGCAAGAGCCGAAGGCGCGTCTATACGATGTACCATTAGAGAATTAGAGCAAAAAATGTGAACAATTAAACGAAAATGGGTCATTTAGGGGTGAAATTATAAAACAGCCACCAGAGTTAGTGTCAATTTGTTACTTTGGTGGTATGGTCACAAAGTTAAGCATCTGGGAAGCAATTCCACTTGTAGTCCTTTGGACTCTCTGGATTTTAAGAAATGGAAAATTTTCCAATAACAAAGAACCTATTTTGGCAAAGCTTGTGGAAAGTATAAAGATCAAAGTGGCAACATGGGTGAAGTTCTCAATTAATGGTTTTTTGTTTTTTTTTTTTGATGGACTTAAGAATATCAAGGTGAAAGGTTGCATTAAATGAAGCCGTCCAAACCCTCCTAATCACTCCACCACTGTTATGCTCTGTTTCATTTAGCTACTTATGCTTGCTGCCCTCTCTTCATTGCTATCCTGCAGATCTATACATGTGGCCTGGTATGATGATTTTTATGCTCTATTTTAGAGCCAATTGTTTTTCTTCTTATTTCTACTTAGTTGTACCGTTATGAGATGTTTACTATTTTGTTTTGTTGGCATCCCACCAACCCTCGGTGTGTTTGCACATGATTGGGCATATATTTTGGTGCCAACCTAGTTGAGATTGAATTGTGTTGCTATGATGCAAATTGTACCCATCACTTTGATGTATTATCAGTATGTATTCTGGTTATCATCAATAAAATTATCTTCATTTTGTTGAGAAAAAAAAAAAAGAACAACACGGTTGGTAAAGCTAATGGCTAGTCAATACGATGCCCGACTACATAATTAGTATTATACTTGTAAATTTGAAGAGTTATATAACTTATGTTATAAGTGTATTCAATAAACACTAATTGTTATTTTATTTATTTTTTTTACAGATGGACAGTGGAATCACTTGTTGTTGGATTTATTAGTTGTTTTATTTGGATGTTATGAAGTTTGTGTTGATTACTTTGTCTTTATTTTTTGGTCATTGATGGATTTTATATTTGTTTTGTAGAATATGGATATGATTAGATATTTTGGGTGGATTTATGAATTGAATGAACCTATATTTTGTTTAGATGGATGAGTATTGAGTTTAGAAATATGCTTGAGTTTAATTGATTGTTACAGTATAAATTTATAATTTGTTTAGATGAATGAGTATTGCAATTACAGGTCATAGCTTGAGAATGGCAAAAATTTCAATTTTATTTTGTAATAGTAATTTAGAAAAATAAATGACTTTTGACAACAAAAATGGTTGTTCATGAAATCACCACACAAAATTTCACTTTTTCGTAAGAAAATAATTTTATTACAATTCATTACTTTTGCCGACGAATTTATTTAGTCACCAAAAGAAGTTATTTTTAGCAATAAAATTAATTTGTTGCAATTGATAGCTTTTGGATACGAATTTAGTTGGTTGCCAAAAGTACTTGTTTGCAACAAAAATTTTTATCACGAAAAGGCTCTTTAGGCAATGAATATTTTGTTGGCAATAGTTTTTTTTGGGGACAAATCAAATAAACTAATAAAATAATATCATCTTTGGCGACCAAACTATTTTGTTGGCAAAATTAATTTTCAGAGACAAAACAATATTTTTGTTGCCAAAAACTTTTAGCGAGGAAGGATTAGCAACAAACATGGCGACAAAATTTGTTTGTTGCCGAAAGGTATTGGTGACAAACTACTAGCTTTTAGCGACCAATTTTTTTGTTGCCAAAAGTGCAATTTCTTGTAGTGAAGCAAGACTTTTTGTGCCTCCATGCATGGAAAGACTTCAAACAATTTCTCGATACCAAGCACCCAAGCCTCCGCCTTTAGTGGATCAATTCCTCCTTTGAACGATGGTAGTTTCATTTTTTAAAATTCTTTTGTAAGAGTAATAGTTCGGTTGTCAGCTTGGTGGTCTTGCACTACAGGTGGTGGCACTGGCATTGGTGGAGGTGGTGGTTACTGTTGTTGTTGTTGTTGTTGTCTAAAAGCCTCAGCCATGTCCATAATCATTGCCTCCATCCTGTCAAGTGGTGCGGAGGTTGAATCTTCCCTGTCTTTTGCCTTGTTCTCACTATGATCTAGAGGAACATACATTATAACTTTCACAGATAATATACACATAAGTCACATTTACAAATGCACATTTTCATTTCATACCTGATTATGAGTGAATTACGGATGCAACTTAAACCTTTTCTAGACTTCTTATTGCTCACATGGACTTGTGTGTGAGATATTAACTCGCTCTGATACCACTCTGTTATGACCCGAACCCGCTCCCTAAAGTTTGGGTCATAACCGGCCAATAATCCATAGATTACTGAAGGCCTCAAACTATCATACAAAATATTTATGCTAATAAAGCCATAAAAGGAAGCATATAATAAAAAGAAGTCCATTGAGCTGTGCCAATCATGAGCAAAATTATAGAGCTAAACAAGTAGCACATTAATGCATTTGCATGCCCAATAAAAATATGAGAGCCAAAGGAAATTTGTACATAGTGTTTACAAACCCAAGACCATAAAAGCAAAAACAAAATGAGGCCAAGGTATGGTACGAGTCAAAGACAAAACTCCACCACGAAGACATGACTCGATTGGGTCACAAAAAGGCTCCTGAAGCTGACTCTAGGAGTATGCTCCATGCTGCGGATCACCTACATGTGCATACATAAAATTGGATGAGCGAAGCTCAATGAGTAATAATACAGTAAAGCAGTGTAAATAGATGATCATAAGGTTGTCACAGTATCCATCATCATACAAACCAAGCGGCCTTAGGCCCAAGCATATAACAAGCGGCCTCGGGCTCAATCGTACAAGCGACCTCGGGCCCAATCGTATAACAAGCAGCCTCGGGCTCAATCGTATAGCACATGTTATATAATATTAATGAAGTTTCTTCATTTTAATCAATTCGTAATGTTGGCACCATTCACCATTCATGATTCAAGGTACGCAATAAAGAGCATAAATGTACAATATTACTACTCACAGTGTGTTTGATTTCGCGGCATCTCCTCTACCACATGACCTACACAAATATTTCACACACACATTTGATAATTCATTTGTTTCAATTCGAACACTTATCTTTCATAATTGCAACCTTTTTTAACGAATTTCTAATCATCATTTCACTCCTAAAAGGGTTTAAATAAGGTTGGGAATGCGTTCCAGAGGTCGGGAGTAACAACACAAAACAACACAGACTTTTCCTGCCTGGCCGCATGTGCAACCGATCCAACCGCTAGAGCGGTCTGGCTCCACACGTGCGGAAATTGCAACCGCTCGAGCACACAGTGTAGTCCACTTTTGGTTCAAGGCATGGGCCGCTCGTGCGGAGCCCGTGGCCGCACGAGCGGTCTAGGCTCACCTAGACAGTCCGAAAATGGCACAAAGATGCAACTCTCCCACCTCATTTCCAAGCCCAAATTCATGCAAAAACAACTTAAAAGCATGATATAAATGTAATTCCACATTAACATATCAATCTTGCATCAACATCAAATTCATAGACTCATTTCTTTCTCATATTCATACATTACATAGGTGCTGTTTGGGAAGTTGGGTTTTGGCTTTTTTTTTTTTGTTTTTTTTTCACTAAAAGACAAATTGGTTACAAAACCAAAAAAAACAAATCAAATAAAATATCACATCAAACTACATAATCATTTTACTTTTTCTCTCACAAACATCACATCCAACCACAAAAAAACCCAACTATCTTTCCAAAAAAAAAAAAAAAAAATTCTCCAATAATATCCTACAACTAAAAAAATCAACAAAAAAACCCACTTCCCAAACACCCACATAAACAAGTTTAAAATACATAACCCATGAATAATCTTTCAACAAATCTTGTTTTCATGAATCATCTAGGATTTGTTTCATGGATCAATCACAAGAATAAACTCAAATCAAACAAAATGAAGAGAATAGGGTTTAATTTCATGCCTTTAGCTCAAGCCATCACACAACTCAAAACCCTAACTCAAAATTCCTAATTTCTTCTTGATTTCATGACAAAGATGAGTTAGAGACAAAGATTTTAAGTAAATTAACATACCCTAACTCAAATCTAAGGTTTGCCCCTTGTTTCTCTTAAAATCCCTAGCTTTCTCTCTTCCTCTCTCTTTAAGTCACTCTTAGAGCTTTCCTTCAACAATGAAGAACAAAAAGAGGACTAAACATATACAACTTAACTCATAAATCTTAATTTATTCATTATAAATCATAATTTTTCAAAATTTCACCGTAAGCTCTAGAAATCATGCTAATCATAGATGTGAAGTCGGTTTTTGTTTATCGCGCCTCTAAGGCTTTCAATTTCAGCTCAAAGTTTCAATTGCAACAGATATTCCTACTTTCAACAGATATTTTTCCAAATTCACATATTTCCTATACTTAAACTTGCAAATTCATATCAAATACATAATCACATGCATAATTAAGCATAGTACGGGTTAGGTTATCACAGGATATGATTTTGAGAATTGTGATATAAACTTGGCATGGCATAATTTTCGGAAAGAAATGTAAAACGTTTTGGCATGGGCATTGCATATGCATTCACCTTGTGGCTTTGTTAAGATTTATACATTGTGTTGTAGTATTTCTATTGGGCTTTAACTCATCCTATGTATGAAAAACCATTTTCAGGTGTTGGTGACATACCTCATTGTTGTTATTTTGTATTTAATTTTGTACAAGCCTAGGGTTTTGTTTATATTGAGCTTAAGACTCACTTTTGATGTACCCAAGTATTAACTTGGAAAGATATAAGCTATTAGGGCATATGGTTATCTATTTAGCTTTCATTTCTTTTCACTATCTTGTAACACATGCTATAGATTCAGAATGTATTATTTATTAATGTATATCGCGTGTATCACCTTTTATATATCAAACTCTGATTAATGGAAGCTTATCATTTCGTTTACATTGCTGTTTATTAGTTGTTATGAGATGAGTATATTGTGTTTATTTCGAAGCGTTACAAATATTTTATTTCATTTTGATATAAAAATTATTCATTAAATGTTATCTATTTAATTTAATGATTGTAATATTCGTTTCATTTCAATATATATAAAATTATGTAGTTCATTTAATTTTCTTTCGGAAAAGACTATATACGCACCTTATAAATAAATAAGCAAATGGCATAACTTCATAGTTTTGAAGTCATAACTATAAAACATAACAAAATAACCAAATATTTCATTAATCATAACTAAAATAATATCATAACTTAAAAAGAAAATTAGTCATAACTAAAAAAAATAAGTCATAACTAAACACCACACGAGCCATACCAAATAGCTTTCATAACTCATAATAACTAAAATAATGTTATAATAACAGAAGAAAATTACATAATTTCATAATTTGTTAGTTATAACTAAAAATACATAACTCACACATAACTATTACTAAATACCACCATATCAAATCTAACCAAACATTTCATTAATCTTAACTAAAATATTATAGTATAATTTTTTTATTTTTTATTTTTTATCTCTCATAAATTATCTATATATATATATATATATATATCAATTAGTTTTCAAAAAAAAAAAAAAGAAGGCCCATCAGGCTTGGCTAGACCCTAGTGGGAGTCCGCATAGCCCAGGACGGACCGATTTTACATCCCAACTACTAGTGGAGGTAATTTATAAATGAAGATTCTTATCTACGTATGATATCATTAATTGGATTGGAGGGCTTAATTAAGAGGTTATGGGCTCACCATGGGTTCATCTTTATGATCTAAATTATTTATTTTTTAGAAAGTTCATCATGTAAATTATCAATGTGAATAAAATTGATCACATGATCACAACAAGTTGGTTGGATATAGAGATGTAAGAAAAATTTTAAAAAAACGATCAAAGCGATTGAATCGGACAGAATCATATTTGGTTTGTTTTTGTAACAAGAATTGGTTTGTGTATTTTTTAATTTGATTTTTTTTTTTTTTTTTTTTTTTTGGGTTCGGTACTAGTTCAAGCGCATTATGCACCGAACCTAACTGAAATCAACCACTTTAACATATATTATAATATAATGATATAAATAAGTATAATAAATTATTAATCTTAATTAAAAAAAAAAAAAACCTAAAATTCCTGAGATATTAATTTGTGATTATGTTTCAATTTTAAACAATGAATAACAATCTCAATCAAACAATCAAAGACAAATCGGCACAACAATTTAACGTGGGAAAAACCACAATTGGAGTGCCTCCAATTGTAATAAAAAAAAACACGGGTCAAAGTTACAAAACAATCCACTAAGAAGACAAAAATAAATTACACAAGTGTACCCTCAATTACCTAACTCGAATTGAACCGACCCCGATATGCCTCTTCCACCACCGTCTTCACCACAAAATTGTCTTGCCCAACATTGAATCCACAACGCTGAGATGTCGAATCCACCATGATGAGCTACTCCAGAATCCACCAAAAGTTTCAGGCCCAAGTTCCTCAGAATCCACCGAAGAACACCTTTCTCTTTTGTGAAAGAAATAATACAAACAACCCTTGATGTTTGACAATCTGTAATTCGTTGATCAATCAATCATCTTCTATACACTAAGAAAACTCATATAAAACAGTCTCCAATAGAAAATACTTTTTCTTTTCTTTCTCTATAAGATTTTGTATGGCTTAAACCCTAAAAACAGTGAACAATGCACTTTATAGAAAACAAAACCGCAAAGATCGCTCGAGCGACTACTTCATCGCTCGAGTGAACTCACTAAAACGCATGCCAATCATTCGAGCCAAAACTCCACCACTCGAGTGCAAAACGGATTTTCACAGAAGTTCAGTTTGCTCTGCAAAAATATTAGATAATACCATTCATAGTTAGTGAAGTGGCAAACAAAAGCACAATTTGAGTTGAATTCACATCTAAACACTCACATCCTCACTAAAACAAAACAGCGAATAAAATTACGACTGAAAGAAGTTTTGTCAAGTGGGATTGCCAATTACAAAAACCTAACATTAATTTATCATTCATATAACCTAAGTTAGTATACTTTATTTATATATAATCTTAACTCTAACTCACAATTCTTGAAACCTTAATTATTATTATTATTATTATATTTTTGTCAATTTAGGAATTGAAAAGTATTTACTAAATTAATGGATTGGATAAGTTTGAAATGATGGACAAATGGCTAATTAAACGTTTTATATAGATTAGTGACTATACTATATGTTTAAAAAGCAAATCAAATTCAAAAGGTTTTAGATCGATTAAATTGTACCGAACCGAACTATTTCAGATAATGAGGTTTGATGGAAGAAACAATCTGTATTGGTGCTCAAAATAATAAATCGACATTATCGGTTAGGTAAAAAAATTCACCTAAATACCTACCGTACCGAACCAATTATATCTTTTATTGGATATCAGTAATCAAAATCATACATATCTATCTTTTAAAAATAAATAAATATGATTCGACCATATGACTATGGATTACAAATCATTTTTTTTATTATTATTATTTTTGTTGTATAATTTATCTACTTGATTGGTGCTATGAGGTGACATTTTATTATGTGATTGCCGGCTGACCTTTTTCTTTTCTTTAACAAATGTTCTTCCAAAAAAAAAAATTGAATATACACTAAAAAATTCCTTTAAAGATGAAAAAATAAATAAAAAATTACTTCTAAATCTACTACTAGTATAAAAATGTGAAGTGTCTGTTATGTTTTTTACTTTTTTTAAATCTCAATTTTACCCTTTCAAATCTATTATATTTTCTAAAAGTCATGAAGAGTCTTATATAAGCCAACTATCTCTTTATTTTTGGAGTTGAATACTCAAAAATGATATATCTACTTCCAAGAGTTATATATAAATATAAACAAACGGTTTCCCTTCTTTAAAAAAAAAAAAAATGGTCTCCCTATTTTTTACATTGATAATGATTGAAGAACAAAAATAATTACTCTTTCTTATTTCTTGTGTCTACTTCTATATTGATATACATAATATTTACAATTGTTCAGTGTGGATCAAATCACTGTGAATAATTTTGGTTGAATCTTAAAGTTGTATACATTCATTTAAATCCAAACAGAGGAAAGCACATGCATTTTTTAAAACAGAAATTTGTGTTACATCTCAAAATTTCGCAGGTTATCTTCATACACTTTCTTTTTGTTTAAATTATATTTTATGAACTGTAATATTTTATATGGTACTTTAATAACTAAGATATGATGCCAAAATTCTAAACAAGAACCACTTTTATTGGTTTTATTTTTTAAATATGTTTTTCAATTTTTTATTTTTCATATTTTCTCAGTTTTGGTAATTAAAGATACTGGAATTTCTTTATGTTTTATATTTAAATTATACTTTTACATGAAAATCTAATACCTAATAATCTAAATAGAATTAAAAAGTAAAATATTAATAAAAAAATTATAAATTCAAACATGTATTGATTTTTTATTATTATATATTTTTTTGTTGTTATTATTTAATAAAAATATTTTTTTTTTTTCAAAAAGAATACACAACAAATTATTTTTTAAGTGTATTTAGATTAAGTGAATTTAAATCGAAAAGTAAAATTAAAAAATAAAAAAATATTAAATTAAATGAATCTAAAATGAAAAATAAAGGGTTATTAAAAAAAAAAAACAGTGTCAAAAACAAAAAAATATATATATGAAAACTAAATTTTTTTTAAAAAAAATGTTGAAAAAGCAAACCAAACCAAACACTATAAATTTCTTTTTTTTTAAATCTTTCTTTACTAATCTCTAATTTTACATAAATTATTCACAAATTCCTTTCAATTTTTATGTGAATTTAATAATCTAATTAAAAAATGGTGCGTACACACAAAAAATGTAACACTAAACATCTACATTATAATCAACTATTTAATTATGAATAATCAACTTCTCATTGTTAACTGTATTATGGGTTAGATGTGATGTTTTGTTTTTTATGGCTAAAATAGCCTATTTTGTCTTTTGTGGCTAAAATAGCCAAAAAAAAGCCCAAATCCATCTTCCCAAACGGAGCTTTGTGGATCTATGATGTTATATTATCATAGGATATTTTAATTTTCTAACACATATCGCTTTAGTAATATAGTTATATTTCTTAAGAAAAAAATTACAAAATTATGTATTGTTCTCTTATCAACTTATATTCAATATATATAGACGTTACGAGAACCCGTATTTTTGCATATTAAATTATTTTGGTAATTATATTTAGCTACTTAAATTTTGTAATGAACATCCATAATCCAATTCCATAACAACATTTTGTGATGAAATTCTATAATTAACTTTTAATTATTTAATTAGTGAAATTTTTATCTTCATAGTATTATTATTGTTGTTGTTGTCGTCATTGTCGTTGTCGTCACTTTTATGACTACACAAATCTAATTCTTAATATATATTATTCTGTATAAAGTTTTGCATTCATAATTTGTGTACAAGAAAATTAACCCATGGAGATTAATTGGTCCAATCTCAAGTCTTTTAGTTACATATAATAATATTATAATATTAAGTCAATTAATAGTGATTATTAAATTATAATGTTAATAGCACCATAATTAATACCAATATTAAATTCCTTTAAATAAAATTATTTATCTTGCTGTGATTAAATTTCTGTATCTAGATACAGTTGTAGAAACTAAATAAGTTAAATAAATAATAACTAAATTAATCTAAGGATAGTACGGAACAAAGTATCTAGTGACTGGATTGTATATATTCATTGATTTTTATCTTTACACACACAACCAAAAAAACAAAAGCAAAGTCAAATTTTAGGCAAAGAAATCCGGCCCCCATCTTCCCAAGGAAGCTGCTAAGCAAGCATGCCAATGCATGCTAAGGCATGCTTACAACCACACCCTAGCCTAAACATTTTAGGTAATATTCCCAAGTCAAGAAGAAAAGAAAAAAAAATAATTAATAAAAAAAAAAAAAAAAGGGCCTCCACACTCTTACAAATAAGGACACTATTCAGTCCAGCCATTCCACTATACACGGCTGAGGATAAGAACAAAATAAAGAGAGGAATAGTAGAAAAGAAAAGAAAAAGAGATGAAGAAGAGAGGGTGCTTGGTAGTTACCAATTCAAAACTAGTTTTGAGAATTGTTTGTAAAAGCTCTTGAGATAAAAATACTCAATCTCTATCCTCCCTTAGATATTTTTTTCTTTAACTAAATCTATATATTAAAAATATGCAAGAGTGTGCATTGTTAATACACACATAACAAGAATTAATAGCTCAATGCATGTTTATATTTTGATAGAATGACAATCTTATGATTATTGATTTCTATTCTTCTTGCAAGCATAGATTAGATGGTTTAGCTATTGATTTTATTTTCTTATGTGCTCAAATATTCTCCATTGTTTGAAATAATCTTGGATGGGGGTAAAATGAGATAGGATTGGTTCATTTTTACTCAAAACTTATATTTCCTTCACTATTTCAGATTTTATTGGAAGTAAAATGCTCTAATAAATTGAAAATAACTTGTGTCAAAAATCTGTTGGTACTGGGGTATATATATATATATATATATAGGTGTTCTATACACGTATAAATTTTTATAAAATCATTGGACATCATTCTCTTACTAAAATAAATATTTGTCCTAAGTGTTGTTCACAACACAGCAGAAACAGTGACTTCCAACAGGTCCCATTTTATCTGCAAATGGTGTTTTTTTGCACGACCACTTGGGATAGTTATATATACGAGTTATCTTTCATTTTCCACTGACTTCACAAAAAATTGGATAAGTCTAAAAGGAGAAATTGTAGTTTTACTAAAATGTGACAGAATCTGTCTAGCTTTCTTAGAAATATTATTTGACCATCTTCCATTGGTTTTCAGGCTTCAAACTCTTCTGGAAAAATGTTCTAAACTCAAATATCTAGCAAGCCGTTCTAACCATACCTATTTTTGACACCGTTTGAGGCCCCTTTCTATTTTTCAAACATAGATCACCTGTGCCGGAAGTTATTGTAACTCACTGTCCCAGAAAAACCAATTTTTCTTCAAATTTTATTTCTCCATTTTAAAATAGTTTTTATCCCTGGTATTCTTCTCGCAATAATTTCCTAACTCGATGAACTAGCACCAGCTAAAATATTATAATGGTTGAACTTCGTTTGTTATGGGTTTCATTTTTTTTTTGGGTCTGACCATACATTGCTGGAAAAAAAAAGTGTGTGAATTCCTAAGAAATTTTATGATGATTCCTAAGACATTCTATCATATTTATTTTGGTTTCCATACATGATTGTGTTGTGCTATATAAACATTATGTCACTGTGGTTTTCAAACTAAAACTCGCACATGCATGAGAATGTGAATTCGACAAAGTAAAGAAACACGAAATTGAACCGATGATACATTAAAATTTAAAAGTGATAGGGTGAGCCCGGTTTAGAACCTTACGTAAGTGACTTGTGAACCCTAACATGGCACGGGAAGGTATTTCGGCCCTTATTAGTGTAAGCAATATAAGGTTGGTGGTGTGGGTGTCACAACATAGACCGTTCCCTTAGAGCAGACTGTGATGTCACAACTCGGGTACGTAACCCTAGTGTATGGGCATCATTGGTAGTTACAG
Organism: Camellia japonica; assembly: GCA_030407325.1. Classification (NCBI taxonomy): domain Eukaryota; kingdom Viridiplantae; phylum Streptophyta; class Magnoliopsida; order Ericales; family Theaceae; genus Camellia; species Camellia japonica. Next base: position 140,308,482 of record JAPPVO010000019.1, read on the forward strand.
CAAGTAATATTTGAATATTTGACCAAGGAGGAGTCAGAATTGCTCGTGGCCATTGCTTAGTGGTTGAATGGAAATAGTGCTCCGCAGAGAGTTACTTAGATTTACTTGATAAACTAAGCCTATGTGGATTTAAAAGAAAAGTTGACATTTTCCTTATGATGAATTGTTGTTTCCGTTTGCCATTGTTTTTATTATCTATTGTTATTATTTCAACTGATAGCATTCATGTTATGCTTATTAAATGCTACTTGTTATTATATTACTACACATTATTCATTAATTGTGAGTATTATTATCGGGGTGGGTATTTTCGGGCTTGTAGTATCTTATTGAGCTCATCGCTCATTGGCATTGCTGTTGTCATGGTGTTTTATGCCAGGTATCAAAGAAACCGAAGGAAACACTGAGGCCTTGTAAGGCGACATTCAGCCTTGGTTAACTTGAAGAGTGCCCAAGTTCCATGAACCATTTTGCTAAGTTTTCTAATTTTTCTTTAGTTTTCTTTTTATATTTGTGTTATTTTTTTATGTACTAAGACTAAGTTTTAAGTTTTATTGGAGTTGTAATTTAAGAACTTTTAACTTCTGGGTTGTTAATTAATGGATGCTGGTAAACTTGGTGGCAACATTGATGAGGAGCTCTTAATTAAGAAAATTGATTTTAAGTTCTAAATTTTATTATGATATCCTCACATTTTGGGGCGTCACAGACGTACACGTCATACAAACAAGTGTTCACAATAAGTACTTTCAATAACAAATCAAGGCTTTGCAAAACACTTCCATCACGACAATAATTGTACTTTTTTTCCACTCACAGAAAATATCACATTATTGAGGGAAAATAGATTTTGAAATTCATAATAATATGATATTGTCTCAAACTCTTACTCATCAAAATATTTTTATTATAATGAGTTATAATGGTGAGCAACAAGAAAAATAAGAATATATTGAAACAAAAACTATAGACGATCTATTGGAACATGCTCTCCAAGTAAAGTTAGACCAGCTGAAACAAGAATTGTCCTATCTATTGTCAACTTCAAGAAAACAATGTACCTCAAGCACACATTTTAGTCAAATTATAAGTGTGGGAGCCAGAAAATTATAGGTATTAGCTTATTGGGCCCAACCCAAACAAAGCCTACAAAGATCCAGCCCAAATAAAATATCACACCCCCCATCTATATAAAGGGGGGGCATCCCAAGTGAAAGGTATGTCTGTTCTCCCTCCACCACACACACACACCCCTTCTGATATACATATATACTATTTCTTGATTCAGGGACTAACTTCATCATCGGAGTACTCCTGGCCGGCAACCCCGGTTGGGTGGCACCGACTATGTTCCTCATTGCAGATCTACAGGGGTGAAGCTCTTCTCTTCGTTGGATCTCTACAACATCCATGTGAGAGGATATTTCATGGTCTCACAATTGGCCGTCTGTGGGAACGACTGAATGAGATCAACGAAGAACACAACAAATATACTGCTGTAAGTAAACATATACTGGTTGCTTTGAGGTTAGTGCACTTTCTACAAAAGCAAAACCAATCCCAAGTAATACGGCCCACAACTGGGTTTTTGGCTTCTTTCATTCTGATTATGTTTTTTGCTAAAGTTCAGATACATATATATATATATATATACACATCTATGTATGTATCTATTTATGCTCACAGATTTGATCAAAGCATCGTTGAGTATTAATATTGCTTAGAAAGGTTGTCAAAACAAGATGAGGTTAGTAGCTGTTTTTCTCTCTCTAAAAATGGGTTTCACACCTTTATTGGTACGAACATCTTTTCGGCAAGTCAACACATCTGCTCGCTAAATTAATACATGTGTCTATCTATTTATTTATTTATTCTTTGTTTCACAAAACATATCTTGAAGGTGATTCTTCATATATATGCACATGTACACAAGTTGGGTTCACTTTTTCTCTAATGGCTTCCGTTGATGCCAACCCAAATCTCGGCAAAACCAAAGATCAAAGGTGTCGCATGCATAACGCAGTCTTGCCGACCACATTCTCAGCAAAGCCAAATTCAAAGAGATGTCGACCAAGTGATTCGGCACATCATGAAGCTAAGAAAAGTTTCCAACCAATATGATCGGCTGCAAGTCGGCCTACACTGAATAAGGGAAGCTGTTTTTCTCTTTGAAAGAATTTATTTGTATATTTCTAGTCTACGTATATGTGTGTATACTAGTTTTTTAATCAAACCCAAAAAGCATGAGCATAGATGAAATATATATATATATATATATATATGTCACAAAATTATGGGTTGTATGTTTTCTCTCTCTAGGAATTGATAAAAAAAATATTATGTCAGACTCCGAATAGCACTGGTTGACAAAATATATAACAAAGCCATCATTTTCCAAAGAACTTATTTTCATTTATGCTTCTATATGTATGAATGCACCCATGTCGAAATATTATATTATTAGTTGATCTTGCTGGAAAACCTTTCAACAAACATATTGCTCGGTAATTAATTACTTTCTCTCTCTAAAGAACCAAGGTTAACCAATTGTAGTAGTGCAACTTGTGAATTGGCAGTCTAAGAGTTTATTTATATATTACATTACATGTATTGCGAAACATTTGTCAGTTGTAGGTGCTTTTGAGAAGAATCAAATGGGTTTCAATGTTGTCTCTGAACAAAGACACCTCAGCAACCACACTGCGATGAATGTATGCAATTTCTATCCAAAATTCGAATTAATGTGAATCTCGAGGGCGATGCAATTCAATCGAAGTGATATTCTGCCAAAGCACCAAGCTAAAGTCGCCGGCCAAGTATTCCGGCTGGCACAACCGAAAGGAATTGCCGACCAAGTGTTTCAAACTAAGTTGCTGACCAATGTGTTTCGGCAAGCCAAAATAGTTGCCGACCCACCTATCTCAGCCACAATTTATCTCGCAAGCCTCGACAATTTCTCCACTCTGAAGAATCAGTCGGCTATTGAGCCCATGCATGTGCATTTTTACAGTATTACAACTCATAAAGGATTGCTCGGCAAAGATACAAAGCTACTCGGCATCTCTTCCACCTTTCTCGGCAATCCTACTCGGCCACACATACGTCCACTCCACAACATTGGACATTCTCGGAACAACTACAATTATTAATTTATTCACCTCCAGCAAAAATCTCATGAATCACTTCTCGGAAGTACAAAATTGCTCGGCGCTACTATTCGGCAACATTGCTTATCAAACTCCGCAAATTCGGCATATCATTCGGCATCTTATCAACTATTAGTTCTCTGCATATTATCTCTTCTTCGGCAACTTATTCGGCAAGTATTTGAAAACACTACACCGCGATATTGCTTATTCGGCTAACATTTATTACTCGGCAACCTACCGCTGAAGTCGGCAATCCGACAAGGCTATTCGGTAGCTCTTCCTCCCTTCTCGGCAACCGACTAAACGGTACTGCCCAACTTTACAAATCGGCATCGTCATTATTCATTATTCACATATTTCATGCTGTGCAATTATTCTATTGTTAAAGGAATTAGGACAATGTAATCTGAATCATGTAACTAGAATGACATTGATGATATTCTGGTCTGTCATCATTCCTCTGCATGTGCTTTAAATCTTTCCAACCATATATGGAGCTGTTGTTCTGGGGCAAGGCCTCATGTTCCTTAATTACATCAAACACCCAAGGTAGTTGGTTCACAGTATGAGTGTAACACTGAAGAATTCCACTAATGGTAGCTGTTGGTTCGATAGATTTCTTTCCTTGATAATTTCAATGTATCTTGCTAACTGTCAATAAAAATCAATGGTTGTTCTCGTGTTGACCTGCAAAATGGTAATTATGCAGATACATGTTCTTGTATTTAATCTGGATTCATTGATTTTGCTCATGTTTCTACACCTATTCCAGTTAATTTAAATAGTTAGGATTTGGAAAATTTTCATCTTCACTGAGTACTTGACATGGATGATATGAGTATTTTATTCGACAAGCTATAGTTGGGTTTACATCATTGCTCGGCCAAATAATTCGGCGGTGTCTCGGTAGTGCCGAGTCGCTACCGCCTTGAATCTCAATATAATTCTTGGAAATATCACCACTGCACGGCGCTACTATCACGGCATATCATATTACCATCTCGGCTTCGGAAACACTATTCGGCTTCGATGTTGCTTATCAACTTACTTACGGTACTCGGCAAACATCATATCGTATTGTTTATCCTCTGCGATTCGGTACATCATTCGGCCTATTATCAACTGCATATTAACACAACTATGCATATTCGGCAACCACCAACGAACCAACATACCTCTATAGGCCCAACGAACAATTCGGCAATTTTATTGGCTTACTCGGCATATTATCAACGAGGAGTTTCGGAAAACCTATTGACTTATTCGGCAATTTATATTTTCATCCAGGCTGCATGCATATGATCAACTCGGCTTATAACTTATTCGGCAAAAATTACACCGCCAACATTTCTTATTCGGCACATTCTTTGACCAGCAATATTCCGCATCAAATAATCGGCAACTTTATGTCTTATTCGGCACTAATATCTCGGCTCAGAACTATCATCTTGGCTTGCCGAAATCCACATCTGAACATATCAGAGGATTCGTATCGGCTCAAAGGGTCCAAACCCACCAACCCGAGAAGTCAAGAAGTAACCAAAATATGTCGAAAATTGCAATACGGCTCACATTTTCTGACAACTGAAATTTTCGAAGCTGTCAAACTTAAGTTTTGCCTATACCAACGTAAAGTACTCATTGAGATGATTCCAACGCAACAAACCGCGTCAAAATCGGAGCTCAAACGAAGCCGTATGGGCCATTCAAAGTTTGCCCAGAAAATAAATTCATTCGCTGTAGAAGATGATCCAGCAAATTATGAAGAAATAATCATGTGCTTCGCGGTCGCATTACACCCTCTTGATCTAAGCCGTTAAATCTATTTTGGCTACATTACGCCATCAGAAGACTGATCACAGCGATCCAATAGTCCTTTCCAGCTATCTGACGCATTTCGAGTCCATCCGTACAGTCAGAATTTGCAAATTCAGCACAAAATAAATATACATATATATTAAATAAATAATAAATAAATAAAAATACAAATAAATTGCAGATTTGATTCCGATATCACCAAGCACCTTACTTTGTCTCGGCATATCGCCACGGCACCGAACAGGGGCACGGAATCCGTTTCAAATCATTATCGGCCTACTCGGCAATTTTGGCCCAAGTCAATTTTATTCCTTTCGAATAACAAATCTTATTCAAAAGCAATGGGGCAAATATACGTTGGACAAGAAGCTCAACTCCACTAAATTGGCAACCACTGCTGACCAAGTTCTTAGCAAATCTAACCCCGAAGGAATGCCGACACGCCGCCGACCAAACGATTGGCACAATCGCCGACCCAAGTGTAAACGGACACTGATGTTTTGACACTAGTTACTTGGCAGTGTATCAACTTTACCCCGGCAAGATTATTCGACCATTATTAAATTCAACATTATGCATGATCATTATTCGGCCGTGCATCAACTCTATTCGGCTAAGCAACATTATTTGTCAACTTTATGCATCGTCAAACTTTATGCAGCAACATTGGCCACAGTATTCGGCAACTTTATTCACCTAACAACATTATTTGGCAAAACATTTGCCCACTGGGACATCAGTCAATTTTCCGCTTTCCAATTGGGGCACATCAGCCGATCATCATCTCGGCACCTTTGATATGCATGAATACTCGGCCAACTTGGTACAAACATTACAAGGACGATTACTTGAGTTACCAACTTCCGCTCCTTTTCACACAGCTTCAAGCAAGCGCCCGTTTTGAGGCAATACATTACACACTTGGCAGACAGCAGTTTGCATATTTTTGCGCGCCGTCATTTTACCAAAGCCGAACCTTCCCTGCAACATAGGGCAATGGGAATCTACATTCCTTCCGACTAACACCTGGCATTCGAAAGCAATGGGGCAAGTCTACCTTGGACTAAATGCAAACCGAGCAACTCGGCAATTAAATAGTTGGCCCAATATCTACTTGGCAATTCCATACAAGCGGAGCAATATTATTGGTGATTAACACGTCCACCTTATTCGGTACAGGATACATTATTCAAAGTCCTTGCCACATTGGCACTTAGTTGCCACTTAAAAAGCAAAAGTCTCCGAGTACAGCGCAATCTTCGCACTCGGCACAGAGCGCCGTTAGCAAAGGCCTACACCCTTGCCCGGGTTATAATACCACAGGTCTACACCCTCACCCGGGGGTAATAATACCGTGGTCCAATTTTTGACTGATATATCTACCTTATTTAATCTATCTTATTTGGTTCAAGTAATCATTTCCGTGTTCGGCCTATAGAAATATTTCTAGCTCGGCATAAAAGTCCATATTTGAAAGCAATCTTTGCACTTGACAAAATACTGCACCCATGCCCGGGGGTTAGAATACTGCGGCCTACGCCCATGCCTGGGGGTTAGAATACCGCGGCCTACGCCCATGCCCGGGGGTTAGAATACCGTGGCCTATCGCTATGATTTATTTGTATTCCTTTCTGGGTTTTAGCTCAACCCCCCACATCTTATGATCAACATATATACATTTATACATACATTCAAGACATACGTACATTTATACGTACATCATACATTATACATACATTCAAGACATACGTACATTTATACGTACATCGTACATTTATACATACATTCAAGACATACGTACATTTATACATACATTCAAGCATACATGCAGTCATCCATTCATACATTTTATTCATTTATCCAAAGTGTTCTTTATCAAAAAACCTAACAACTATTGAACAGCGTAACTTGGCAAGAAAAAACTCTCATTCCTTCTACCGCAGACAATGAAAGTTTTGGGGCAATTGTGGGAACCAGAAAATTATAGGTATTAGCTTATTGGGCCCAACCCAAACAAAGCCTACAAAGATCCAGACCAAATAAAATATCACACCCCCCATCTATATAAAAGGGGGGCATCCCAAGTGAAAGGTATGTTTGTTCTCCCTCCACCATACACACACACCCCTTCTAATATAGATATATACTATTTCATGATTTAGGGACTGACTTCATCATCGGAGTACTCCCGGCCGGCAACCCCGGTTGGGTGGCACCGACTATGTTCCTCATTGCAGATCTACAGGGGTGCAGCTCTTCTCTTCGTTGGATCTCCACAACATCCATGTGAGAGGATATTTCATGGTCTCACAATAAGGAAAACATTAAATGATGCCAAAATATTATCATAGCAACTCAATGATACAGAAAGTAAGTACATCAAATAAAAATTTTTGATCAATTTTTGTTATATGCTGATTACTTACAGATGCCATAATAAATTATGTAACTTGACAATTTCATGAAAGTGACTCTGCAAACACTTATAAGCATGGATTTATAAACATCGTGAAAATAATTATAAAATTCCGATATCGATTGAAATATTAAGCTACATGGTCACTCCATTTTCTTAAAAATACTATTTCACATTTTCTACGTAAAGTAAAATATACTAATGGCTAATTTTATATTTTTCATCATGCGAGATATTCGTGGCACAAGAAATGAGACTCAATAACTCTTGATGTATAAAAATATATTACATATTGATATTAATGCATTCTTACACCAATAGTATGCAATAGTGAGTTCAATAAATTTATATTATGAGATGAACTATTAAATAAAATTGTGTAATTAATTTATAACAACCCTCATTTTGTCTTAGTTATATTCATAAGAATTTACATGATTTTGGTTTGTTAGACTTGCATCTTGCAAACGTTGATATTTTGTCTAAGTAAGGCTTCTTTTCCTGTTTTGATGCCATTGTATTTTTGCCTAAGTATAAGATACCAGTTTGTTCTATGCTTGGTGTGTTGAACCTAGCTATTCACCTTTGCTGCCTCAAACCAAGATCACACCTTTGAACCTCTTACACCTAGGCCGAGGTGTGCATCACCTAGGCATTCGAGATCTTTGATCCTTGATCCTTGAACCTTCTTGCCAAGTTGTGCACCTTAACCAACACCTAACAACCTTGTTCCACGACTTGTGCAACCTAGGCTGAGGTGTGTCACACCTAGGCCAAGTATTACCCCTCCTAGCCAAGGTCAGGAAGACCTCACCTAACTTTCACTTGTCTGAAGCCTATATTTTGATCCAGGATCCTTGTCTTGCTAGAGTACCCATGCCACCTTACTTGTTGTATACACTTTGACCTACTCTTGTCTTTTCATTCAGACACCTTTTTAAGGAGATTTGACCAGATGATGCCATGTGTCCTAGTAGTGAGTATTAGTCAGTAGTAGTTGAGAAACCCATATCATTTGTCATATTTTTCTCTAGAAAAGAGAGAAGCTCTAGGAAAAGGAAAAAGAAGTTCTTGGAGGAAGTTAGATTTTACAAGCTTGATTCTTAGACCTTGAACCATTTGATTTGTGCTTGGAGGTTAGATTCTTGATTTATTTTTGTTGTTCTTCATATTAATCTGATCACATTGCATGACCTAGCATGATTCATGAGTCATGCATTAATTTAAAATTTTGTTTTAGAAAGAAAGGTGATGTTCTTGTGTTCTTAAAGAATAACCATGTTTTGATCGAAAGGTTTATACCAAGTCCTATGTTTTTGTGTTTGTTCTCATAAAATCTTCAAGTATGGGTACCTAGGTCATGTTTCGAACTAATATCATGAAATCTCATATCTTGAATTTAGCATTCATGTCCTTCATGTTCTTTATGTTCATGTTCTTCATGTTCTTCAAGAGGAAATCCAGATTTTCAGACTTTATTATTCTCTAAGTGTGGTCATCGAGACCCACTCTTGTCCAAACCTTACACCTAGGCCAAGCACTGCATCTCACATTGGCCTACAATGCATGATCACTTACACATTGGTCAACCTTCTATGAACACTTAGGCTGATCAACACATCGTTGCCGATACCTTGTAACATCCTAGGCGGGGCAGCCACATCTCGATCAGGTAGACCACACCTCAACCAAGAGGTGCGGAACCTCGACTCTGACCTCCTGAGTTTTCCCAGTTAGGCCATTTCAGCCCAGCTCATCTCTATACACCCATTTCTAGACCTGGTTTGTACAAGCATGCTTTTCCTAGAAGAAAAACATTGATTTGACTTTCAAAACATGTTTTGCTCTATTTTGACTTGGTTTTGGAAAGAAATGTCAAGATGTATTTTACTTATGTGAAACTTGTTTTGAGAATGCATTACATAACCATCTTTGAGCATCTCTTCTTGTCTTCATGAAGTGCATTCAATGGAATTTACCATGTAATTGTAGGTCTTGGATTATTGCCTTAATCCCTTCGTTCGAAGAGTTATTGTGAGTGGTATTTTTAATAAAGTTATGTTATAATGTTTTAGATAAAAACTTTGCTTTGTTTTGAAAAAATATTTAATCAAATATGAATGATTATCTCTTAGTTTTTGTATCAAGTATTATATTTGTTTTGATGACATTCTTGAAAGGTCCTTATGTGCTAGGAGACTTTAATACAACTAATACTTTTGTTTGAGATATCTCCTTTGCCACCGACGAGTGGGCTTGTCTAATCGATTCCAAGGCGGTTATTCCTTTGTTTTGTCAATGAATGTCATCCTTTGTATTATGTAAATGTTAGTAAGCATCCCTTGAAGTTTTGAAAGTCTTGATTGATGAACTTAGTTCGTCCATTGATTTGTTATAAGTTATGATATGTATTGTTTTGGTAAAATCTCGGATATCATTCATTCAAACCTTTATTACTTATATCATTTACTAAGTTTTCAGCTCACATCTCTCCCTGATATATGTAGGAGATGAGCAAAAAGGTGATGTCGCCTAAGACTTTATTTGGAAGATGTTTTGGTCCATACTTTTGTATTCATCTTAAAGATTATGCTTCTTAACTTTATAGTTCACTTCTTTTGCATGCTTTGGCTAGAGAAGCATTTTGATCAAGATGTAATGTCAAATTTATTCTATTTTGTATCCAAGTTATAAAACCATGTTAATATGTATGTTATTTCATTTAATCTATGCGCAGCTTGTATGGACTAATTTGATTTAAATTTATTACTTCCGTACATGTGTGCCCCATACGTATACTCTGTATGTGTGAATCCTTGTAAATTGGCCTTTGGTAATCTAGGATTATTAGGGGCGGAATAGGGTCGTGACATAATTTCATACCTTCAATTGTATTACAAATATAGATTATGAAAAATTAAAGTGGGAAGTCGATAGAAAAATATTTGCATAATACTATATATTTAAAGGACCTGTTTATTGTTTATTATTTAAAATAAGATTGTGATATTGACAATCTAACTATAAATTAATATTTATATTTATAAAATTTCTCATTTATCATTTAAATATTTCAACCGAGTATATATTCATTTTTTACTTAGTTATATTTTGGATATAGATAAATTTATTCATATAAATCTCCATACTTTATATACATATCACATACCAATTTAAAAGACATACATAATCACAATATTAACAAGGAAAATGATCGAGTGCTCGAAAGTGAGAGGCTCGATACACGGCTCGAAAGGAAGAAGCAGAGGGAAGAGGAGAGGACGAAGAGAGGAGGAAGGGAGGAAGGAAGAAGCAGAGCCTCGCCATCGCCACCGCCACCGCCACCGCCGTCGCCTCGCCGCCGCCGATCGTCGTAGCAGACCGTCGCCTCGCCGTCGTCGCAGCACCTTTGCTCCTCGCCGATCGTCGCACCACCCCCACCGCCTCTCGCAGCAGCTCGCCCCGCCTCCTCCTCCAGCCGATTTTATGGCCCCCTCCCCTCCCTCCTCCTCCTCCCCCTCCCCCTCCCTCTCCTCCTCCCTTCTCTTCTTCTCCCTTCTTCTTCTTCTTCTTCGTTCTGCAAGAAAAATCAAAAAAAAAAAAAAAATTGCCACCAAAACGACGTCGTTTTGATGTTGAGCCAACTTTCAAACCATGTAATTCGAGCTACGTAACACTTCCGTATTAACAATCGATAAAAATCACATGTTATGTGTAACCCAACTACTAAATTATAATAAATGTCTACCAAACAATTTCCTTCTTAGAGAGATCATTAAATTTGTGGTGACTAGATTCCCGACAAAGAAAGTAGTGTAGCTTTTCTCTGCCATAAGATGCAGCTAATGGTAGCTCCATTGGGCTTTGAAGATGACCAAATAGATAGGGCCTTATTTATGTCCTTTGTTTGGATCTAAGGTCAAGTTTGGTAATTTCAATATAATTTATTTTTTTATTTTTTTTATCATATTATTTTTTTATTTTTTTGTATAATTTTTATAAAAAAATAAAAAATATATATATTTAAATCATTTCAAACAACCCTTAAATGCTAATAGCCTCCCTTTTTCATTACACATTTTGTGCTCAGCCTATGCGTCGGTCTCTTTTATATATATATATATTAAATAAATTTTTGTTTGTTTGTTTTTTTTATAACCATAAAACCTACTCTAGCCTATATCACTGCTCATGAACAGATTGATACTATCCTTCTGTGGAGCTCTCCAACCTACTAAAAGTTACTTTTCAGTTTTAAGTCCACTTTTTTTTCTTACAAAAAAAAACTCAAAAAAAAATTAAAAGAATAACTTTTAATCATCTTTTTAAAACACTCTAAAATAATGAAAAATAAATAAAAATTTATTGAGTTGTGTTGTTTGCCCCAATTTAGACTGATAATACAAGTTAACACCAGCAATTATAGGGTAAATGACATTTGGTCCCTTTATTTTTTCATTTAAAATATTAACAATATATGACAAGTAATTGAATGTGTAAGACATAAATTGATGGAATTAAAATTATAAAGATTAAGGTAAAATCTTTTAAAATTACATGGACTAATGATGTAATTTACTTATATTTATTTTCAGATTTTCTCTTAATTTTTTGTTATTTTAATTTACAATTTCTGCAGTAAAAATAATTAGATTATAGATTTGCTAAACTATTTGTGAGTATCATCTATGAAACTATACATTTTGATCCGTTAACTATAAAAGATATACAAATGTCTCCATTTGGAGGGAGCAAAAAAGAGTGAAAGTGGTGCATTTTTTAAATTAAAAGAATCACAATGTATCAGATTTATAGATAAAAGAAAAAGATTAAAAAAAATAGGAGACATTTTTTTTTTTTTTTTTACTGAATTTAATATACTTTTCACAACACTTTAACTTTTGCCTATTTTCAAGACATTTTTCGTATCAATCTCAATACTAATGTCACAAGAACACTTATTAACATTGGTATATATAAACAAGTTAACAATGAACAGACAGTGCATAAACACCACCTTTTTCATAGATGTAGTAAATCCCACAAATATGCAATTTTGTGTAGGGCTCACCATTTCAGAGTGAGAGAGAGAGAGAGAGAGAGAGAGTTCTAAGACGGTATTTGGTAGTCTCAAAAATAGGACACACTTCTCTCTAGTCCACTTCTCTCTAATTTACATAGTAGATTTGAGTATATTATTAGGTTTGGGAGATTCATCACGGGTCCCATTTTGATAGTCCAAACGTCTAATGTGTAAAGGTCGTCAAGTACTTTATACTTACAAAAAATCATGTTAATCGGATATCAGTAGCTCCTTGATCGGAACGCAATTTTGCCAATTAATTTTAAAAATAAATTATTAACAAAAATGTGTTCCGATTAAGGCAACCGATATCCGATCAGCATAATTTTTTGCAGGTATAAAGCACTCGAGGAATTCTACATATGAATATTTGGATCATCGAAACGAGACCCGTAGCAGACTCCACGAGCCTAACAATACAGTCCAATCCACTATGTGGATTGGAGAGAAGCCATCTTCTTAAAAATATTATCAAATCAGTACAAATTTTTTTTAGAGTTTGACCTCTATAATAAAATAAATTATGAATTTTTAAGTTTGTCAATGTAAATTCTAATCTTTTAATTTATTTTCAATCTAAACATTTGTGTATTTCCGTTTATTAAAATTAACGAAAAATAGTATTTTTAGTCATTAAACTCAATACTATATTTAAAATATTTATTTTTATTGAGTTTAATAACTAAAATATACATTTTTACATCGATCTTACTGAATAGAAATAGGCAAATAATTAAAATTAAAAACAAGTAAAAAATTCAGAATATAAATTGACAAGATAAAAAATTCAAGATTTATTTTATTATAAGAATTAAATTTTGAGTTTTTTTTTTTTTAATATAATTTTCCCAAATATTACTCATCTTTGGATACTTATCTTGTTATCTTCAAAAAAATAATATAAATCCCACTACTTAAACCAAGGGTAAATTACAAATACATCTCCTGAGGTTTGCTTATAATACGAACTGCCCCTTGTGGTTTAAAAAATTACAAATACCTCCTTGTAAGAATTTTTTATTTAAAAGAATTAATTGAAAAAGTAAAATTTCTAACTATTCACCTATACAATAATAAAATTATCTGAATTATTAATTGAAATAAAATTTTAATATTATTAAAAAATATTAATTAACTTGATGATTCATTAATAAAATAATGACCTATTTATTATGAAATTAGAAACCTTAGAAGCATAATGTAATTTCTAGAACCACAGAGGATAATTTATAATTTAAATAAACCTCAAAGGATGTGTTTGTAATTTACTTTTAAACAAATAAAGTTAAATTTAAATATCACACACCAGGAGTGTTTTTTAAAAAATAACAAAGAACTGATGAGTTCCACCACTTGATCCAATAAAAGTTAAATTAAAATATCGTACATCAGGAGTGTCAAATAAATTTCGCAGTCTCTAACATGTTTGAGGATACGGAGGCCCTCATTTAATATTTGGTAGGAGAATATTGGACAACCATGCTTTGATTCCCAACTGTTTGTTCATGGCAATTATTGTGAGGATTAAATTACACCTCCTTCTTTGGCAATTTAAAAGAAATATAATAAAATTTATAATTTTAATATAACTATATTAATTTTTATTTTAAGAAGATTAAATGAACAGAAAATAATGCACATGATGTGAAGACACAAATATAAATAAGGTAAAACATACATTTTAGTATAACAGAGATGACAATGTTATTTTTCTATCTATTTGATTAACAAATTACTAATGAAAAAGAAACTATATATAATGTGAATTAAAAACGTACAGTATAATTATGTTAAATTTATAAAAAAAAAAAAATTATTTATTTATTTTTAACGTGTAATTTACGGTATATATTTAAGTTGAAGGCGACAGTTGTACACTCTTTATTCGATAGTCAAGGTTATCCTTGCATGCACACTAGCTAGGAAAAAGAGGAATTGCCCATGCTCAAAGTAACCTGTGCACATATCACATATCAATATATGATAATTGATTGAAACAAAAGTGTTTCCCAGCTAAGCAAAAATTGACCATTGCATTGGAATTGTTTGAAAAATGTTAGATTAATACACTTTTAACTTTTTATATTAAAAAAAAGTTTATATGAAATATTAGTAGAGGTTAAATTGATGTGGTAGGCAAATAATGTAACCTAAATAAAAAGTGATGTTATCTAAATAAGATAATGTGTTAAAATAATATTTGATATTTTAACACGTGCTAGATAACCTAAGTCCTTAGGGTCGATATATTGAGTAAATTACAAATACCTTCAGATTTGCTTAAAATATGAATTGCCTCTTGTGATTTTGAAAATTACATTTCGTCCCTTGAAATTTCTAATTTCATAATAAATATTTCATTTTATCAATAAATTATTAAATCAATTAACAATTTTTAATTTTGTCAAAAATATATTTTAATTAATAATTTAACTAATTTTATTATTATGTAGCAAAGTAGTTAGAAATTTTATTTTTCAATTAATTTTGTTAAATAAAAAATTCTTACAATGAAGTATTTGTAATTTTTTAAACTACAAAGGATAATCCGTATTTTAATTAAACTTCAAGAGATATATTTATAATTTATCCTAATATATTTTATAATGCTTGCTTACTCCATTGTTGTTATGATTTAAGATCTCGGCAAAAAAACAGTAACTATAATATTACATTTATCATATTTCTATATCATATTATACTTATCAACTTCTGTATCAACGTAATATTGGTGTAACAGATCTCACTAATATTGTTACAATTTACGATGTTGCTGAGAAAACTTTAGCAGTAATGTTACACTTATCATGTTATATTTATCATGTGATTTATCAGCATAATATTTACGTAATAGGTGTCATCAACGATATATTTTCAATGCAATATTGATAACTAAATTAACCCATTGAATTGTAAAAAGAAATACTAAAAATAAATGGACATTGTTATATTAATCAAACCTTAAATACAACTATCATATCATACTATCCTATAAATAATATAAATATAACTGTCTATCATATTGTCATGTTGAACTGGTGTAGGCTTGGGACTTTGGAGTTTGTTCCTTTCTAGGTATCAAGTTCAAAACCTCTTAGGTGCTATCAATCCTTGTGTTGGGCCAGTTCATACAGAGCTTTGCTCTGGCTTTAAATGGGCCCCCCGCTAGTGGACGGTGGGATTGGTCCCCCAAGAATTAGTCGAGGTGTGCGTAAGCTGTTAAATGGGCCCCCCGCTAGTGGATTATAACGACCCCGGTCTTTTTCTTTTAGATTGTTGTATCCGGACTTAAGTTCCGTGAATCCAGGCATTGTGTATTGTTGTTGTTGTCCTTTAATTCTTTATTTTTGAGTTATAGGATGTCTTTGGACAGGTTTGTTTCAGGTTGGTTGGGCTTAGACACCAAGGGTTGCTGTCCAGAATTTTGAACCTTCGCTCGAGCGAGGAATTGGTCGCTCGAGCGAGCTGTTGTTTTTGTTCTTCGCTCGAGCCAGGGTTTGGTCGCTCGAGCGAGAGTCTACGTCTGGGCTTAGGACCTGAGAGATGTGTTTCTTCGCTCGAGCGAGCATTTCTTCGCTCGAGCGAGCGAGGTGTATGTTTTCGAGTTCTTCGCTCGAGCGAGCATTTCGTCGCTCGAGCGAGCTTCTGGGTTGCAGACCTGAAGCATCGAGTTTTTGGCTCGAGCGAGCTTTTCTTCGCTCGAGCGTGGATTTCTTGTGTCTGGTCGCTCGAGCGACCAAGTCTTCGCTCGAGCGAGCCTGTTCAGTTTAAATAGGCAGCAGCGGGATTTTAATCAGTTTTTCTATCTCTTTTGTTTCCAAACCCTAGGTCCGACTCTTCTCTCTCCCTACACACCTTCTACCCTAGGTTTCATCTAGTTTTAGGGTGTTTCTACCCTAGAGTCTTTATTAAAAAGTTAGAGTGGGTCGAGGGCTTCAGTTTAATCTGAACAATTGGGTTTTGGAGCACTTTGGAGTGTGGGTCATCATCTCCATCTTCTCTTTTTGGGTTATTTCTTCGAGGTAGGGATCTCCTACTCCAATGTATACGTTTTGTTCTGAGTTTTAGCATTTTAATATGTTGGGGTAGTTTGGTAATTTTGGGAAAAAACCCTAGTTGTTGTATTAAATTGAATTGTATGTTTAATTTAAGGAAAATTGGGGAAATTGGTTGAATTCATTGCATTGAGGAATTTATTGATTAAATGGGGTAGTTGATTAATTTAAATCATTTGCCTATTGCATTGTTGATTTATTTATTTCCAGTCTAGAAATAACTGTTTTGGGCTATCGTGGAGGATAGTCATGATTGTTGTAGACATTGCATGTGGATTAGAGATAACTGGAACTAATCACATTGTTTTAGTCATTAACTTTGACTGATGAATTAATACAGACATTAAATGTATTGATTGTGTGTTGTATATGTTATGTGTTACATGCATTGCATTGTTTGGGAGGAGATAGGGGATGTACTCCACGGTTTAGGGGAAGATAGGGGATGGACCTCTAAACCGGATTTTGTTTGGGAGGAGATAGGGGATGGACTCCATTAGCATCACTATTATGTGTGCTTATTTATATTGAAGTGTTTTATTGATACAGCACTAAAATGTGTATCAATCTGGAAGTATGAAGTGTTTTGATATGAGCCTGAGTCTCATTTGTGTTGTTGATATTGGACGTAATGTGAATATGCTATATAGTTCACAGTTGTAAGTTTGGTCAGGTTCTGAGCCATATTGATAATAATGGAAATTGATAAGTGTCATAGACATTAGTGTCTTAAGACTGTATGTTGATATAATTGATTAACATGGTTAACCATCTATTAAATGCTAGGACTTTATTCAATGCTTATATTTGGTTTAGTATTTTTCTACTGGGCTGTGGCTCACCCTTTATGGGAACATCATTTTCAGGTTCAGGTGATAAACTACCTCCAAGGACTTAGCTTGGAAGGACTTGGATTTGAAGATTAGATTAGTTTTCTGTTTTTATCTGAATTACATGTAAACATTCAAGCCTAGGGCTTTATTTGTATTTGAGTTAGAACTCATATTTTTGTGTCCAAGTGTTTGCTTGGCAAGATGTAAGCTTGCAGGGCATTTATTATGATGTTACATGTAATGTTTTCATTTCTTAATACTCTGATGATTGAGATAATACAATGTTTTCTTTTAATAATGCAAGTCATTGTTATATGTCTAATGGGTTATTTTTTAGGGCGTTACAGGATGGTGGGATTGGTCTCCCAGGAATTAGTCGAGGTGCGCGCAAACTGACCCGGACCCCCTGAATTATCAAATATATATATATATTGTCATGTTGAACTCCATACATGCGATGGTTATAATACATGCATGACAGCATGAGAAGGTATTTAGTATTTTAGAATATAACATTATCTTTGAGTATTAAATCTTTTTTCGACAACCATTAGATTTGGTGATCGGCTTTCCTTAGTGCAAGGTCTAGATTGGAGGGTGGTGTTTAAGGCTCGTGGAGTTTATCATGAATTTATTTTAATAATTTAAATTGTTTATTTTATAAGCTCTACGTATATAGTATACAAAATAAATAAATAAAATAAGTCGATCAAATAATTATAACCTATTCAATTTATCGCATTTGTCTAAAAAAATAGGGGTAAATTACAAATACACCCTTGTGAAATTTGCTTACAATATAGATTGTCCCCTGTAGTTTGAAAAATTACAAACACCCCCTTATTAGAATTTTTTATTTAACAGAATTAACTAAAAAAATAAAATTCATAATTGCTCTACTATACAGTAATAAAAATTACCTAAATTATTAATTGAAACATATTTTTAACATTATTAAAAACTTTTAATTAACTTGATAATTTATTAATAAAAGGGTCGATTTTTTATGAAGTTAGAAACCTCGGGATGAAATGTAATTTTCAAAATCACAAGGAGCAATTCGTATTTTAATCAAATCTCATGGTGTAATTGTAATTTACCCAAAAAATAGATGATAAGTGTGCTTTTAAAAATATATAATCCAATTTTTATTTTTATTTTTAGGTTTTTTTTTTTTGTGAAAAATGCAAAAATTAAATAGGTTACAATTATTGGATCAACTTCTTTTAATTTTTTTTTTTTTTTTTTGTGAATGATATACACATAAGAAAACCTTACAAAATAAACGATTTAAATCATTAAAACAAGATTTTTAGTGAACTTCATGTGCCTAAATAACACCCTCTAGTCTAAGGCCAAGTTTGGCATGTCCAAGAAAAGCCAAAAAGTCAAAAAGTTACTCAAAAAGTTAAAAAGTTAACACTATTCACCAAAAGTCAACAATTACGGCTGCACAACTCCCAATCCTAATTTTCTCCTACAAACCAATTTTTACAAATTTTTATTACACATTTTTTCATAAAAAGTCAAAAAGTTAATCCAAACATCTATATTTTCTTCATCAATTTTTTAGTCCAAAAAGACAAAAAGTACACTTATTTAGGACACCCCAAACAAAGAAGCTCTGCCCTAAATTTGATAATACATGCATTTATTAAGGGGATATTTGAGATGAACTATATAAGTGCACTTTTTGAATTTTTGATTAAAAAAAAATAGAGGAAAAAAATATGTATGTTTGAGATAACTTTTTGACTTTTTACATAAAATTGTGTATTAAAATATTATAACAAATAGCAAAATTATATTTCTACCCTTGAGTGGACCTCCAACAAAGCTACAGCGCCTAGCAGCTTTTGCATTTCATTTTTTTTTTTTTTTTACATATTACTGCAAATTTTGCGTGGACCAATGTGTGGCACGTGTGTATAGATAGGGTGATGGGATGCCACAGCTAGAAGGAGGAAAACTGTCTTTTTGTCGTTTGAATTTTCAGACATACATTCCCGCCCAAACAAGATAAAAAGATGAATTTTTTAATCTTTTTTAATAATTTTTTGACTTTTTATCTTTTTTAAAATATGTCAAACATGCACTAAATTTTACAATACATGACAATTATTATGTAGGGTTCTCATGTATATAGAGTTTTTTTTATTATTGGATAATAGTATCAGGTCATTATGATCATATTGTATCACAATTTCTATTTAAAATTTTATAATGTAATAGGCAAATTTCCATTAGAATATCTAAGAAATTGTTATTACCTTTTTATTTGAAGTCACTTGGGAGATGTTCACCCTGTGATTGAACAATTGAGCCCGATAGATATTTTTGCATGCCCGTGATTAAACAATAAGGGTCTGTTTGGTTGCATAAATGAAATGATTTCATTACAAAACAATTTATTTTATTTATTTTTTTTTTTTAAGCTCTCAATGTTATATGTTGCCCTATATTTTAAAAGTAAAAAACCAAATTTAATTTTTCCTTAAGAAACAAACAAATTTTGTTTATATTTTAGATTATTTATTTTTTTGCTGCTAAACAAATTTATTATCTAATTAATAAATAAGTTTAATTCTAAATGTCCAAATTCATATTTTTTTGAGACAACCAAACAATACCTAGATTATGTCCTAACATGTCATCTTTCATCATGGTTACACCAAACATGTAGAGACATTTAACTAGCTTCCAAACTCCACACCATTAATTAACTACATGGATACCCATCTAAATAATTTCTTTCTTGCCCTTTGAAATATTTGATAAATCAATCAATGATTAGCCTCCTTAGCTTTTTATATAGATCATCATTATTGATCCTAATTATTTTACCCAAGACCCTAAAAGGATGTGGGCTCTTTGTCAATGGAGGGAAGTACATAAAATAATACCGTAATATTACATATTTAGAAAATATATATATATATATACAAAAAAAAAAATATTCAAATTTTATAATTTATGGACGAAATTCATTCAAAATGTACTCCTATAACAAAAAGTTAAAATATGCACTTCATAAATTTAAAATTTATAAAAATTTTAGATATTTTCAAAATTATATTGATCACTTCAAGTTTATGACACAACAAAGCTGTAACAGTACGTGGGCTGAACATTGCAGAGAATAATAATATAACACAATTATAAACTTAGATTTAATTATCTAAAAATTATTTAAAATTATCATCTTGTCATTCAAATTTATTCTATAGATAGACCTCACATTCCATCAATTTAATTTTCATCACACAACCATCCACCCAAAAAATTATGAGTGAACAAGTCTGAAATTCAAAACTTTTCGTGTGAGATTAGACAGAATATTCAGTTAACTGGAGATAACCGTCTCAAAAATATCTTTCACTCATGTATGTTAAAATAAAGTCAAAAGGTTGATGGTCTTTTATATTCCTTGATGAATTTCAATCAATTGATTTATTTTAATTAGTTATTGCTTGACACTTTTAATTGAGAGGTTAAAGAGTTAATATTTGGTAGGATTAATTAGTCCTATTTTTGGTTCTTTATTTCTTTATGGGCTTATTTCTTGTATTGTGTTAGATTTATGAATTGTGTTGTTCGATTTTCTTTATGTAATTTATAATCTAGTTCGATGTAGATATTTATAAATAAAATCCCATTAATTAAAAAAAAATAAAAATTATACGATGAGTTCCACGGCTCCTTTTCACCTCGTACTTAGATGCATGGATCGTACAGGTATACGTGATGTCATTTTTTCTGTCCCAAAATTTTTGCTCTTCGCTTGTATCTTTTCCTTAACGCATGATTAATTAATTTTACTGATAGATATTTGTGATAAAGAAAAGTTACATCACAATAGATGTCAGGAATAAAAATTTATAAATTTATGAAAAAATTTATAAATTTAATTATTAATATTTATAAAAAAAATTTATTGATTTGTAATTACGTTTTCAAAACCTCATTGATATGATATTTCTCCCTTAAAAAATATAGTAGAGAGAATGTAGAAAGAGAAAATCCAGTGGAAAAATAGTGTCGAAAAAAAATAAATAAATAAAATTTGTGGCCCTCTCCATTGCATAGAGGTTTCATTCTATCATCCAATGGTAAGTGTAATAATTTTTTTAAATTTAAAATAATTATAATTTTGCAATCTTATTTCATAGCTATTAGATATGCAATGAAAATATTCTATTATATATATGGAATGAAGAGGATCAAAATCCGAAAAGAAATACAAAAAAATTACATTCATGCTTTAACAAATGTCTCTCACAATTCTCGCACGTGAATAGAGTCAAATTATAACTTGATTGAAAATATAAAGGATTAATTGTCATAATTGAAAAATAAAAGACGAAATGAGATTTGGTGTAAATTATAATGGTGCAAACTATAATATACTCTAATTTTTAAATTGAAAAATCACATATCACCAAAAAAAACATAGGAGGAAATAGAAAATTTAGAATAAGGGTAATTAATATAAAAACTTTACGTATAATCTTTTATTACAGTGATATACTCTCTAATTTTTATAGTGGAAACTGTGAGTTGAAGCCTCATATGGGAATAAGGGATATTAATATAAAAACTGAACTTATAATCTTTTATTACAGTGATATACTCTCTTAGATCTAGCCTATAGAGTAAATTTTAAGGAGTGACAAAAAATAAAATAAAAAATTAATAATATTTATTGATTAATTTCCCTACCATCTCTCTATACCTAGTCCCAAATTCAAAATTATTTTTCTCAAGCTCTGGGGAATTGTTTGTCCATCCATATATATTGGCGTAATTCACTTTTTTGGAGTAAAAATTGTGGGGTGGTCACTCAAATCATTTTAAAATTATAAGTATAGTGATAGCACAAATAATTGATTAAATCAATGTCATTGTCCAAACAAGTCCCAGGCAACTGTAATGGGATTTGGACCACCTATGGAGGATTAGATGGTTCTGCACGATTTTTCTAAGTGGAACACCACCAAACATTTCAAACTTCTATAGTAGTAGACAGCTATTATTCCAATGTTTCTCTTACCTCCACAACTCTAGATACAATATTTGTCCCCAAACAACTCCAGTTTCACCAACACAGTTTTCTTCTTTAATTTTCAAATTTTGACTTTAATTTTTGTTTCTTTTTTAAAATTTTGGGTTTGTCAGTTATGATTGCGCAATGACATTATATTTGGGGAAATTGTATTTCAACATATTTATGATGGTGCAAGTCATTTTTTACGTTTGGTGTGTTGCACCAAAAAAAAAAAAATCCGTCTATAGTATAATTATTGTATTACTATGAGGGCGTAGCCAGAAATTCTCTCAGTGGGTCATTCAGAGGGAGAGAGAGAGAACAAATGAAGGAATGCATCAATGGCAATGCAACAATAGTTGTTAGAGCATGAAGCGTTGATGGATCAAATGATGAACGAACACTGAGCTAAAATTGACACCACTAAACAATGAATAGCTTCAAATATATGTGATATATGTGATATTGATCTAGATTCACTGGGGTCATTTTGTTAAAATTGACACCACTAAACAATAAATAGCTCCAACCATTGGGGTCATTTTGTTAAAATCCAAAACTATTAAACAAAATTTCATATATATTTAAACAAAATTTGAAAATTCAGTGGTGTCAATTGACACCACTGAATTACACATAGCCCCACCCGTACTATCCCACATATATGCAATTTTCTGAGTATATTCGTAAGTCATACTTTTTGTGAATATTAGCAAAACAGTGAGGAAGCTCGAGCTCCTTTACAATGCATTTACCACACAGAAACTTTGGATTAACCAAATCCAGTGCACAAAACTTTCGGGTCTACATCATAAGAAAAAAATTACAATTTTTATAGTAAAATTTATGAATTTTTATAGTGTAAGTTATGATTTTTGTGATAAAAGTTATGAACATAAATTATAATGTATACTTTTACACTATGTTTGAATCATGAATTTAGATAATGATTTCGAAATAGATAAAAAAAAAAAAATTAGCCTTATTTTCATTCACATCATCATCTCCTTTTCTTTCTCGTTTTTAAACCTCTATCCAATACTATGATGCAAACACAACCTTTAAATTTATGAATAACAAAATTATTATTATTATTATTTTCTTGATAAAAGTTATATTTTGTGTAATGAACAAAAAATTATACTTTCCATATAAAGTGGGTTAGCCTTTCCCGGTAAGTTAAATTTTGGCAGTGTAACATTGTCAAAATATTAAATTTTAGTAATGTTGCTCCGATGATGCACTAATAATTTCTTCTATTTTCTTCACTAAATTAAATTAGAATATTTGTAGGCCAAAAAAAAAAAAAAAAATGTAGCCAAATTGTTAAATTGTGTCAGACAGAGGGTTTAGCAATATCACTTTTTGACAACCCTTTTAACAGTTCCTTGGAGTTTTCGTTTTATAGTGAAATTGGCTTAATTTGGCAGCGGCAACTCCATTGGAATTGTTCTTAGTTGATAGATAATTTTCTCTTCGTACTTCTAGTGAGAAGCGAGATCGATTGCACTTGCTGAGCTATGTCACGACTTCTAGGTTGGACACTAGTAGACGCCAATAAAATTATTTTTTCAACAAAATTGCTATCTAGCAACCTAATTTTTTTTTGTACAGATTGATTCTCGCGATTGAAATCCACACTATAACACCAAGTCAAATATCACTTGTGGTGCCAGGTCATCATTATCTTTAACTTGGATCATAATGGAAGCTAATAAAATTGTTTTATGAACATTTACTATAGTCATATTTAACCTTGTCAATGTAGAAAAAACCAACCTTAACAACTGATGTGAAATGTCAACAACTGATAATACTTTGTATGGATTTGAACCCTGTGTGGTAGTGGGGGGTAAAAGGAAATTTCCCATCACATTAGGGCTGAGGCCATGATGCCTACCTCTAGGAAGTGAATGACAATAAGCACTTTAATGCTCATTTGTATGGATTTGCAACTTGTGAGGTAGTTGAAAAGGACATCTCCATTCACATTACGACTTTAGGCTATGTCTACATCTAGGAACACAATAGCAACATGCATCAATGTATTTGTTGCAAATTCCTCACAGTACAGTAAGTATAACATGTGAACTTGTTTGGAGCTCCAATCAAGTCTCACATGCAATGGTTGACAATGACACTTTTTTCCACCTTGCATTTATCAATTTTACTATCTGATATATATATATAAATAAATAAAAGACAACCAATCAAGTTATTGTTCAGTGTTAATTTCATGAAACTCCGCCGGTTCCAAATCCGGGTAAAGGAGAAGGGTTGTGTGTTAGGTAGCTATCAACTAACATGTAAAAAAGCCGATCGAATCTCTTATGAAAATGAATCCTACTTTATACCGATTAAATGCTAGGTCGTTCTCCTTAAGTGACGCATTGTGCCTGCCTGCGGGTGTTTCGAAAAGTGAGTGAGGAGTGCCGCATCGACGCTTGGGAGCGGTGAAAATGGGCAAAGGTTTCGGCGTTTTTCTAGACAAATACGGATAAAGAAGCAAGTCCAAGAATATAGATTTAGGTAAGTTATATGGAATGTAGGAACTTTAACTGGTAGGACTATGGAATTGGTAGGTGTCATAATTAAAAAGAGAGTTAGTATAGTTTGTGTACAAGAAACTAAGTGGACAGGTGAGAAAGTTAGGGAAATAGAGGATACTGGATTTAAACTATATTTTAGTGGTAAGAATAGACACAGGAATGTGGTAGAAATAATAGTTGCCAAGGGTTTTGTAGAACATGTAGTTGCACTTAATTAGGAAAGGTGATAGGATTGTGTTAGTTAAATTAGTTATTGGAGAGAATATAATAAATGTTATTAGCGCATACGTCCCCCAAGTAGGATTAAATGATTAGACTAAGAGAGATTTTTTGGACCAAATGGATAAAGTATTACAGGAGATACCTGTAGAAGATAATCTAGTTATAGGTGGTGATTTTAACAGCCATGTAGGAATAGATAAAGTAGGTTATGAAATGGTGCATGGTAGATATGGTTTTGGTGATAGAAATAAGGCTAGAGAGAGCATTTTAGATTTTGCGAGAGATGAGTATTTGATAACTTTTAAGAGTAGGTCAATTAGGAGCTAAATAAATTATTTTCTAATAAAAAAAGTAGATCGTCTAAAATGCAGCGACTGTAAGGTGATTCGTAGAGAGCCAAACGTCTCAATATAGGATTTTCGCATTAGATTTATGCTTTAAAGGCCTATACTAAGCTAGAAAAGATAGTGCGCGTTGTAGGATGAGATGGTGGGACCTAAAATGGGATAAACTATAAATATTTAAGCATAGAATGGATAAAGAAGATACTTGAGATTTGGAACATGATGCTAACATTATGTGAAACTTGATGGACAATTGTATGACTAGAATCTCAAGAGAAGTTCTTAGAGAGTCGAAAGGAAAAGGACCCAACTCTAGGGAAACTTGGTAGTGGATGGAGGAGGTTCAATCGGTAATCAAAATGAAAAAAGAGTACTTTAAAAAGTGGCAGAATAATAGAACTGAGAAAAATCTTAAGAGTTACAGATTGCCTAATAAGGAGGTCAAAAAAGTAGTGAGAGACTGCCTCGTTTGGCAACCGAACTTTTTAGCCAAAAAGTCAAAAAGTTATTAAATTAGCCAAAAAGCCAACAACCCATACCAAAAAGTCAAAGATTCTCTTTTCTCTCTACTTTTTGCACATCTTTTCGTAAAAAGTCAAAAAGTCATCCCAAACATACTAGTTTTTTTTAGCTCATATTTTAGCCAAATAGCCAAAAAATTACTAAATTAGCCTGTTCCCAAACGAGGCCTTAAAAGCCTATGATGACCAATACACTAGACTAGATAGCAAGGAAGGAGAAAATAGGATATACAAACTTGCTAAGATAAGAGAGAGGAAAACAAGAGATTTTAATTAGGTTAAGTGCATCAAGAGTGATGACTCTAAGGTGTTGGTGAAAAATGAGGAGATTAAGGAAAGGTGAAAGAACTATTTTGAAAAGTTGTTAAATGAGAAACATGGAGGTAGGTCAAAAGGGGAGAAAGTAGGCCATAATAAGGAAAACCAAGACTACAGATCTTATCGCATAAATTAGGAACTTTGAAGTGGAAGATGAAATCGAATAAGGCTCTAGGACTTGATGATATCCCTATTTAAGCTTGAAAATGTTTGTGTAAAAAGGGGGTTGCTTGGTTGACTAGATTATTTAGCAAGATTTTGTTGACTAGAAAAATGCTAAAGGGGTGGAGAAAGATATTTTAGTGTCAATCTATAAAAATAAAGGAGATTTATAGAACTGCAACAACTATAGAAGAATCAAGTTAATGTGTCACATAATGAAAATATGGGAGAGAGTGATGGTGTGTCGATTGTGAGATATAACAAAGGTGTCAAAAAATCAATTTGGGTTTTATGCCTGGTAGGTCAACAATGGAAGTGATCTATTTTTTGAGGAGAGCAATAAAAAAGTATAGAGAAAAGAAAAGAGACATTCATATAGTTTTCATTGATCTTGAGAAAGTATATGATAAAGTGCTTCGGGATATAATTTGGTGGGTGTTAGAGAAGAAAGGGGTGACCAAGGTTATATTGATATGATTAGAGATATGTATGAATGTGTGGTGACTATTAATAGATCACCTGCTAGAAAGACAAGTGAATTTTCAATTACTATAGGGTTACACTAAGGATCAACCTTAAGTCCTTATCTTTTTACTTTAGTTATGGATGAGTTGACGAGAAATATTCAGAATGATGTGTCATGGTGTATGCTTTTTGCAGATGATATCATGTTAGTGGATGAGACTAGAGAATGAGTTAACACTAAGTTGGAGACTTAGAGAGAAGCATTTGAATCTAAAGGATTTAGGATAAGTAAAACTAAGACAGAGTATAAGGAGTGTAATTTTAGTAATAATAACAATGGAAGCAGAGGAAAATAGAAGATTGAGAACCAAGAAGTATCTAAAAGTAAACATTTTCATTATTTAGGATCGATTATCACAACGGTTGGGGAAATTTGAGCAGATGTGGTCCATAGAATTAAGGCGAAGTGGCTTAAATGGAGGAGTGCATCTGGGATACTGTGTAATAAATGAGTACCCAGTAGACTAAAATGAAAGTTCTATAAAACGGTTATTAGACCAGCGATGTTGTATGGAACAGAATGTGGGTAACTAAGAGATAACATGTAGATAAGATATGTGTTGAGGAGATGAGGATGCTAAGGTGGATGTATGGCAAGACTATAAAAGACAAAGTTATGAATGAGTATATTTGAGAATGGGTAGGAGTAGTACCGATAGAAAATAAGTTGAGAGAGAATAAATTGAGATGGTTTGGTTATATAACAATGGAGACCAACAGAGGCAGTAGTAAAGAGATAAGATACAGTGACAGTAGATGGAAGTGTTAGGGGAAGGAGTAGACCTAGATTGACGTGGGTTAGTATAGTAAATAAATATATATGAATCTCTTTAATTTGACTAACGAAATGACCTTTGATAGAGTCGAGTGAAGAATAAGGATTCATGTAGCCGACCCCATTTGATGAGACTTAAGGCTTGGTTTGGTTTGGTTTGGTTAATTTCATGATTTTGAAATTTGATTTTGGGGTTTAATATATTTAGCACTTTCACATTGTCACCAGAACTATTCTTTGGAAGTTTCATTTTTAATTGTGACAATAAACTCCTTAAACTTCAAGTTAAATTATAATGTCATTTTTTTTTTTTTTTTTTTTGGGTTTACATGTCGTTAACGAAGTTCTTGAAGTTGACATGTGAGCCATACATGATATTTCTTGGAGAGCATAAATTGACACATCAAATTAGTGAGGAAAACTCAATATTGTTCTAGCAAACGAAAGTAGTTAGGTGTCGCTCTCGAAGACGGATTCTTGAATCCACAAGAAAAAAGATGAAAGCATTGAATTCACAAGGAAGATAGTAAACTTTAAGAAATTATCGATATTGATATGAACTGTGTTGCCCCTTTAAGCTTGCATGGGTATTTATAATAATACTAAGTCTTAGAGAGGAAACAAACTTGCTAATCAAGAAAAAAGTAAAAATAAAAATAAAGGAAAAGATTCTTCTTACTAATCTAGAGAAAAAAAATCTACTTACTATCTACGCAATAAAATATCTAAGGAAACATAATTAGTTCTTTGTTGATCAAAGAGAATACCTGAATACTGGCTTGAGTAGATAGCCCTTGACATACTTCAAATCTTTGAGGATGATTTGAGGATCTCTCTAGCCTCTTATCAGTTTAAGGGAGTGGAAAATAGTGGTGGAAGACCATAAAGAACACTAGAAACATGGCAACCATATAGTGGGAAGAATTTTGTGAGATTTTCGTGGAAATATATTTTCTGGATGTGATTCGCGATGCAAGAGGGAGCAATTTATAAGGCTCAAGTAGGATGGCCAATCTGTGTTGGAGTTTGAAGCTCAATTCTCTGTACTGTCGCATTTTTCACCAGAACTAGTGTGCACATAGAAGCTTAAATGTAAAGAATTTGAGAAGAAGTTAAATTTGTCGATCCAAAATGACGTGATGGCATTAAAGTTAATGAGGCGGAATGAAGCAAGATGGATTTAAACAATATCTTGGAAGTTAGATCCTAGTTAATGGACTACAAATTTGCATCCTAAAATTTTTTGATATAATTAGTATCAGATTTTGATATAGGAGAAATCAATAGTGTGCATTTCTAAAAAAGGCACATTGTAAGAAAATTATAATTTTTTTTAGTAAAAATTATGAATATTTGTGATGTGCGTTTTGTTATTTGTGATAAAGATTACGAATGATGAATCTACGATGTGAACCCCTGAAGTGACAATTGTAAACAATTATAGACATGTTATAAATGATTTGATTTAAATGTTTTGAACCAATTGGAATAAGAATTGTTAAAAAATCATTTTTAACAAAAAGAATTACAACTTATTGTGATATTTGTTATAAAACACCGTAATTTATGTTGATAAGTTCGGGTTTACCTCAAAGCTTGTGGGGGGAGGCTATTTTATCAGCAAATTATATCCCTAGTACCAAAAGGGCTAAAATTGGACCAAGAGCCGTTGATTGTGTGTTCATCGGTTATGCAAATAATAATAGTGCATATCAATTTTTGGTATTTAAATCAAGTATTCCCGATATATACGCAAATACTATTATCGAGTCAAGAAATGCATCATTTTTCGAACATATCTTTCCTTGGAAAGCGGATGAAGAGAATCAAATTCCTGTAGATACAGTGACAAGGTTGAACAAGTCGAGTCGTCAGAATTGGAAGAGCTAAGTTCTAATAAACGAACTTTTAATGATGCCATAGGAAGTGGCAAAGATCAACAGGAAGATAAACCTAGACTTGGAAAGAGACTAAGGACATCTAAATCTTTTGCTCCAGATTTTTTAACTTTATTGTTAGAAAATGAGCCTCAAAGCTTTAAGGAAAGTGATGTCAAGTCCTGAAGCATCTTTATGGAAAGAAGCTATAAATGGCAAAGTTGAATCCATTCTACAAACCATATTTGGGAGTTGGTTGATCTTCCTCCAGGTTGCAAACCTCTTGGTTACAAGTGGATTTTCAAGAGGAAGATGAAAGCAGATGGGTCAATTGATAAATACAAATGCGCCTAGTAATAAAGGGGTATAGACAAAAGAAAGGTCTTGACTACCCCTGTAACAAGAATAACATCCATTCGCATGTTGATAGCTGTAGCAGCTTTGTATAATCTTGAAATACATCAAATGGATGTTAAGACCATCTTCTTAAATGGAGATTTAAATGAAGAAATCTACATAGAACAACCCAAGGGATTCAGAGTTCCTGGCCAAGAAAAGAAGGTTTACAGACTTATCAAATCCTTATATGGATTAAAGCAAGCACCGAAACAATGACATGAGAAATTTGATCATGCTATGATTTTCGGATAAGTTTAAGATAAACGAGTGTGACAAATATGTCTATGTCAAAAATACTGATAACGATTATGTCATTGTTTGTCTCTATGTAGCTAATATGCTCATCACTAGTAGCAATATTGAAATGATAAAGTCTGCCAAAAAATTGTTAAACAAAAGACTTGACATGAAAAATATGGGAGTAGCAAATGTCATACTTGGAATGAAATTTTTTAAAACATCTAATGGATATGCTTTATCTCAGTCTCACTATGTTGAGAAAATTCTGGGAAAATTTAGGAAGTATGACAACTGTCTTGCTAAGACACCTATAGATGCTAATGTTCATTTATTAAAGAATAAGGTGAAGGCATATCACAATTAGAGTACTTTCAAATCATCGGAAGCTTGATGTACTTAATAAATTGCACATGGCCTAAATAGCCTTTGCAGTCAACAAATTGAGTAGGTACACATGTAATCTAGGAAAAGATCATTGAACAACTATAATTAGGATGCTTAGATATCTAAGACATACCCAAGATTATGGATTGCATTATACAAAATATTCAACAGTACTTGAAGGGTACAGTGATGTGAATTGGATATCGGATACCAATGACTCCAAATTTATAAATAGATGTCTTTACTTTGGGAGGCGCAATAATCTCTTGGAAATCCTCCAAACAGACTTGCATTGCTAGGTCCACAATGGAATAAGAGTTTATCGCTTTGGTTAAAATAGGAGAAGAAACAAAGTGGCTTCGAAATTTCCTAGAAGATATTCCGATATGGCCAAAACTATGCCAGTTATATGCATACATTGTGACAGTGAAATAGTAATAGGACGGGCACAGAATCATACGAATAATAGCAAGTCTCGACACATTCATCGACGACATAATACTGTAGACACCCGATTTTTGACGGCCCTTCAAGAATTGAATGTTCCTGTAGGTACATCCGATGACGAGTCTGATTGCTCGCCGAGTGCTCGAAGTCCTCAGCGGAATGCCACAGGTTTGAGCCTTTCAAACCTTGCATCCATTTTGTCTCCTTTTTGGACCTTGTCATGGTATTTCCCTCTTGCAATCTCTAGTGCCTTGCCGCCCATCTATGAAGGTTGCTGGCTAGAGCTTCTGGTCTGCTGGCCATCACTGATGGCCAGCCGGCCACTAGTGTTTTCTACAGATATTTTGTGCCAGTTGTGCTAGCTATTTACATAGACACTTGTATCTGTCCACACGTGGAGGGCTGGATATCCTTGTATAGAATTCATGTTTTCTATATATAGGGAGTCCCTCTCTCATGTTTTAAGGTTAGAAGATTTCAAACTCAAAAAAATTCTCTCTCTCTCTTTCTCTACATTTCTCTCTCTCTTGAAATTTTGTGCTTAGTTGCTAGATACACTATACTTTTGCATATCAATCCTTAACCTAAAGTGATCACCTTTGAGCTGAGGTCCCTTGAGGTCTTGATTGAGCTCTTGAAGGTGGTTTTGGCTTGCATTTGTGCCTAAAGTGGTGTTTGGCTTCAAGAGTATAAAATTTGTCTCTTAACTTGTTTTAGTACACTTGTTTCTCCATCTTTTCCCACTATTTTGAGCCATTCTTGAGCTATAAAAACTTTGTCAAAATGGACTGAAATTTGTTGTTTGAAGCCATTTTAAGGTGGGGGTGGTTCACCTTTCTTTGTATCTTGTTTGCAAAGCTTCTCCACTAGTGTTTCCCATCTTTAAGCCATCTTTTTTTGGGCCTTTAAACACTGATTTTCAGTGGCAAAAAACATGTTTTGAAATCCAAAATTGGAGGGGTTAGCCTCCCCTCCTTATGTCTTGTTTGTTAGCCTAGTTAACTCCATGTGTAGCATGATTTTCTAGCTTTTCTAGCTTTGTTTTAGCATGTTTTTGCCTTTGTTTTAAACTGCTTTAGCTCTGTTTTGGGCTGTTTGGGTCAGTTGAGTCTTGTTTTCATAGTTGTAGTGTAAGGTCCTTACAAGCTTGGTGTTTTAGGCCATTAGGCACCTCTTGTTTGAGTTGATTGCATGATTTGGTGTTGTTTTGCACTTCATTTCAGTACTAATCACCTCTACAACCTCCTCCTTTCTTGGTTTTTCTTTTTGCTTTGAAAGTTGCTTTAAGTCACTTGTTGCCTAAGTGTGGAGTTGAGGTTTCATACTTAATGGTTTAATCCTTTAGGGGTTCATTACCAACGGTATGAGACTTCTTTCATACCCAAAGCAACTTGTGTTTTGAGCTTTCTTTCCATTAGAGGACTCTAACTCACCTTTTGGACTTAATTGGATTAAAGAATGGTTGGTAAGTTAAAATGAGTAACTAACAACTTGGACTAAAATTGAGCAAGATAATGACTTGTGTGTTGTGTGTTCAATCGGACTTTAGTTGAACATAAGGAAAATTGGGATATTTCATACTCAAAGTGATGAAACGTCTCAAGTTTCTTAGGTCTCATTGCCCTTGATCATGCATGATAAGGTGATGGTTCTTGAGTGTCTTGTTTTGCATTTATTGAGCTTGCATGTCTTGGGTCACAAGCCATCATGCAATGAAATTGCTTGGATTGGCGGTTTGTGG
Organism: Camellia japonica; assembly: GCA_030407325.1. Taxonomy (NCBI): domain Eukaryota; kingdom Viridiplantae; phylum Streptophyta; class Magnoliopsida; order Ericales; family Theaceae; genus Camellia; species Camellia japonica. The sequence continues at coordinate 140,341,384 of JAPPVO010000019.1, forward strand.
CTTAAGGTTACAACTCCTTGGATTTATCCATGAAAAGGAGGGGTGAATTGTGCAGACAATCCTTGGAAAAATCCTCTTTTTGCTCTGTTTGAACACTGTTGCAACATGGTGATCCAGTGCATCAGTGGCCGCAGTGTACTATAGATGGCCGGGAAGCCACCTTCTTGGCCGGCAAATGGCCGGTAGCATTCATCCATGGCCGGCTGGCCACTATGTAAACTTCAGCAGAATGTTGGAAAGGTAGAGCAGAATGGTTCTAGAAATGTTCAGCTCTGCAAATAGAGGCTTTCGAGAGCAAAACTGAGGTCTTTTCGGGCGAAAACCGAGCATGTGCATCTTCCACTTCCCGAGGCGGAGTGGTGGCAGCATAATTAGAAATGTTAATTGCTTAGTTTACTTACATTTGTGTTGTAATTGAATTAGTTATGTTACTAGTTAATTCATTGAAGTGTTGTAATAATTAGTTAATTAGTTTAGCTATTTATTTCATTTGGTTTGTAATAATTAGCTTAATTAGCTTAGCCCTAATTAGTTGCTAGTTAGTTTAGCTCTTATTCATTCGGACTCTCCTTCGTGAGAGCATAATGTAATAATGTGTATGTCTTTCAACCCCACGTCTTTCTCCCTTTTATTTAATCGCTTTTGATGGTTAGATTAGGGACATGTTTCAATTAGCATACCTTATGCTTGCATCCATTCATTCGTATTGCATGCACAGAGGCTCGGCGCATCATTCAAACTGCATTGTCATTTCAATACCTTCTTCAATTACATGTTTAACTGCATGTTATTTAATTGAATCATATGCTATATTAGTAACCGAGCCTATTAATTGCATTCTTCGCATGTGTTGCATTAGTCATTTAACATAGTTAGGAATCATGCATTTTTCTAACTTTGTTTTGTTTGGCTCGAAGTACTAGGTGAGTTTTTAATGCTTTAGTATATTTATGAATGTGAATGTTTCCATGACTAGCATGCTTGTCATGAGGCTAAATGCTTACATGATAAACTGCTTGAATCCTGTGGATGAAGGCTTCTTGCTTGAATTGGAACGATTCAATAAATGAGCATTTTAAGCCTACTTTGTTGAGTGGAAAATCGGTTTTAAGTCCCACTATGTTTGGTGGCAAATTCGCAAACTTTAAGCCCACTTGAGGTGCAAATTCAAACCATTTTCCCAAAAAACATGAGTTGAATTGTTCCAACTTGAGCAAACTAGTCTATACTTGCTTGTGCACATCACATAGTAATGCTAGTTTAATAACCGAAACAAGAACACATAATGTTGATAAAAAATCATATAGGATTAGTAGAGGCCGATTTTGATCGGGCAGCGGGGTGCTCAATTCATGACCTTCCCCTCTTATACTAAGTTCCCGAGCCAAGGCAACTTTGGTGATGACGGACCGTGGCCTTTGGCACGAGTCATGGGTTTCCTAAATTTTCCCAAAATAAATATTTAGGTGGTGACTCTGTATCTGGCAAAACAGTCCAATTTTGGCAATTTTTTTTATTCAAAATCAATTTTTCAAAACGATTTGCCGACTTTGGACTCTTTGGTGTTTATCAGTTTCACATTACACTTGTGAGATTAGATTCAGAACCGCGGAAGTCCGAACTATAGGATTTTCTTTCGAGCTTCCGAAAGGGGGCTGTAGACACCCCATTTTTGACCGTCCTCAAGACTTGGACGTCACCGTTGGAACACTCGGTGATTATCCATGTTTGTGTTCGTTTGGAGTTCCCGGAGTTCTCGGCTCGCGCGCCTTGCCTCAGGACTTCCGAACTCGACCGTCTTGTGTCTGGTTTTGCACCAAACACTTGTGTTTTGCCTTGGAGGGGCAGAGAATGCCTTTTGAGGCATCCCCACACACCACCGGCTGTGGCTAGAGGCCACCGGCTGGCTGGTGTTGCCATCGGCACTTTGTTGTGCCGACCGGCACTATTTTGTGCCGACCGGCACTAAGTTTTGTCAAAATGACACTCTTTGCCGGCCGGACACTGTGCAGTTGCTTTTTGAGATATTTTCAGACAGCTGTATAGTTTTGGTTCCCCTCCATACACGTGTATGGAGGGATGACCCTCTTAGTTAGCTTAGCTTGTAAGCTTTGCAAGCTTTGCTTGCCTATAAGAGGACCACTCCTCTTCTTGGCTTAGGTTAGAAAAATTGGAGCCATTTTAGACAGACCAAGCTCTGGTTTTTAGGGTTAAGATAGATACACTTTCTATCTCTCTTTTCCTCTCTTGTTTTGTACACTAGGTGTTAGTGTCACACTTTTACTCACCAACACCTAGTGTTTCACCTTCCTTTGGTCACTAAGGTCCTAAGGGCTGGTTCTTGGTGTTCTTGACTGGTTTGGAGCTCAAGGAAGCCACAACATCAACCTTTGTGAAGGTGATCAACAAGGGTGAGAAACTTACTTTATTTACCCCATTTTTGCACTCCTTTTTTACATAGCTTAGAACTGTTTTTGTGCTTGGTGATCAACACATAAAAGTTCTGTTTTTTAAGCCTCTTGATAGTTTATTAAGGTACTTTGTGCTTTGGGTAAGTTTGGCCACCCTTAGGCCTTGAAAAGACCCTCTTTTGTGCTATTTTGTGAGAGATCCGAGACTTTGGTGCTTGGGCCTCTTCACCACTGAAATCTTGAGGGATTTCAGTGGTGGGGATGGTGCCTTGAAGTCTCCAAAAGGAGAGGGCCACCCCTTCTCCTTAATGTCCTTGAAAAGGGCAAGTTTTGGCCTCCAAAGGAGCACCATGTTTGGTTGTGTTTTGAGCATGTCTTGGCTGTTTTTCATGCCTATTATGCCATGATTAAACTCTGTTTTAAGTTGGTTTTAGTACTCTTTGCATGATTTGCATAGTTGCTTTGTAATGCCTTAATGTTGCCTTAACATGCCTAGGTTGTATGCCTTTGTTTTTAGCATGTTTTAGGCCTAGATCCATGAAGCTTGTATGCTTATTTTGACATGTTTTAGCTCTGTCCTAAGTTGTTTTGGTCAATCTTGGCATGCATCATATAGCCCCTTCACATTTGGCTTGTTGGCCTCAAGAGCATGAGTGTGTAGCATGCCATGCTTGCTTCATTTTTGATGGTTTGGAACCACCTAGCATGCTATTTCAGACCTTTTGGTGTGCTTGTATGCTCACCTTAGTCGCCTCTTTAACGCTTTGAAAGCATGTCTTGAATGCCCCCATGTTTTGGCCATTTTGCATGCCTTTGATTTCAAGCCTCTTAGATGCCATCTAAGTAGCCTTTTGGCTTTGTTTTGACATACTAAAAACCTGTTTTTAGTTGTTTAGTGCATGCCATAATCGCCTTGCATAAGTTTGGTTCAAAGCCCTTTGACTAGCTTTAAGCCTTAGACCATTTGCATGCTTTGTTTGGTCTATCTTCGACTTGGTTTGGCACCATGTTTTGCATGTATTTCAGAGCTTTACAATGCANTGCTCACAGCATTGAGGTGTCAAGAGAAAAATAGGGATTTCCCTCAGGAACTTGATGATGATTGCTTTATTTATAGGGAGTTTGTTCGATGAAAAGGATGAGATGCATGCATGGAGTTTGACCCAAGTCAGTACATTGTACCAACGGACGGACCTAAGCTAAATGTCATAATATATGAGTTCTTTAATGTCAATGCTACGAATATATATGTGGAGGAGCATGATCTTAGTATGTTGGTAGATTTAGTGGAAGAAATGGACAATCTCAATTTCTTTGAGGAATATGATTTGGGAGATGTACAATTCTAGTGGTGGGATCCACATGGTTTATAAGCATGTGATGGATGGGGCATTGAGTGGGAAGAGGAGCACCAAGATATAGATGGTGAGACTGTAGAGGAAGTCATCGTTAAAAGTGAGAATCCAACCAAAAAAAGCATGGATTGTAACGGAAGTGAAGAAAATGATGAAAAAGTTAGATCAAGCAAGATGAAGAACAACTGAGCATCAATGTAGCCATAAAAACTAAAAACCTCGAGGCCAGTAAAAATGAGATCACGAAGAAGAAGAAGAAGAAGAAGAAGAAGTCCATTGAGAATGAAAATGATGAGGTAGAAGTTGTTGAAAGGGAAAGATATGATAAAGGGTCTTCAAAAATCACCATGCCAATCTTTGAATGGCTGCTATGGTACCCAACTAATTTGATGAATCACTAATGAGGACTACTAGAGAAGCTGAGGAAGAGCAAGACATGAGGTCGAACATGGGGAGTAAGGATGATAAGTATAGTGGTGAAGACCCTCTTCTCCAAAAGCTTGAAAAACCTGTCCTTGAATGGCATACTGCAGCTACTGTGCCATGTTGGTTTGATCAACCAGACGAGGTAAAAGAGATGAAGATTGCTATGGAAGCTAAAGAAAGATGAGAAATGAATGTCGTCTGGGCTGATCTCATGAAAGAAGGGATTATTTAGGAGATAAAATTTTATCAAATTAGGGGTAACTTAGATATTGGAATGATTAACATTGAGCTTGATGACTGCCTTGCCATAATAAAATAAGAGGAATGGTGGGAATATGACGACTTGCACCTTACTCACACAGATGAAATGGGTAAAGAATGTACGATGACGAATGGTACTATGAAGAGGTCGACTATCTGACTAGAAATGGATGGTATTTCAAGCCTCTGCGTCTAGAGCAAGGAGAACCATCTAACGAAGAGGCAGATAAAGGAAAAGGAAAGATAGAAGAGGAAGATTTGGCACTCAAGCAGCTGGAAAAGATCCAAGCAGATATCTCAATTTGGGGGTCATTGATAGCATCTCATAAGCGTCGCCAAGTTGTGCTTTCTGCGTTCAGCAAGATTAAGCTATCCATAGACACTAGTCTTAACCAGCTAGTATCATTAATAACTCCTACTTATAGAGATGCTCCAGTAGTCTCTTTCTCTGCTAGGGATTTGCCACCGAATGAGCCAATCATAACAAGCCTCTTTGTGTCTCGTTGAAAACTCAGAACAAATGGGTACTGGTGGTGTTAATTGATACTACATCAGCCTTGAATGTTTACCTAGCCAGGACAACGTATGCTATGGGATTAAACGTGCAAATTTAAAACTAACCTTTCAGGCTATAAGGGTTTATAATAATACAAACGAACCGGTGATGGGAACAGTCAAGCTGGGGGTAGAAATAGGACCGTTGGAACAAGAAATAGAGTTTTATGTTACAAATGTTCCTACAACATTCAACATGCTACTGGGTAGACTGTAGCTTCACCAATTAATAGCAGTTTCTTCGACTGTCCATCAAAAGGTGAAATTTGAGCATAAAAGACGAGTAACAATCATATACGGGGATACATCTATCCACCCCCCTCTAGATGTAACAACACCACTCTTGGAGATTCAATATGGGGATGATGATGTATTTATTACTGGACTCACATTGGCAAAAGCTCGGTTGGTCCAAACTATAATGGCCAAAGGTGAAGACAAGTATGTTGGGGCACCCCATGTATTGACGATAAGGAAACAAGGTTACATACTAGGAATGAGGCTTGGAAAAAGTGGAAGATAAGGGATACCAATGACACTTGAAATCAATCATCACCCATATTCGTTTGGCCTAGGCTTTGAATCAACGGAGGAGAATCTAGAAAAGAGAACGGATGAAGAGAGAGCGAGAGATATAATCAAGGCAAAGAAGATGGGAAAGAAGTATGAGCTAAGGCATATGCCGATGAAAGGCACTCTGAATGGCCGATTTGTTAGGGAATGAGAAAACTTTCTGATGTACGGCTTTCCAGAGCCATGGATTAAGAAGAGGTCCGGGCTTTGAGATATTCTTTGATCATGAGTTGCCAGATAGTGATGGAGAGTACATAGAGCCTGGTATTGATGTGGGTAGAGATCATAGCACAGATTTTGATGACAGTTCTGCAGAGGCTTGCAAACTAGCACTGGTTGATTTCTTGATTGACTACGAGGCTGAGGCTCAGAAGATGAACCTAGGGAATGCTATGGAGATCTTCATGATTGGGGAACAGACTTATGTTGATTGTATTAAGCTTATTAAGGATGTTATGGAAGGGCAGCACAACAACTAGGTTTTGAGAAGGGTTATGTCGAGGATATTGAATTAGATGATAGGTTAGAGTCTAATTCCACTGAGTCTGTTGTGTCATAGTCGGGTTTCTCTAATAAGTCAAAGTCGAGCGCTTCTGGGAGTGGAAACCCAAACGCTCCTATAGACACCCCATTTTGGCCGGCTCTAAGACTTAGGCGCTCTTTTCCCAACACCCGATGATAAAAATTGGAATGTGCTATCTTACAATTCCTTAACAGGAGAGCCAGGTTCAAGCTTTAATCCCAACATTACACCCGTTTTGGCCAAACTATTTTAGACCCTTTTTAAATCTTTTTGAATTTTTTTTTTTCGTGTGAAACCAAACATTTTTACAAAGTTTGAGGCTCTCATTTACAAAATTCAAGTGTTATATTTTCTTAGTAAATTGAACAAGGACAAAGTAAAAATGAGTGGAAGGAATGAGAATTTTTTGGAAAACACCTTGTTTTCCTTTTTAAAAAACTGTCTAGCCAAACGATTTTTGTCTGGCCAAACAATTTTGTGTCTGGATGGACACTTTTTTGTCTAGTTGGACGATGTTTTGTCTAGACGGATGATTTCTCCAGGTAACAAAGCAGTTTCGGGAACTTCAGCATTTTCTCTAAATTTTACACAAATATCTTAGATATTTTGCCTTTGAGACTTGATGTGATACTTGAAACCTTGTGGATGTGGAGGGAGTAGAAAGTAGCCACCCATACACAAGTTTGATTATGTAGAGTTGTTTCTTTCATTTTGTACACTTTTTCATCACATATATCATCATCTTAGCATATTGGCCCATATGCTTCAATCCATGCTTAATCTTAATGAGTAGTAGAGGTTGTTTCATGGGGTTAGTTAAATGATTTTTGGGATTTGATATTGAGAAGGTGGTTGGTTTTCACTTTTATTGATTTTCCTTGGAAGCAAAACAAGAGATTTTATGTCAAGAATGTTGAAATCTCTCTTCTCAATCATTTGTAAACATGGAAATGGGTGGAAACATCCTTGTTCCATGAATAGAATAAGAGTTCTCAATAGTTTTTAATGAATCCCTTGGTTTAATAAGTAAAGCTTCCACTAAGAAATGATTTGCATTAATCTATGCTCTCCACTTAATAGCATGGATTTGGGTATTAATTTTTCCTTATTCACAAAGGAAAAATGTAGGTTCCTATCCATTTCTTGAGCTTGAATTTGTTCTTGGTTTCGATTAATTTAATTGTTGATTTATTGCAAAATATATGTTGTACATATTTGTTGCATACTATTGTCAAGGGTTGAGGCCCATCTACCTTTTCCTTAAGTGTTTTCTATGAGATGGACAGGTAGAAGGGATGAGCACGCCTTGGAAGATGTTCTTAACCTCTGTTCTGGACTCTGCACTAACCTAAATCTTCATCGGAAGAAGAGTTCGGCTAGCCCATTTTATGTTTGGCCGGACGATCTTGCCAAGAACAGAGCAAACAGTTTCTGGGGAGTGCTCTCCCAGGTGTTTCTGGAGCTGCCAATCAAATTCTTGTGTTCACGTAGTATGATTTGTTAGATTCAGTAGTAATTTCGCTGAATCTAGTCACTGTTGTAATAATTTCTTCCCCTTTTATTCTTTCTTTTTCATTCGAATTGTTGTAATAACTCCCAACTCCACGTCTTTTTATCCCTTTTATTCCTATGCTTTCCATATATGTTTATAACATCATGTTTTATTTATCATATCCATGCCTTGCATCCATTTTTCATGCATTAGGATTCAGCTAATTTGCCTCAGTGAGCTTTTATCAATTCTTATGTGTCTTTGTGCGCTAATTCATGCATTAAGATGATTCATGTATCCAATGTTAGTAGCAGGATCATTAGTTGCATTTTGTGTATGTATTACATTATGTATTTGCATCTAGAATCATACATAGTTTACTAACATTTGTTTCATCTTCATAGTTGGATATGAGTAAATACTAGGTGAGCATTTATAGCTTTAGTATCCCACTTGTGAATGATTTTTTTCTTACTATGTCTAAGTATCTTACCATGCGGCTACATGCTTAAGTGATATATCTCTATAAATGCCAGTGGCTGGAAGTTGTGTTGTTTGAATTGGAATGTTGTTGATTGATATGCATGGGCTCAATTTCATTTTGAGTTGTACATTTATTTAAAAAAAAACCTTCCAAAATGCATAAAATCAAAGCACACCAAAGTAAGTGACCTAATCTATACTTGCTTGCTTCATCTAGTAATATTAACATTATTAATAACCGGAACATGAGTATATATTTTTTTATAAAACTCATATTATGGTTTAGTAGAAGCTGATCTTTGATCAAGTGAGTGGGGATTACTCATTCTTTTAGAATTTGATCTCAAATAGGTCACTCGGAAGTCTGTTAAAGGAAGTGCAGTAGCTGAATTCTTAGAAAACCACCTGATAGAGGGAGGGAAGATGCATAAGTCTTGTTTCTAGATGAGGAAATCCTGCAAGTAGGGGAAGACACCTAGAGGTTATACTTTGACGAGGTATCCAATCAAATAGGCTATGGGATAGGAGTGTTGATCATCGTACCTGATGATTCCCACATACCTTTAACTTTCAAACTTCGTTTCAAAGTGTCCAATAATAAAGCTGAATACGAGGCGTGTATCATTGGATTAGAAGCTGCCCTAAAACTAGGGGCAAAGAGGTTAGAAGTGATTAAGGATTCAATTTGGTTGTCTCACAGGCTCGTAGAGATTAGAAAGTAAAAGAAGAAATATGAAGGTCTACCACCAAACTCCGGATGATCTCATCCCAAGATTTGAAAGGTTAACATTCACTCACCTTCTGTGAGAAAATAATAATCAATTCATCATTTGCGGAGAAAAGTTGTACTGAATAGGTCATTTGGGGATGCACAAATTGTGTGTGGATGAAAAGAAGCAAAGCGCATCATGGAAGCAAATCATAGCAGTGAGTGTGGAGCTCATATGAATGAAGTAATGTTAATAAAGAAGATCCTCTGACAAGGATATTATTGGTCCACAATGGGAAAAGATAGTATTGATTTCGTTCGAAGATATCACCAATGTCAAATCCACTCTAACCACTGAATATACCACCGTCCAAGCTTTATAATATGACCTCGCCATGGCCATTTTCACTATGGGGAATAGATGTCATTGGGGCCATTACACTTAGAGGATCAAAAACAGGCATGAGTTTTTCCTAGTTGCTATTGATTACTTCACTAAGTGGGTTGACGCGCAGTCTTACTTAGAATTAAAGGCATTATATGTGGTCAAATTCATTAGGAACAACATTATCTACAGATATGGAGTACCAAATGAAATAGTTTTGAACAATGGTTCACACTTCGAGGGGGAGGTGGCTAACTTGCTTGAGAAATACAATGTGACTTTGCATAAATCGTCATCATATAGGCCATAGACCAATAGAGCCGTTGAAGTTGCGAACAAGAACATCAACAATATTCTGCAAAAAATGATTGAAACTTACAAGGATTGACCAGATCCTTTTGCACTATGGAAATACATGACCTCTATTCGAGCATCTATTGGCGTGACACCTTACCTGCTCATATACGGAATAGAGGTTGTTTTGCCCATTAAAATCGAAGTCCCCTCACCAACAGTCATGGCTGAATGTCAGATCTCAAAAGTAGATTGGCAGAGAAGTCAATTTGATGAATTGATCTTGTTTGATAAAATGAGGCTTAAAGCATTATACCACATTCAAGGTTACCAATACAGAATTGCTAGAGCATTCAACAAAAGGGTCAAATCCAGAAAACTGAAGGAATGAGATCTAGTGCTAAAAGATTACCTCGCACCCTTCACGATCTAAGAAGGAAGTTCAAACCCAACTGGACTAGTCCTTATATCATCAAGACCATCTTAATTAGGAAGGGCAGTTATTCTTATTTATTTGGATGGATTGGAGTTCACACAACTGGTCGACATGGACAAGCTAAAGAAATACTAACCTTGAAGAGGCTCGTTGGGCCGAAAACCCTAAAGGGCGACCCATGCAAAAGTTAGAGTAAGAAAAAGAGCTCGCAAGGTTGAAAACTCGAAAGCCGACTTTGGCAAAAATTAGAGCACAAAAGGAGAGTGTCAATACTCGAGTAAACCCTGACCGTGAACTACGTAAGGCTCAATTCTCATCATTGGGATATGTAGGCAACTTCATTGTAAAGTGTGGCCCCAACCATATCCATCCCAACCATATCCATTTCAACCATGTCCATCTCAGGTTGCACCCATCCATGCTATATTCAAACTCAAATGCTCCAATTTGGGTTGTATCTATGCTAGATGCTCTTGAAGACTCAGTTGTGAGAAGCATATTGTCAACTCAAGTGATGTGCAACGATTATGGTAAGCTGTTGTTTAGTCTTGACCTGGGGTTGCACATTCCGGGAATCGATTCCATGCTTGTCAAGTTTTGACTGTTTTAAAAATTATTTTGACTTTGTTTTAAAAATGACTAGTTTTTCTCGCTTTACTTGTTGCAAGCATTTGATTATTCATGGAACGTGCTTTTCATTACTCAACCTTTCTCATTTGCATTAATTTCAAAATACAAGTGGAATGTGCATGTTTAATTAAGTCCCATTTTGATCAAAACTCTTTTTAACAAAATCAAAAAATAGTAAGCTAGGGGCACAGTAGAAGAGTCAAGTGTTAGTATTTTGTCTCTTTCCGATTCCCCCAAAGTCTCTGTTATCAACGCCTAATCAACACATACCTCATTCTCTAGCCAAAAAAGTTACTCATCAGATAAGGCACTACTAAACTCAGTCAGGAGAGGCAAGAACTCTCTCTCTCTCTCTCTCTCTCTCTCTCTCTCTCTCTCTCTCTCTCTCTCTCTTCATGCAGCTCAGAACTGCAAAAAATGGCTAGTACGGAAAGAGTAGGCAATGGGTACACCGTGCACCCAACTAGACAATTCTGCTCCTATTCGAACTGTCGCCTAAACCTAAAGGGAAAGTAGTACACGCTGCAAACCAGCCCAACCATCTGGATGCTGGGCTTTCAAGACATGTTGTAGGTCATGGTTGACAAATCCAACCAAGGGCACCTCTAGGTGATATTAGTCTTTGACCAAGTAGACATCTAATCATGCCACTCTCTCTCTGTCCCAAAGTCCACCAAGTGAGCCTGAGAACGATAATACGCTACAAAATACCAATTAATGGGCGCAACCACCCTCAACTTATCCATGAGCCATATCTGGAAAATGATGAAAAATAAGAGAAATTAAAGAATATAAAGATGTAAGATGAGTAGAAAAAGCGAGAATGGGAATAAAGAAAAAAAATGAGTGTTAAGAGATAGAGTGATGTGAGAAACAGAAAGTGAGCAGAGGATAGGAAACACCGTACTTGAAGAAGTAATGGGCTACTTGCAAAATACAATCTCTCCAGTGCTAACATCATCAAGACCTATCAAGGTCTCTACCAACACTAAGCCCAAGAGAATCTATCTAACCCTCTAGGAGAAGCTGAACCACCTCGATTAGAGCAATGCTGGATCTTCCAATACCAGAAGCCAACAAGAAATGAGTCGGCATGCATATGCAGAGAGCAAACCTCTGCTGTCTTTAGAAATAGCTATTGCTATGATCACAGGTACTAGAAAATCTACGCACCAAGAGAGAGATGGAAAGCTCTCTTCCTGCAACCAAAGACCGAGCCTCGCCTAGGGTATCACACAAATCCGAGCAAGGACGCTACATTGGCTAATCCGAGGGGAATGTAAGATAATCCTATCTCGGCTGCACTTCATCAAGGCTCAAAAGTTGGGCACATCTCTTGAGAGACCAACCGAAAAGCATGAGCCATTGAATCCCAAAATTGAGCTATGGTACGAAGAAATGTGAGGTGCAAAAGAACTCCACGAATGTGGAAAAGGGAGTTAAGGTTGAAGTTGACGAAGTTTAGTTGTTGCACCCATCCAAACCAGCTAAGCTTTGGAAATCCATTTATGGCCAAAATATGAAAGAATGCTACTATTCTGGGTGCTAAAATCGAGGTGGAGTACTTAAAAAGGCAAAAAAGTTGCTTTGGGCACAAGGCAACGAATAGTACATACCAGAGAAGGACGACCGGGCCTATTCTCAGTAGCCAAACTTTACCCTGACATACTGGAACACTTTAACAGGGGACATCTTGGTCAGATCTTTCCTCCTTAGCCGGATCTCTTGGGCGGTTACAATGTGCTTGTGTCTTGAGTCTCTCTTCGTGTTTTCTTGTATTGTTTTCATTTGTTTCAATTATATGTTGTTATTATCAAGTTGCATTTTCAAACTTTCATGTTATCTGATTCAAGATTCTATGAATACTAAAGATTTCTTTATTTTAGATCAAATAAAATTGTTCAAAGTGCTATGTCAATCCATACATTTAGATGCAAGCATTTTCAACAAGGAATCCTCATTTCATTAAATAAAGATTTGAACCCTTGATCAGGTTTTGCAAAGCATTCTTCAAACAAAGAAGTTAGTGCTATATAACAAATATTTTCAAAAGCGGCACTCCTAAGCAGAAACAAAAACAAAAAAAGAAAAAAACCTCAGGTTGCCACTACTTCCAATAGTAGAGAGTAATGGAAATCTGACACCAGAGAGAATAGTAGTTGGATCACCATCACTCCTATCATTTTTGCTGATGATGGTTACAAGAGATATTAGGGCGCGAAAAATAAGAGAGCTTGTTGAAACCTGCAAAGGGAGATTGACATCAGAATAATGCAAGAGAATGAGTAAGAATGGCAACATGAATTGGAGAATCAGATGAGAACATCACCTTGTTGAAGAAATCAATAGGAGCCCCATTTACACCCCCCATGTCCAAAACTCCACCTTAGTCGTGGTTTTGACCTCAGCCAAGGCCTTGACCAAGATCTCCTCCATGTCCTCATCTAGGTTTTGGAACCACCATGGGTTTGTCAAATGTGTTGGAGCCCAAGAACAAGTTATATTCCAACTTTTCCATCTGTTAATGGAAGGTTACAAGCATTAATCTCCCTCTAGAATGGGAAGTAGAGAAGGGACACTTTCATTAACTGTGAGTAAATCAAGAGCATATCTAAATAAATTGGGGATAGAGTAAGCAAATCAATGATGAAGCTTCCATGATCAACCAATGAGAAAGGAAGAACAGTTCAAAAAGCAAGAAAGGGGAATAAGGTTTTCCGAAATGAAGAAGAGAGGAGTGCCTTGGTTACAACAGTCACATTATTTGGTTACTATTTCCTATCACTTGGTTACAACTTTCACAACTTGGTTACAATTGTTTCATTCCCCTTCTCACATGAAATGTGTTTAGGATTGTTACTTCTTGGCTACAAACTCTTGGCAGGTTACGGAATCTCTTTGCAGGTTACAAACTCTTTGTTGAAAGGTTACAAACCCCCTTGGAAGGCTACAACTTTAGCCATTTTGCCCGAAGTGCACCTGGGCTTGGAAGGCCACGACTTTACTCTTTTCACCGCTAGGTGATCAGGTTTGGAAGGCTACAACTTTACCCTTTCTACACGAAGTGCACCTAGGCTTGGAAGGCTATGACTTTACCCTTCTCGCATCAAGGCAATTAGTCTTGCTGGCTATAACTTTGCTATTTTCACATCTTGCATGTTTCTCTTATTTGTATGAAATGCGTCTAGGATTGTTATCCATTGGTTACGACTCCAGCATAATTCATACCATCTGCACGAGGCTTACCTTGCATATTTGTTATCTTCGCATCTTTATCATCATTCCATTTTCATACCATTACATCTCATCAAAATGACTTTCCAAAACAACTTTCAAAATCATCGGCCTCGCGAAATGTGTAAGTCCAACTTTCAAATGACTTTCAAGTTCTCACATTGCATCCACCCCTAAACTACACTGGTTTGATTCCTTCCACAGAGATACGTTGGCAACCTTCAGGTTTAACCAACAGCATTCTTACATACCTTGTCTTGCATGCATCTTATGGCCTTGTCAAAAGGGTTGTCTTCGGGCTTTGACAATCACTCACGTCATGGAATGGCGTGTAACACCTAAAAATAATCAACCATTTTATAATTAAATCCATTAAATATATTTCAACCACTACAATAAATACCATTAAAGAACAAGTCTTTTACCATCTTTATCATTGTACTATTCCAAGTGAAATATACATCATTGTTCATTAATATACAATCATGAATAAAAGCTATTCAGAGGGTAGGAGAATACAAAAGTAAAGTGCCCTAATGGCACACACATTTTCAAGGAAAGTCCTTCATTACACAAAAATGGATATTCAGCCCAAACCATAAATGAGCTTTGGAGTTTCAACATGTAACATCTAGGGAGCCTTTGGGTAATGCCCCGACTTTTATTACTCTAATTCATTACCAAATCCTTTATATTATTACCATTTTTAAATCATTCCATCCATTCCAAAATATGAACAAAGAATAAAGAATAACATTCTCTCATGACAATAATAATGATATATATATATATATATATATATATATAAAACATGGTACAATGCCTGGAGGCTTACATTGAATAACAATAAATAAAAATAAAGGGTTTTGCCCTTATACAATACATGACTGTAGCTTGACTTTTTTGTTCCCCTTTCGAAAGACGAATAAGCCCTATAGTATCGGACTCCTGCGGTTCTAAATCTGATCTCACAAGTGTAATGTGAAATAGATAAACACCAAAGAGTCCCAATCTGACAAATCTTTTGAAAATCGATTTTGAATAAAACATGCCAAAAATGGACTGCTTTGCCAGATACAGAGTCACCACCTAAATATTTTGGAAAATTTAGGAAATCCATGACTCATGCTAAAGGCCATGTGTCCGTCATCACCAAGGTTGTCTCGGCTTGGGAACTAGGTACGAGAGGGGAAGGTCATGAATTGAGCACCCTCACTCGCCCCGACCAAAGATCGGCCTCTACTAATCATGATATGAATCTTATTTACATTATATGCTCTTGTTCCAGTTTATTAGGCTAGCATTACTATGTGATGCACACGCACAAAAGTATAGACCAACTTGCAGGAATTGGAACACTTGATTTATGTTTGTTTTGAAAATTGTTTCGAAATATGTACCACTTAAAAAAAGTGATCGCATATGAACATTTACTCAAATTATTCCAATTCAAGCAATTAGCCTTCATTCGCAAGCATTCAAGCAGTTTATCATTTAAGCACTTAGCCTCATGGTAAGCATGCTAGACATGGCAACAATCACACACATGCGATATGCTAAAACGAGTAAAGGCTCACCTAGTACTCCAAGCCAAAAACAGTGATAGAGTTAGAATAATGCATTATCCTAACTTATGCAATATGACTAATGCAACCCATGCAAAAATGCAACTAATAGGCTCGGCTACTAATATGACATATGAATCAATTTGATAGCATACGATCTAAGCATGTATTCAAAGGAGTATTAAACTAACAATACAGTTAGAATGATGAACCGAGCCTTGGTGCATGCGATACACGTGGATGCAAACATGAAGTATGCTAATTTAAACATGATGCCCCTAAACTAACAATCATAAGCTAGTAAATAAAACGGAGAGAGACATGGGGTTGGAAGACATACACATTATTACAACATTACGCTCTCACAAAGGAGAGTCCGAATGAACCAACTAGCTAACTAATTAAAGCTAAGCTAATTATTACAAAACAAATTAAATTAGCCAAACTACTTGACTAATTATTACAAACCGAATTAATTAACTAATCTAGCTAATTAAAATAATTACAACACGAGATGAATTAGCTATTCTAACTAATTAAGTACAAAATCACTATGTTTATCACAATACGAATATGCGCAACACGGATCCCGAGGATCGATAGAGGGCTCATGCATGTATGTGGTTTCCACCCGAAAAAGTCATAGTTTCTACTGCCAAATGCCTCTGTTGCACAGTAGAACATTTGCACTGATTTCCACCTTCAGACCAACTCTGTTTTGCTTTAGAAGAACACTACTGAATTTTGCACTGGTGGCCGGCAGAGGGCCTGCCGGCCATTAAAGGTGGCCTGCCGACCACTAAAGATGGCCTGCCAGCCACCGATAGTGGCCTGCCGACCACTGTTGATTGGGCTTCCCTGCAGTAACAGAGAGCAAATATAGTAGAGACAGTGTATTCGTAAGGGTTTGTTTGCACAATTCACCCCTCCTTATCATTTGAACAGCTCAAAGGAGTAGTAACTTTGATCCACAAACCACCAATGGATGCAATTTCATTGCATGATGGCTTATGAACCAAGTGTGCATATTCAATGAATGCAACAAAACAAGACTCTTAAAAACCCCCTCCCTATCATGAAAGATCAAGGGAAGTAGTTGACAATGAATCTTGAACCGTTTTCATTACTAATCAGTATGAAACGACTCAAGACTCAAGGGTTCAATTAACGTTTGATTGAACCCAAACAAGTTATTATCTTATACTTTTTTTAGCCTCAATTTTATTACTTCATTTTAGTTTACCAACCATTCTTTAATTAATTGAGTCCAAAAGGTGAATTTAAGTCCTCTAATAGAAAGAGGGCTCAAACCAAGAGTTGCTTTGGGCATGAAAGAGACATCATACTGTTGGTAATGAACCCCTAAAGGGATTAAACCATTAAGCATGACATCTCAATCTCATGCTTAAACAAACAAGTAGTTTGAAACCACTTCCAAAGCAAAACAAAAGCCAAGAAAGAAGGGAGGTTATAGAGGTGATTAAGAGTGATCACAAGTATGGAAAGCCATAAATAAATGCAATCAACTCAAATAAGGTGGTGTCTAATGCCTAAAACACCAAACTCATGAGGACAATTACACTATAAGTATGCAAAACAAAGCTCAAATGCAACAAACACTTAAAGACAGTCCTAAAACAGTCTAAAAATAGTCCTAAAACATTATGGAATTAGGACAAAAATAGCTAGATTAATAAGCTAAAACATGGATCATGCTAGACTAGTAAGCAAGACACAAGGAGGGAAGGCTAACCCCTCCAATTTTGGACTTCAAACCATGATTTTAGCCTCTGAAATAACTCTAAAAATCAATGTTTAAAAGCTCAAAAAAAGATAGTACAAAGGTGGGAAACACAAGGGTAAAGGCCTTGAGAGAGCAAGGTATAAAGAAGGGTGAGCCATCCCTAAACCTTTATTGACCTTAAAACCCAAGTTTCAGTCCAAAAATGCAGAGTTTTTACAACCCAAAAATAGTTGGAAAATAGCAAGAAAAAGAGTGAATATAGCAAGTAAAGAGGCAAAGCTTTATACCTTTTGAAGAGGAGATCAATTCCAAGCAATAAACCAAGGTAAACACACCCTCAAGAGCTCAAACAAGGCTCAAAGATACCTCAACTTGAAGATGGAGAGGTTTGGTTAAGAGTGTATAAGCAAAGGTTAAGAGTGTATAGTCAAAGGTTAAGAAATTTGCAAGAGATAGAGAGAATTATAGAGAGAGAGAGAGAGGAAAAATTTTGCTCCAAAATTTTTCTAACCCCAAAGCAAGAGGGAAGACTTTCTATATATAGAAAACATGAAATTTCCTCAAAAACATCTAGCCATACACGTGGGAGCAGATGCATGCATCTGTGCAACACAGCTGGCACAGCTATTACAAAATATCTACAAAAGACATTAGTGGCCAGCAGGCCATCACTGGTGGTCGGCTAGCCATCACTGGCCGGCAACCAAGAGTGATGGCCGGTAGCCCCTAGAAGTGGCCGGCACGCCACCAAAGGTTGCAGGCTTGAAGATCACTGGGTTTGGTCCAAAACAAGGCAATAGGGGTACAAGGTTTGAAAGGCTCAAAGCTATGGCATTCCGCTGAGGACTTCGAGCACTTGACGAGCATGTGCACTCATCATTGGGTGTGCAAGCAATGACGTCCAAGTTGTAAGGGCCGTCAAAAATAGAGTGTCTACAATGACACTCGGCCAATAGATAGAAATGCCCTATGGCTAAACATAACAAAAGACTTTAAGTCTCGAACAATCTTCCAACTATGTACCTGGAAAATTTGTCAACACGCGAGATGCGCACTAAGCCCAATAGAGATCCCAAACATCTTAACCAATCACGATATATAGCTAGAAATGATCATGCATGCACCATGATATATCCTATAGATAATGTGACAATTAATATTCAAAAATATACTCATATAAATATGTTTTTCCCAAAAACATCCTCTTGACACAACATAGTATTAAAAAAAAAAAAAAATCGTTTCTTCTCTTTCAAATTCTCGTTTTACTTCCAAAACATTACAAAACCCCATTCTTCTTTTAATAAAACCTTTTAGGTTAACATAAAAGAATCTCACTTGAAACATATGTTCTGAAAACACAACCCCACATCTCAATACACTGTATGCCTCTACGCACCCATACCTACATCTCAATACACTATACACATCTACACACCAATACATGTACTATCTTTCCTAGCCATAGACCCAAGGACAAGAGACAACCACAACACAAAACCAATAACACATAATCCAAAAATAACCAACCGAGAGTAATACATACTACCAATTCCATCTCCACCGGCATACAACACAGATGGCAGATCCTACAACACAGATAATGTATAACCTTTACCGGCCTCACCTGGAAAGGGGCGCTCCTCAGGTCATACTTTACCGGGTGCAAACTGGAAGGGAGAAGAACCTATCACATGGTGCCACGCTTTGCTAGCTCAGATATGGCGGCAAACGAACCCTCTTTCACACTTTACTGGGTGCAAATTGAAAGGGACGAGGAAACCTCCATTAAGGCGCCAACCTTTACTAGCTCGATACGACGAGAAACAAACCCCCAAACCAAATCACATAAAAGCACAACATGCTAAACTACACAAATACGTATGCAAGTATACTACATACACTTAATCCAGTTATCATAATAATGACCATTATCAGTTAAATACATTAACTCATTTCTTTTAAAATGTGCTCCACGCACCACTGTTCAACAACAGGTTTTCCTATATTCTGAAACATTCCCGAAATACAATATGAGTTATTAGTCATCAAACCATAACTATCCAACGACAATCTCCCACATAAATCACGACACCAAAAAAATGGAATTGTCTATTCACAATGTCCTCTAACAAAGATTACCACATAATCTAACATGCAAATCCTACACATGGCATCTACTAATCAACAAACAATACCATCCTCCACCGACGGCCAAGGACAAAACTCTAGTACACCAATCATTCAACAACAACACTAACTATACATAAACCAAATTCCAGCTCTCTAGTTTATGAAAGAATAAACAAAATATCTGTTTGTTTTGAAAACCAATTCTCAAACCTCCAATTCCCCAACATACTCAACTCATCAATACCTACTTATTGTTTACCAAACATCTCCAATTTAGGTATACCCAACATAACCCAATACTACACTACACAAACCACATTGTCTTTTCTCAATTTCTTATTTAGAAGCTCAGACTTCCTAACCCTATATCCCAAACATCATCAACAACACTCAATCAACCATGAATTTTAACCCATAACTCATAAACTTAAACTGAAACCAACCCATATGATTTTTAACAAAATCAACTATAGAACTATGTTTTAAAATGCCATAAAAATTACACATGCCTATCTATAGCGAGGTATTGAAAAGAAGCTCTAGAATGCCTATCTCTTGAAGCGAAGAGGAAAAAAGCTAAATTCCACCGGCGATGAAAACATGATCTACTCAGATCAAAACGATGCCCTCGCCATCCTATACATTTTGGTCTATGGTACTAGGGGTAGAAAATGGGTGTAGCTAGATGAAACCAAGGATTTTAGGTCAAAGAAACCCAAAAATGGCAGAAAGAAAGAGAGAGAGAAGAGAGAGAAAAGAAGAAAAGTAACTTTTTAAGCGCACTGAGGACTTATATACACGACTCATTGCAGACGCGGTCCAAAACACAGCGAACGTAAACATGCCACCTTAACAGGTCACGAACGCGACCTCCAAAACCGCGGGCGCAACCACCCAACCTACCTAGTTGCGAGCACTACCATCCCACTCACAGTCGCGACCTTCGATCTCGAGGGCAAAGCACCCACCCCCCATAAACAGACTTGAACCCCTCCTTTGATCGCGCGACCCATTGTGAGCACGATGCCAAACCAACCCTTCGCGGGCACCAATGCCAGTCACGGGTGCGACCTGGTTTAGTCAGCAAGCCTAGGCTACTGCTCCGCAGCTAACCCGAAGTCCAACAAGTCTCCAAATCACCTCAACAAGGTCAAAACACCTGGAACAACCCCGTGTCCCATACCAGAAAGAACAGATATAGGTCAGCCCTAGACACAAGCCACACAGTTTGTGCTCCAGTCAAAACACATCCATCGGCAAGTCACTTTGGCAAAATCACACCATCATTTCCTAAAATGTTATTAGTTTGGGGTGAGCTATTGCCCAGTAGGAAATACTATTAATAAGATATATAAATAATCGAGATGCCTATGATCATGCCATTCATTTGTTACAAAATCTATATATATATATATATATATATATATATATTTCTTTTAAAAACTAAAAATGTCTAATGCATGATTTCCATTCAAAGTCTCATTCGTAACCATGGGATGGTAAATACGCTATGAAATCCTAAGTAAGAGTCACAAAACCAAACTTACAGACATAGATCTATATACAGAAAATACTCCACATTTGTCGGCTATTAATACGACAGGGAATGGGCACCAAAAATCATCTATTTTTCTACTTTTACCGACTACAATATGGAAGGACCAGTGGACACCCAAAAATATTTTCCCACATTTGTCCGGCGATAAGCTCAAGACAGGGCAATTGGGCACCTTAACTCCCTGCGTTGGTACCAACACAATACACAATCACTTTCCAAAATCTGAATCAACTACCCTGACTCATATGCTATTTACCTCCTTTCAACATTTTTCAAACATCCACAAGATTTTAAGGTCACAAGATAAAATCATAATGCACATTATGCATGAGTTTTCAAATCCAATTTTCCAAAGGTTTGTTCAATTCACATCAACATTTAATAATATCAACAATTAAAGAATTTCTCCAATCTCATAATTTCCACAAATCTTAATATCTACCAAACTCAATACATATGTCCAAGAAAATTCAAAAACCTCGTATCTCAACACCATTGTCAAAATTATTCACCAAATTTCAAGATTTAAGAGTCAGCTTGTCCAAACCCAATACTAAATTAAAATTTGAAACTAGGGTTTTTGAAAAATTAGGGCTTTCCATTCCTTTGTACTTAAAAAATCAATAATAATCAACTATAATATACCATGATTTGTCCAAAACATGGGGTATAACCCTTTTTCATTCATCAAACCCACTTTTATTCACAAAAATCAACTCACACATAATTATATCTAGGAAAATATCACAAATGTATCCCAAAACATAGATATATCAGGTTAAAAGTAACCTTACCTCAAGGATGGAGGCAAGAAGATGAATACCCAAAGAGAGCTTCGAAGAAATCGCAATACAATCGGTCAAAATGTTGATCTTTAGTTGTTCTTCAACTTTAATGCAAGATCTATGGTGGATTCTTGATGAAAAATAGATGAAATCAAGGTTTGGAGGTCTAGGGTTTTGGGTATGGAGGAGAGGGAGAGAAGAGAAGAGGAAATAATGAAAAGTTTAGGCCAAAAAGTGACTTTAAAGTGGTTGACTTCGAACAGACCGCTCAAGTGGTCAAAGCTTGACTCAAGTAGTGAAAGAAAGCTCCCAAAATCTCTGTAACTCGAACAGACCGCTCAAGCGGTCAAAAGTTTGCTTGAGTGGACTTGTTTTCAGCACAGGTACTCAAATTTCAAACGGGCATAACTCACTCGTCTAGACTACATTTTGGGTCGTTCTTGTGTCTAATTCAAAGCCCCAAAAACAAGATTTCCAATGATTTTAGCCTCACATCCAAATTCAAAGTCTGGAAAGAGACTAAGGTAAAAGAGTGAAAACTGCTCATAAGACAATTATCCAAATCAATATTTTTGGTTCAATCTTGTTTTACCATTAAGATTCCACCACAATCAATACTCTAAAATGAATCAAAGTGACGATAATAAGAGTACCAAGAGCAATCCCACTAGTCTAAGGAATATGAAGTGTTACATGATGGACCGAGCTCTATCAAAGAGGGGCAACTGTAGACACTTCATTTTTGATCAGCCTTAAGACTTGGGTGCTCTACCTCAAGCTCCTGATGAATATACAAAATGTTGCTCCAAGCAACAAGTAAGGGATAAGAAAGAAAACCAAAATCGCCCTATACCAATTTTGGCCAAATTATTTTCTGGACTCTCAAACCTATTTTTCAAAATGTTATTAAGACAAGTGGTACATTTTCATTCATCTTGGCAAGTATAGGCAGTGTGTTTTCAAAGATGTCTTGACCCATTTTCCCAAAAGAGATATCTTAGAAAGCCAAAATGAATGAGAAAATAGGGGAAACCTTCCAAGAAAATCAATTGGATAAGCTTGGCTCGGCCGAGTATCTTTTCCATGACGTGCCGAACGTTTTTGGCCTGTGGATGCATGCTCGGATCTCTTTCTACACTACCAAACATTTTCTAGGCAACACGCCAAACAACTTTGGTCCGGGTATGCATGTCAAGGCCATTTCTGCTTTATCGAGTCTTATTTGGCACATCTTGCTCCGGCATCAGCCAAGCAGCATTCTTGTGAGGTATCCAAAGGACCTTAGAATATACCATTGATCCGTGGGATCTAGAGGTATATCCCAAGCTCTCAATGCTTATAAAATCACCACCATTTTTTAAGGAAAAAGGGGTTCAAATTTTCAGACTTTTCAGCTAATCCCTTAATCTCTAATGCCCCCTAATATTTCCTCTAACATTTTAAATCAAATATACAAAGAGAGCATTTTGGTGAGAATTTTGGACTACTTTCTACCTACCTTCGCTTGGATTGTTTGGAGTTTGAAAGACCTCCACTGATCAGAGGGAGCTTAGATTAGAGTTTGTGATCACCCCGAGGCCTATCTGTACTATTCCAGAGGTAATCCTTACTTCCATTTCAATTTTAAGCTTAACTCTACTCTATTTCTTCTATTTTAGAAGTTTTATTGGGATTATTGGTTGAAATTGTTGCTAGCTTAGTTCTCTCTTTCTCTTTCTCTCTCTCTCTCTCTCTCTCTCTCTCTCTCTCTCTCTCTCTCTCTCTCTCTCCTCCCATTTTTTAAAGTTAGTAGAGGTCTGTATAGTGGCTTTGGCCAAGCCCGAATTACTTTTTTTTCTTTGATTTTACAGGTTAGAAACCCAGGCACGATTTTCTCTATGAGAAGATGGAGTTTCTCTCTTCTCAAACCTATCTTACATGGATTTGAGTGGTTCACACTCTTTGTCATGAGTAAGAGGATGAGAATATCCTTCCTCTTATTAGAATTTCTCCATTTTCTACCATTTTTGATAGCTTTGATGATGTAGAAGCTCAGATATGGCTTCTTCTGCGAGAATCAGTTGGAACTCCCCTCTCATCACCATTTCTCGTGGATTCGGGTAGCTTATACCCATTTCCATATGTAAGAGGGTGAGAACCTCTCTATCCTCATTGGAACTCTCTTTATTTTTGTCTCATCATTTTCCTAGCTTTCATTCATTATATTGTCGTGTGCGTTGGAACGGGTTTCTATTCTCCTTACTTTTACTATCTACTCTTTTGCTTTTTGATAACTTATCATGATTCCATGACCAGCATAGGAACATGCATCCAGGCTTGGACCATTATTTTCAAATTAAACTATGTGTTACGTGCTTGGTTGATATCCATGTCATCTTGATAGTGTCCAAAGACCTTTTAGGATTCATTGTGTATGAATTTTGCATTAGATATCGTATCTAGGATCATGTATTTCCTATTTTGGTATGTTATTTTCGCTTAGCTAGAGTACTCTGTAAGCATTTCTACCATTTCCTTTGCATATCATTTAGTTTAGCATCTAGTATCATGCATTGCTTTTTAACCCTTTATGCTCTTGGCATAGTGCAGAGGAGTACTAGGTGAGCCTCTTTTATCTTTGCATTTTGCTTGTGATTGCTTTTCATTACGTCTAGCAACTATCATGAGGCTATATACTTATTTGTTATATCTCCTTGATTATTCATTGCATGGAGGTCTCATTGCCTAAGTTGAAATGATTCCAATCTCTTCAAGGGGTGGATGTCTCAATTTTTCATGAGATTCCTACCTTTTTATCTTTTTTTGCTCTAATAGTAGCGAGAGATTAGAACATTCCAAAATAGGTAATTTGGTGTATATTTGTTTGCTCCATATAGTAAAGATAGTAGTAATAATTGAGTTATATGATCATGTCATGTCAACAATTCCCATATCATGAAATAGCCGATTTTTGATTGGTAGAGTAGGGGGTGCTCAATTTATGACATTTCCCCCTCATACCTAAATTCCCAAGCCAAAGACACTTTGGTTACAACAGATCATGGCCTTTGGGTATGAGTCATGGGTTTTCTAGTTTTTCCCAAAAGATTATGTGACCACTCTAAGTCTGGTAATGTAGCCTATTTTTGGCATTTCTTGTAATTAGTGAATTTTCTATAGATTTTCCAAATTTAGACTCTCATCTTGTTTCACATTACACTCATGGAATCAGACTAAGGGCTCAAATTGTCAGGCACAATCGGACACCCCGTTTAGGAGATCTCTCAGGCGGAGACGAAGAAACAAAGGACGATGAGAGAGCGGCGGAGGAAGGCAGAGGAGTCCGACAACATAAAGAAGAGGGATTTGCCGGCGAGGGAATGACAAAGTATGATTGCCAAAATGGCCTCTTGTGAAATGGCAGTCATCTCTGTGCCGAGAATGGTTTCAATCTCATCGACGACAATGGATCGAGGATCGAAGAACCATGACTCTGTGTATAGCGAGATAGAAAGTAGAGAGATAAGGGAGATAACCTGCGGTGAAGGCAGATAAGGGAGATCGCCAGCTGTGGAGGTGGAAGAGGGAGACAGAAAGAGTGAGAGAACGGTTTGTTAGGGTTTGGGAAACAATATATATATACATGGATAGTTTGGTCATTTTGCAGGAGGTTGTCCTAAAAGACAAGGTATTTTAGAATGTAGACTTTTAGATAGAAATTCAAAATTAAATTTATGAACCGAGTGCCTAAATAAAAATAATAAAAAATAAATAAAAATTTCACCGTTTGAGCTAACTACTAACATAATGAAACTTCATTCTCCTAGTCTAGTAGTTAAATGAAAATTTCATAGTTCCAAAATAAGGTAAAATAAATTATTTCAAACGAATACACTTGCACAAAGTTATATCCAACTGAGGTAAAAGAATCACAAATTTCTTTATTAATGAAAAAAAATTCACCAACACCACAACTACCACCTTCACCATGAACATCACAAATGTAAATATTAATAGAGAAACTTATAACATAGTGACATACTCGAAATTTCGCTATTGAACAAATACACAGTGAAATTTCACTGTCTGAGTGTTACAATTACACAGTGCAATTCCACTACCACCACTACTAGTAACAACCACCCTCATTATCAACATCACAGGTTTAACTATTAAAAAAAAAAATTATCAAATATTATTGTGGTTACTGTTTTTGAACAGTAAAATTTCATTTTCTTTCCAAACATAGAAATTTAAAATTGAGAGCTACAAAATTGAGAGACAATATCAAAAATGGAAACGAAAAGGATACAGTTTTGACGTTGTCAACATGTGTAATTGTGTAAGTGTAATAGCTTACCGGGTTTCCACCAATGAACCACTACGACACCACCTCATTTCAACCCCCCGCCATGACAACAACTGCTACGACTACAACTTGGGTTGGTTTACTCGCCCTCTCCTACGAGGTATGGGACTCACTCACCATCACATTATGTGGGCCTCATATTTCATGTGAGAGGGAGAATATATTAGTATAACATTTTGTCAATATATTTACTCTTTAGTCCAGGAAAAAATTGCTTCCTTTTACCTTTACTTTTCCCCAATTGTTTGTGTAAACTTCACCATATATGTTCTAAGTTTATTTTTTGTTTTTTGTTTTCTTGTTTTTGTTTTTTGTTTGAATGATAAAGAATTTCCCCAACAAGGCCCTTTGGGCTCATCCTTGTAGAGTAAGTCTCAGATATTTATCTATTAAGGTCAAAAGATACCAATGAGAGTTGAACTCAAGCTGTTCGATTTTACGACTCATCTCAAAATTCACACTTTAACAACTATACTACTTGTGCGGATTGTCATGAGGTTTTATGAGTCATCTCAGATACTTTCAATTTATATCAAATGCCAAGAAAAACTAGGTACACTCATTTCACAAACTACATAAAACATAGAATTGTCACTGCCTATTCTGATGATATGGGAAAAAACATTTTATTTTACACAATAGGGCAAAAATCAAGCAACTCATAGTAAGTATTATTTGCTAGAGGAATAAGGAAAAACACTAGTATATCCCACTTCATTACAACATAGATTAAGCTTGATCATACATATCACTCGAAACATGCCCCATTCTCCAGCTCTAGACTTCATGTTCAACTGACCCTGCAAAGCAAAAGAGGAAAAAGGTGAAGAATGGTTTAACGCTAAACCTAGGGAACGAACTCACAAAAAATGACCCAGAAACCGATTACAAAAACGAAAACAATAACTCAATTACATGGGTGTGGGACCCAAAAAAAGGTAAAACTCACCTCATGTGAGAGGATTATGTCCGATTCTTGATCGGTTTTTGTGTTCCTAAATTTTTTCTTATATGTATTCAGGTTAAATACGAATACTCAACATGTATGTGTGTGTGTGCGCGCGCATGTGTGTGTGTTTGTGTGTGTGTGTGTGTGTGCGCGCACAAGAAGAAGTGTTTAGCTAGAGCATAAAAGACGTAGTAGAAGTATATACTTGGAGCAATCCACGTTGGGGTCAACAGTGAATCCCAAACTAATTCCACAATTCCCAGGAAGTGCCTTGGCTAAAGAAGGATTCACATTCATGTTCTTGGAGACAGACTTGATGCAGTTACAAGCAGTCTTCCTGTCAGCACTGGTCGCTGCAGCAGATGCAAGAGCTGACGCTCCAGCACAACAAGCAGCTGGTGGCATCCCACTGCCGGTCTTGAGGTAGTTCACACATGGTCTCATGTCCTTAACGACATCGCTGCATGTGACTGCAGCCTCTGAAGCCGAAGCAAATAAGAGAAATAGAAATACCATAATAATAGCCATGAAGGGGATTGCTTGACTTGAAGACTTCATTGTGAAGATGAGTCAAGCTAGCTTGGACTAACTTGGAACTTGATCATAGTGTGGCTCTTGTTTTAAAGGAGAGTTATGAGGAAGCTCACAGGTGCAAGAAATCAGTGGAAATTTAAAAAATTGTAGTAAGTTGTATAATCAAGCCATTGAGTGCAAGAAAGAGAGGCAATTTGCTTTCATATATATATATATATATATATGTATGTATATTTTTTTGGTGTGGTTTTACATGGTGGGCAAAGTCAAAGTTTGGTCGGATTGATGAAGTAAATGCAACATGACCATGCAAAGGAGAGAGGCCACTGGCTAATGCAAAGATCACTTAGAGGCCATTCAATTTCAATCATGCTTGCACAATACAAACTAATGAATGGTACCACCTTACCTTAGTATAATAAGCATCCAGCATGGATCTTCTGTACTAGATCTAGAAGTGGCCCCAACTACACATAGACATTCAATTCATTGGGCAACTATATATGTGAAGAAATATTTCAAATTGATTCGAGTTATCTTGACATTGAATCCAATTTTAAGACTATATATAATACGATAACTTGGAAGTTGGGAACAAAGCTGTTGAAAGAAGAATGGTGCCCTGGAGAAGTAAACCACTTGGGTTATTGCTATCTTCCTGATTTACATAACCCACTAAAGGCCCCATGAATGGACATCTCAACCATGTCCTGTAAGATATAATACAAAGTTAATAATGTTATAAATTTATAGCTAAGAAAGTTTATCATTTTTATCTGCTTCCTTGCTGTTCAGCATTCTTGTTTTATTTATAATAAATTTGCATATTGTTTAACACTTCTCTTGTTTTGATATTTTAAATCTGCAACTGAGCCAAATCTTGATACTTGAATTGTGGGTGATATGTTTGTAGAAAATGATGGCCAATTTGGTTGTTTTTTCAATTTTTTTTTTTTTTTTTTTGGCGCACAGCTTCAGCTCCAAGAACAGTTTTTAATTTTTTTGGACAAATTATAGTGACCTCCCTTGAGGTTTAGAGAAAATACAAGTGACCTCCCTTGAGGTTCAAAATCATTTTTGTATTTCATTTTTCAAAAATAAATGTTATCAAATTATATCCGATTGACCTGATTTTTTTTATAGATAATCTACACAAAGTGACCTCTGATCGAAGCAAAACCCATGGTGGGCCCCATAAGCCCAAATAGCGCCATCCAGTTCAATAACTGGATTGGAGACAACTCATTTTCTATAACTAACACCCTATAATTAACACTCTAAACCCTCTTATTTTTTTATTTTTTTTTATCAATAGAAATTTCCATTAAGGTGTGGAAAGCCAAACTGCACTTACAAAGGAACCCATTACAACAAAATAAAAAGTTACATCAAACAAAGTAAAATCCACAAAAGAAAGTACTAATTAAGAGGAAGCTATGAATATATCAAGATACAAAATCCCATACCACAAAATAGACGTCAATCATAAGAATTCGACAATAGATAAGTTTGAAACAAATACATAGGCTACATCTACACAGAGAGTAAGCAACAATCATACTACCGATGGAAAACTAGCCACACATCCAAACACCACCAAAAAAAAAAAAAAAAAAAAAAAAAAAAAGAAGAAGAATAAGAAGAAAAACAAGAAAACCTTCAGTCCCAAAGTAAGGCAGTGGAAAGGCGGCAACAAAAATACTTGCCAGAGGCAGATTTGGTGGAGATGAGGAAGTGGAGAAGGGGTGGAGGCAGATCTGGTGATGGTAGGGCCGTAGAGGCGAGGAGGTAGCAGATCTGGTGGGTGGTGGCAGATCAGGTGGCGGTGTGGTGGTGACAGCGCCGGAAAAAGGTGGAGGAGGAGAGAGAAGGTAGATCTGGTGAAGGAATACCTCACAAGAAGGGAGAGGGTTGGAAAGACAAAACTTCCAAGGTTATTTAAGTAGAAAAGTAAAAAAAAGTAAGAAGAAAAGGGGGGTAGAAGGAGAAGAGAGGAGGCCGGGCCAAAACCCCTTCCCCCACCCGAAGCGATGCACCTAGAAAACCTAGAAGATGAAAGAGTTTAGAGAGAGAGGCTATGAGAGTTTAGAGAGAGATTCACTACCCTGAACCCAATAATTAACACCTGTTCTATTAAACAATTTACTTGATTTCACCATCAAAATTTAACAGTAGGAGGAGATAATGCTCGACTTACAGACTCTAACGATGAGTTACCCTTAACTGTTGATATGTCATTAGGGGGCTTTTGAAGATTAAAGTAAGAATGGGTCACTGACATTGGGAAAATAATAGAGCGGTAGAAATCCATGTCAGCATCAAGATCCAGTAATTTTGGGCTGATCTTGTGAGGAAAAAAGAGCATAAGAATTGTTTAACTTTGAGGCAAATTCTGAACCACTGGAAAAATGAGAGTATTGGCATGTGCTTGACAACGAGTTTCAACTCTGCTACAAAACCAACTGGTGGGCAGCTAGTGCATGCATGTATGAGCATAACCTGTACATATAACCTATCCTATGCTTTAACCTTTCAGTCTCACATGCTTTAACCTTTCCTACTAATAATAATATAACCGAAAACAGAAAAGCCACAAGGGATAATGCTCCCCTAGTTAAGCAAAAGCAAACAGAAGCCAAATAATGTAGTGCATACAATGCAACAATGAAAGTTTATCATCATAGACCAACTTCAGTGGCAATAGATTATAAATCACAACTATAAACTTTAACAACATTGCATGTACACACACATGAATGCACACACAAGGGAAGACAAAAAACAATAAAAAAAGAAGAAAGGCATTACTTGGTGTCTTTTCATATTCTAAAGTGAGGCAACAGGCTTGTAAGCCAACAAAGCCGGCAATGGTTCAAAGAATTCTGCTTTACATTGATATCCTCGGCAACTGCAATGGTTCAATGTACACTATCAGAGGTTCTAATATGATCAGAACAAAAGTTCGCCAAAACGAAATTTTGCTTTACATTGACATCGTCAGCAACTGCTAAAAGTCCTGGGCATTTGACTCTGAGAGCTCACTTGATCTCATCTTCTCCTTCATGGCTTATCTGGCACATACAAAAGTGGCACATACAAAAGAACAATAAAACTTAAAAACAAGAACACCCAATTTAGATAATTAATCATGAGGAACCTTGGTAGAAATTACTAATATCTTCATCCTATTAATTAGAAGATTATTTTTCCACATCATTTATGAGTATCTCAGCTAGGAGTCAGAGAAAGTACTGATCTTCCTAAAAGCCATCTGTAAGTGCCTGTTATGAGAAGATTATAGCCTAGCTAATCTGTAAGTGCCTGTTCAAAACAGAAAGTGCATTTGTACAAGGTTATTTCATCCAAAGAGTTCAGAGGATTTAGACTGTTATGAGGTGTCTTGTATACTGTAGGTATGTTTGTTAGGACGGATGGGTTAGATGTTATTAGCATGCCTAGGACTGTTAGTCCTAGGATTATTAATCTCTTTGGATTGTATATCATATCCTATGTTTAGATTGACTTAGGATTATGAAAAGGATTGACAAAATCTTATCAATTTTGCAATTTAATTAATTAGTCCAAACTTTTCTTTAATCTCCGATTTTGTATCCCACCCCCCTTTTGGGATTTAAATAGTCTCCTACATGGGGAATACAATGTTTGGATGGACTATTAATCTGGACCCCAATTTGTTTTGCCAAACATCGGATCATACGTTTTGCGAGATTATTAGTCTATTAGTATGACAAAACATAGTAACTTCATTACAGCCCAAAGCCAAGGTCCTTTTTATTCAAGAAACAAATAACTATTTGCACTTTCCAGTATCACAACCTATATTAGTTACAATGTATAGTAATCCTAACTTAGTGCAGATTAAACCCATTGCTTGCAAACTTCAGCTAAGCAGGACATAAGAAGTAGAAGCTCTGAGTCTACAATGGAATAAAAAATAAAGTAAAATTTTAGGATAATGCACTGAAACAGTAGAGTCCTAGAGTGGATGCTGGAGGGATTAAATTTTCATGCAGTCATAATAAAATATTGACATGAAACATCTAACTTAAAACAGATTATGAAGATTGAAAAGTGAATCACAGAGTTGTCTTCTCCAATATGCTCAATGATGTGACAGTGGTGACAGAATTGAAATACCGAGTGTTGTTTAACTTCTATCTCATCAAACAATACACTCCCGCAACCCTGTATCGTCTTTCAGAGTACCGTAAGTCTGTGTATGCATGCAAACACATTGCTAAAGTTAAAAACTTCAGGATGTCGTGTTCAAGTTATCTTTGTCTCCATATATGCCCATTAAGAATTCGAGAACTTTATTTGGACAGCATCATCACAAGAAATATCTAAAAGCATATATTCAAAAAATTTACTTCATATCAACATAATTGTACAAAATAATTATATCTTCTGCAAGTTCAATTCAAAAAATAGACACTGAAAAGGCTGTTACACCCAAACAGTCAAATACCTAAAATGAATTAACCGTATTACACATGCCAGGGTTCCTTACACACCAAAGTGGTTGAATGGGTTCAGCTCCGACTCCCCTGGCAACCATTCTATGCCTCCACTCATTCAACCGATTTGTAGCCTCCGCATATCTCTTCATGCCTGTTTCATCACGATTCCCTGACCATAATGTCTCTGCCATTGCTGAAGCTCTTGGCCATATGCGTTGATCCAGAACTGTTGGATCAGCTTGCTCGGACCACATTGCCACCTCCCCTCCTAACACTAATTTTGCCTCCTCCTCACTCAACCCATATGTTATATCGTAGTTATATATGGTTTGCCATGTTTTGAAAGGTGCACACCATGACCCACCATTACCTGGGTCAGTACCTGGTTTCTGATCATATGAACTGTCATTCCCAACAAAACCTCCATGCCCACAATCCAAATAATAGAAGTCCGATGATGAAACAATGGCACGATACCCAGAGTTAACAATCTTTTTAGTGTTACTCGGGCCACCGTTCCAGGTTTGCAAAATGGTATTCTCGGGGGGAAGAGTAGAGGGGTTCACCTTAATATTGGCATCTAATAAAATATCTTCCCAATAGACCACTGTACGATTTAGGGAGACAATGTAAGGGAAGGTAGAATTAACAAACATCTCAAGGAGTTGATTGAGGGTTCCATTATTTGATAAGAAGGTTTGAATCGATGGATCAGCTTTCCAGCAACCTGGGATGATCTCATCTGAACCTGCATGGTAAAATGGTTCCGGAAACATGGTCGTAACATCGCGAATGACATTTTTGATGACTTGGTAGGTCTTGGGGTTTAACGGTTGAGTTGACCCGTTCCCGGTTCAGATGCAAGCCGGTCGGCCCATTCAGATCCAGCAGGCCACCAAAACATGTTTGCACATGTCACAATCTCTGGGTAAGCTTCAGCCCATGCTCCTGTATGTCCTGCAACAGAAACAAAACAAATTTAGCATCACAATCATATACATGACAGAGGAAAGAAAAGACTAGTGGAAGTTGCCCCAAAATAACCTTCATAATGCATTAATTCTTGTTTAAGATTGCTTGTTAAACAAACAAATCAAGTTTATTAATACTGTATAGTCAATATTTTGGGTCAAGCTTGTATTCAGCTCAATACACTTGGACAGCAAGATGAACCTAGTTAATTGACCTCAAGCAAATTTCAATTCTTTCCAAAGTTCCCATGAGATTGTCAATAAACAAGCCACAATCAACCTTATTACTTTCAAAATTGACTAGAGCAACTGTAATTCACAGCCCTAAATTTTTTTCTTTTGGGTTAGTAAATTAAAATTTATAGCCATCAGTAAAATAAGGATAAAGGACTGCCACTCATTTGTAAAGGAGAAGAAGAGAAAAGAATAAAAATCTTATGAAATTTAGTGTTATTTCATTAGGATCTTAGAAATAAAAACAAGAAGTCAAATAACAAAGAGACAAAACAAGAAGAAAAAGAGAGATGTTAATAAAGATATACTAACAAGGGATGATATTTTAAATCTCTTTTTTCTTGTTATGTCTATGATCAAATCATAGCTATGAGAGAGAAAAAGAATAAGAAATTGAGAGAACTAATTTTATAGAGCTCTATTATTTTCTACGAACAAATAATCGTGAAGTCAACAAACTTTTGAGGGATGGGAAGGAGATAAAAATTACATACTGAATAAACCTCAAGTAAAGCAATGAGAGACTTGAAATGTAACCAGGTAATTAGTAAAAGTAAATTACAAAGAATTTTGATTGTTCCTCATAATCTGTCCTCCATGTCCTATGGATAAATATACCATACAAGCAACCAAAAATAAAAAAATAAAAATAAAATAAGAACTTCCCTAGTTCTATCCTCTTATGTTTTTGGGGAATCAAAAGTTGGGCATAAAAAGGAAGGGTGAAGAGAATTGAGAAAAAGGGGGGAATTATCGGTCTAACTAAGATGGTGGGTTGAATATATACTACGATATATTCATCTCTTTATTTATTTTTCTTTTCTCAATTTCTACAAGTAATAAGTTACACTTTGTTTTTTAGAAGAATATAATGTTGCAAAGCAAATAATGGCTAATCAAAATGATTTTACTAGGAAAAGAAAATTAAATTGAGAAGGATCCAATTTTTTATTAAAAGCATTGTACTAAAAATTCAATTTCTATATCTCAGGTTCTTTGGAAATGAAAACTTGGATGTAAATTTCATGGATTTGGGAGTACCAACAATCCATTTAAGTACATTTCTATATTCTTCGTATGTATATATATATATATTAATCTTGTTTATATACTGTTAGAATATTTTATGTTAGTGTGTTAGGTGAGTGTTAGTGTGGTAGGTAGATAGTGGAAATATATAGTGGTAGATAGTGGAAATATATAATATGTAAGTGGTATATAATGGGTTTAATGGGTTATGATGATATTTGTAATATCTCCTATATAAGGAGTGTCATTTGGTCTTGTAAAATGTATATATTGAAATCAATCAATAATATCAATACATTAATTTCCTACATGGTATCAGAGCTATAAGATTTAGGCCTGTATTTCTTTCTCACCGGCGGGCAGCCGGCCGGTAACTTTGCCTTCGCTGCCCGCTGGAATTTTAACCTTCACTCCGCTGCCACAAATTATTCTTCTTGATCTTGCTCTTGTTGTTGCTGCTACTGGTGCAGTAGCTTCTAACAAATTCAATGTCACCTAAAGCGTTGAGTGCCTCAGTTAGTGATATTGGCTTAGTTGTTAGTATGGTTGATAGGGTAGCAGGATCAGCACCAGGTAATGGATCTAGAGCTGCAGTTGGTGAAGATTTGGTTGCCATGACAAAGTGTCGTCTACAATCAAGAAATGCTGTCACACAAGATGGAAATACTGGAGCAAGGAAAATGAGGCGCTACGCAAGTGCTGTTTACTGGGCTTTTGGGGACTTATTGCTTAACCATTCCAATGCTTTGTCTTTGCTCCCAAGGACTGGTTTCAGAGACACTGCTGTCATCCTCATGCTCATTCATCAGTTCATAACATTTGGATTTGCATGCACACCACTGTATTTTGTGTGGGAGAAGTTCATAGGAATGCATGAGTGCAAGAGTATGTGCAAGAGGGCTCTTGCTAGGCTTCCTGTGGTCATCCCTATTTGGTTCCTTGCCATCATCTTCCCTTTCTTTGGTCCTATCAACTCCACTGTTGGATCTCTTCTCGTCAGCTTCACTGTCTACATCATTCCTGCTTTGGCTCACATGATCACCTTTGCTTCTCCTTCTGCTAGAGAGAATGCAGTAGAGAGACCACCATCATTCCTAGGAGGTTGGGCAGGCTCATACTGTGTGAACATCTTTGTGGTTGCTTGTTCCTACTAATTATCCAAACTCCTCTCCAATACTCCTCTCTCTCCACATGCACTCTCCTTTTTTAAAAAATAATTGTTCCCCACTTTTGAACCCACTTACCACAATCTCTTATTTTAAACTTTCTTTTCACCTTTTACCCACTCTTTTCTTTTATTTAAATTAAACATCACTAACTTGGTCTATCCACTTTCCTTCACCAGCGCTATTCACTTTAAATTTTGTGGAATGGTGATATTTTCTGAGTAATGGTCAATGTGAATTGGAGTGGGCCATCCGTGGACCAAACCGTGGGCCCAAAACCATGTTAACCACTCTCCACCTTTCGTTTTGATTTCTCAATATATTTCCTTTCACATTATTTCTTTCTTTATTTTTCTTTCACATTATTTTTTAATCTTTTTCAAATCAAATTCATACCATTCAGATTTGCACACCAACTTTATTTTATTCATGCCAGGGATCAAACTCGATCACCATTTTACATCAAAAAAAAAAAAAAATCTCCAACCTACAACCACCACATCAACCAGCTTACTTTTTCGCCTCTTCAGCTGTCCTCTCTTCTTGCCTTTGTCTTGGAGTCTCTTGCCGGTGCTGCCTCCGTGTTTTTCCCACGCCGCCGAGCACGTTAACTTCCCGTTGCTCCTCAACCGTCACATATGGCGGCCCTCCAAATCTGAGCATCACGGTGGCCTTCCGCTTCAGTTCCTTGTTTTCTGCCTTCAGCCCACATATCTCTGCTCGGGCATCCTTATACATGCCCTGAAGCAGAGCCAGTTGGGCGTTTAACTGCTGCACCTCATTTGTCCTACTCTGAAGCCGGTGCGACAGGTTTGAGATCGCAGTCATGGTCTCAACACATGACTTCAGTGTGTAATAATTCGCCTCAATATCCGATTGTGCAGCCATTCTTTGCTCCACAGACAGCATCGGAAAGTTCAAAGGCGCAAAACCAGGGGGACTTGGTTGAGGTTCAAGGGCTATATTCTGGGTTGTGGCCTCGTTGAGGTCGGGAAAGAGAGTAAGACCACGGAACGAAGAGGCTATGTTCTGGGTAGCTGAACGGGAAGAAGAGGCCATATTCCGGGTTGGTTGTAGAGTGTTTTAGAGATAACAGCTCTCAGAGAACGAAGAGTCTTTTTTCAGAAAGAACGAAGAGTCTTTTTTTCAGAAGTTTTTCAGCTGGTTTGTTCTGCATCAGCGGCAGCCTCGCCTTGGTTTAAATAGGCAAGGCAGACACGCGTATCACGCGCCTCTCAACGCCAGACGACAAATCGGCGCGCCTTTTGATGGCTCGACTTTTGATGGCTGTCGGGCACGCCTTTTGATGGCGCGCCTTTTGATGGCTCGCCTTTTGATG
Source organism: Camellia japonica (assembly GCA_030407325.1). Taxonomy (NCBI): domain Eukaryota; kingdom Viridiplantae; phylum Streptophyta; class Magnoliopsida; order Ericales; family Theaceae; genus Camellia; species Camellia japonica. The sequence continues at coordinate 140,377,987 of JAPPVO010000019.1, forward strand.
GCTGTCGGGCACACCTTTTGATGGCACGCCTTTTGATGGCACGCTTTTGATAAGATTGGGCACGCCTTTTGAGGGTGCGACTTTTATGGGTCCGACAAGACTCTGTAAAACTGTCCCGACATTGATTCCGGTTAGCTCCTATCTGTAAACTGTCCCGACATTGATTCCGGTTAGCTCCTATATGGGTCCGACAAGACTCTGGGTAAACTGTCCGACATTGATTCCAGGTTAGCTCCTATATGGGTCCGACAAGACTCGGTAAACTGTTCCGACATTGATTTCGGTTCTCTGCTACAAGGTTCGACACAGCCATATAGTGTCTTCTACAACGGTCCGACATGACCAGTAAACTGTTTTACAACGGTACAACGGTCCGACATGACCCCATAAATGTCTTCTACATTGGTTGCCATAACATACGGTCTTCTACCACGGTCTGACACGACCATACAGTGTTTCTATCACTTTTATTTTATTTGTCATTTTATTCCTGTTTTGTTACTCTTCCAAACTCAAGTTGGTTGGTTCCTATCTTGAGTTTGAGGGGGGCTGTTAGAATATTTTATGTTAGTGTGTTAGGTGAGTGTTAGTGTGGTAGGTAGATCGTGGAAATATAGTGGTAGATAGTGGAAATATATAAATATGTAAGTGGTATATAATGGGTTTAATGGGTTATGATGATGTTTGTCAATTTCCTATATAAGGAGTGTCATTTGGTCTTGTAAAATGTATATATTGAAATCAATCAATAATATCAATACATTAATTTCCTACATATACTACGAATTTATATGCCTCTTCTTCTTCGTATACTTAATATTAATCTCTTATATATAATATAAATTTTAGATTGGTAATCAAAATATGTGATTGGTTGGAAATGATGGTGGAGATGGGCTTTAAAAATTTTGTCTAGGTTGCCAATGGGGATAGGAATGAAGGCACTGATAATGGGCAATTGGGGGCTTTGGATGAGAGAGACAGAGAGAAAAGAAAGAAAAGTTGACTGTATAATTTAGGAATAATTGTGTTTCTAAGAAGACAGAAGTGTGAAATTTAACAGGAATTTTGATAAGAGAGGCCGGAGTAATTTTGATAATGTGAATGATAGCATGTGTAATATTTGCCAAACCTCATGGTAGGTCAATGTAATTTATCCTTTCAAAAATTTTAGGTATTAAATTGAACAAGATGCAAAAGTTGTCAAACAATAGAAGTAATTTTCCAATTGGTGTCTTGGCCAAGTGGTTTTTTTTGGAGCTATATTGAAATAAAACTTTATGGTTCAAATCTCATTGCTTCAGATAATAATGACTTGAAGACAACATGAGGTGGTAAACTTTCCGAACCTGTGAACCCAGCCAATTACACCCATTTGAAACCTCTTTAAACCCGTCCAAATCTATAAATGGTTTTAAATGGATTGCATGTTGTGAACCCACTTAAAATTGGGTTTAAATGAGTTGAACATGGGCACCTGTTTAAAAACGGCATCACCACTACTCTACACCACCACACCCTACTCCTCCACAACTCCACCACACATACTACCCACCACCTTAATTTTACTCGACACAGAATTATCTTGCACTTGTTTATTTATTTATTATTATCATATCCCTTATAATAATTTATTTTTTCATTTGATATTACAATAAACTTTTTTTATTCTTTTTTTCTTTCCTTTTCTTCTGTGAATAGTCAATGACTTGAAAGTAATTATTTAAAATCAAGTGTAATGCATAATTTTGGAGCATATGAACAATAGCTCGAGATTCTATAAGTGGGTGCCAAAAGGCAACTAATAAGCCAAAGTTATACCAGTACATTCATGCTCCATTGGCTCATCTACATAGCAACAACTGCAGTCTATATCAACACCTACACAGTAAATCTCATAACCTTTGGGGGAGTCATGACCCATGCTGCTGCACCATTACCTCCATCACCCCACCACCATAGGAAAAAGAGTTCAATAAAATAAATGTGTTGGTTGGTTGATTTGTCCAACCAATATCAATTTAACCCAATTTATTTAAACAATTCATTTAAACCCATTTATTATAAGATGGGTTTGGTTGAGTTGTTTTAATTAACAACTAATTTTGACTTGTCTACACCTCGTTGCTTGCACCTCTAATCACAATAATAAACCTAAATAAGTTAAGTCAAACTACATAGCTATAAAACACCCAAATTGAATTTTTTTTTTTTTTAAATGAATAACCATATCAAATAATACTTCAATATATTTTGCCCCATTGCACTTATTTGTGAATTTATTTTACTCTTTGCGAAATTTTTCTAAACACTTCGAAGGCCTCGTTTGGGAACATGCTAATTTAGTAACTTTTTGGCTATTTGGCTAAAATATGAGCTAAAAAAAATAGTATGTTTGGGATGACTTTTTAGCTTTTTACGAAAAGATGTGCAAAAAGTAGAGAGAAAAGAGAATCTTTGACTTTTTGGTATGGATTGTTGGCTTTTTGGCTAATTTAGTAACTTTTTGACTTTTTGGCTAAAAAGTTCGGTTGCCAAACGAGGCTGTGTGTATCTGAAGGAGGTTCCTATAGCCGAAGCAAGGCCACGACCGGGCCGAGCTAACTTTGTTTTGGGTTTGAACCGACTTAGACCCATGAACGCAGGCCAAACCTGCGGCACTGGCGTGGGCCAAATCCATGTAGCCCTACCAACATGGATTAAACACTAGAGTGGTCCGAGTTTGCCTCGTCCACGGGAATGAGTTAAACACACCCAAGGTACCAACATGGGCCGAACCCACTTAGGGTACCGATGTGGGCTGACCATCAGAGTGAGCCAAACCCACCCAATTTACCAAAGTGGACCTCGCCCACTTAGTCTACCAGAGTAGGGCAAACCCACCTAGCTCTACCGATTTGGGCCGAACATCAGAGTGGGTCAAACCCACTGAGGCGGAGCACCTAAGTCCGACACAACCAATCAAGGCGGGTTGAGCTGAAGCATGGTCCTAGGCCGAGAACAGTTAATAAAGGCTCAAGCCTTGTACTCAACTCAAGGTCATATGAGAATGAATGCATCATCAGAATCCTTAGGTGTTGAACAAAAACAGTTATAGGGGAATATTACGTCATAAGGGTACAGATCAAATCACATGGGCATGCGTGCCTAACTGATTTGTGGTCCTCGTGCAATGTTAGGGTTGGTTTGGGATGTTCTAAAAAAGTGTACTTTTTGACTTATTGGCTTATATGGGTTGGGTTTGGGTTGGGTTTGATGTGATGTGTTAGAGAGGTGATGTGATTTAAATAAGATGATGTGACTTAAATAGGATAGTGACTTTTTAACTTTTTGTATTATTTAGATTATGCCAAACTTGACCTTAGTCAGAACAAGAACGGCATGTGAGCTCTTCCACACGCACCTTAGAAAGCAAGCCAGTAGAGCCTATATAAGGTACCTCCCTTCCCCTTGAGTAGGATCCAAATTCTGCTCTAAGCAATTACTCTCTCTCTATATATTCCTCATCTTTTCCTTCGTAAGTCCCTCCCTAACTTTAGCATTTTAATAAGCAATTTCTTTTTTTCCTTTTATTGCAGATAGATTTCTTTATTTATTTATTTATTTTTAACAAGCCAACAGAAACAAAACCTAACTCAATTGAACTCAACTCAGCTCCAACCCAACTTAAATATAAACTCAGTAAAACTTTGAAAATGCTAGCTCAGTCAGAGAACCCTGCCCCATAATTAAAAATTCTTAAAACTTTAATTTGCAACCTAACAATAAAATATGAAGAATGCTAAGGAGCCAAATAAATAAATAAAAAACATAAAAAAATTAAAAATAAGTACAAAAGGGAGCTAGAGTATTTGAATTAGATTGTCAGTCTGTGGGCTACAACTACAGCTCACCCAAATTTGTCTTTCATCATCCAATTCAGTTCCTGACCTCTTTTCGGATTATTTTTATTTATTTATTTATTTTTGTTATTCTCCAGAGTATGTCATAAAATAAAACTCCAATTTGTTCGTCTGTTTTTAACTAGGGCAAATTGCACCAGTAATTTGGGTAAACCCTATAGTACACACCCTACCATAATTGGTATAATTTTATCACAAAATTCCATAATATTAATTTCAAAATACGTAATTTCGCTACAAATTGACGTAACAAAATGTCTAAAATTTTATGATTCATGTAACAAAAATTTGTCGCTTGGGTATAACATTTTTCGTTATGCCAATTTGTTGTGAGGTTACTTATTTTATGATTGATGGTATAAAATGTTATGATAAAATTATGCTAATTTATAAAAGGGTGCATACAAGAATTTCCCCAATAATTTTTGTAATTTATGGTTTGTCATTTTGGTACTATATTTTTAACTCAATTTTGAGGTTTGTATCAATTTGACCCGATTGATACTAGTTAAGGTTTTTGAAAAAAAATTTGTCACTGCGCTAACTTGCTAAGCTGATCAAGTTTACAATTTTACCTCTAAACACATTTTTATAAAAATAAAAAAAAAAAATACTAACAAGAGTAATTAATACAAAATCATAAACTTATAATAAAAAAAATAATAATTTATGTGGCACTTCTCAAAACGACCCTTCTGATTATTTATTTTTGACAAAAATAATGACCTGTTCAAATAGAACAATTGTGGAAAATGGTGGAGACCAAAAGGAAGTAATGTAGAAGTAGAAAGAGGAAGAGTAGTGTAGATCACCTGGCATATCAATCTCTGGCAAAACTCTAACCCCATGTTCCAACCCGAACTCTACAACCCTCTTCACATCCTCCGGCGAGTACTGCATTTCTTCACCATACGATCCTTTCCTTGCCAAATCAGGCTCCGAAGGCACCACCAGAGGGAACGACTGCGAGTCCGTGATGTGCCAATGGAACACATTCAGCTTGTTCTCACTCATCCCCCCAATCGTCCTCAATATATCATCTACTCCATAGTAATTCCTCGATGTGTCCAAAATCACCCCTCTGTGCCCGAAAATGGGCCAGTCGGCGATGTACAACCCACCCGCCACTCGGGTCGGGTCGCCCCATACTAGCTGAGAGAAGGTCTCGAGCCCTCTCATGGCGCCCCACACCGTCTCCGCCGTGATATTGGCGCCGGCGGAAACAGCCCCGGCGCCCGCGGCGGGGATGGTGAGGGTGTAGGACTCGTTGACGCCGTGGTGGAGCGGCGCGGCGAGGTCGGCGACGGCGATTGTTAGGGTTTGCAACGGCGGCGATAAGGCGGGGTTGGCGGCGGAGGGGATTAGGGGGCGATGGTGCTCGGTGAGGATCTGACGGAGGTAGCGTTTGACGGCGGGAGTTAGGTAGGGATGGTTGGAGTTGGGGGATGAGATGGTGAAGTTTGTGGATAGGAAGATCGAGTGTGGGTTGGGCCACAGGAAGGTTCGTGGTTTGGGCCAGACGTTGATTGGGGAGTGGACGGTTGAGGAGTTTGAGGAGAACAAGAGTAGAGAGAGAAGGAAGAGAGAGAACATGGGTTTGATCATTTTGAAGGTTCGTTGATATGATCAGTTGCAGAATATTATGAAAGATTAGTTATATATGTTGTGGGTGTGGGTCAATGTCGTAAAGCTCCCAAACTGAGTGGGAGTGAAGTCATTAAAAAATATTAATTACGACCAGGTCCACTACAAGACTCTTATAACATTTTAAATATATGGTTCTACGTGAGTCTTTCAATTTTGTGAGACATTTCAGAACTCGTCAAGACACATCACTCTATGGATCAGCATCAATAATTGACGCTCTATTAAAAGAAGACAAAATTTTTAGAAGATAAAGATTCTCTTCAGATATCAGAAAAATACACATCCGGAAAAGACAAAAAAATTTTGTAGATATTTTGTGTCTGTAATAATTTAAGCCTGTCAGATAAGGATTTTCCTTCACTCACTACTTTAATAAAGTAGATATCTCTTATCTTGCTTTATTAAAGAAAAGCTGTGAAAATTTTTATACATGTCTTGTAATAAATTGTAGTGTCAAAATTTTGTCAAAAATGGAGGATTGAATGATATGCGATGGGGCCCAAAAGCAGTACCCGATATCATTATCATAATCCTTTATTGATAAAATTTATCTATAATAGTTATTCGAGTCAGGCATATATATATATATATGGTTTTGTCTTTATTAGGAAAATATGTATTCAACTTTCCGTCAATATGTAAAGAAGTTTTTGCAAATGTTTAGAAGTAAAGTCAAAAAGCCTAAGGTCTAGGCTTATAAATTTTGAAACAAGGGAAAGTCTAGATGAAGAGGATAGCTTAGAGTTTTGTTTTTATCCTTCTTTTGAGTTGTATAAGTTGGCATGCTTGCCAACGGATTAGGCAGAATGAAAAACACCACTTCATTCTGCGTTGTAAATTTTCCAACCCCTCTCAAAAACCTCTAAGTGTATTAAGTTTTTCAGAGTTTCAGAGTCTGTAATATAATCTTTGTAAGTATATTTCTTATTAATATGAAGTGTGAGTAGTTTCTCTTTTTCCTTAAATATTTCGAAAGGGTAACTCTTCTATTCTAAAAATTTATTTTCTTTTGGGGAAAACTAAGTTTATGGAATGCTTGTTTGCTCATTAATATTACATGCTTTGAACCTTCGTAGTATCTTCAGTTTTCTATTTTGTTACTGAGTGACCTTAGCTGAAGAGCCCGTGTGAGCCGTGGTTAGGCGCTGGAGGGCGAATTGTAGGCAGAAAGGGAAAAGTAAAAAATGGAAAATAAAAATATACTATGTTGAACGAGGCTTAGTCTCAAGGTGGGAGTACATGTAATGAAAACAAACATTGCCTAAAAATAGTTTTTGCCATAGAAAAGAATTTTAGAATAAAAGGAGAGCAACCCGAGTAGAAATATTAAGGAAATATTGTCCATATAAGAATTTCAAAAAATCAAAAAATTTGTATGCCTTTAGACATAGACCTTAGAAATAAAAATTAAATTTCAAAAAATCAAAAAAGTATATGCCCTTAGACGAAGACCTTAGGAATAAAATTAAAATTAGTACTGAACTAATACAAGAATTAGAAGATCAAAAATTTAGATATCAGTTTCTTTTATCATTAGCTTCTAACAGATCTCTAGAAAATTACAAGTTAAAAAATCAGTTTCTTTTCTCTTTAGCTTCTGGCAGATCCCTAGAAAATTACAGTTTAAAAATTTCTCAGATAAATAGACAGCTAACTATAAAACAAGAAGTCTTAAAATTAGCCATACAACAGCTTGAAGATCTTTTAGCATAACTGTAGAATTAATTAGATAATTCTCAGCCCAATTCCAAATAGTGGTAGACCACTAACTCAACCCCCTCATAAAAATTGGTATCAGAGCAGTGTTCGGTTTTAGGACAGTTTAAGTTAGTTTATGCATTTTGCTTATGGTAATAGAGTAGTTTTTATTTTTGGAGATTTTAGTTATAAATTTCACATTATAGTAACTTTTAATAATTTTAAAATAGGAGTTAATTTTGTGTATGAAAAGAGTAGAGTATCTAGATTTAGAACTCAGCAGCCATAACCATCGACTTAGCATAAATAAAAATAATTTCCGTTGTAATTTTGAAAATAATTTTACACATCAGCTTCATAGTGAACATAATCCTCAGCTAAATAGTATCATAGATTATCAGATTAATTTTGCAGAAAATATTAAAAAGGACATAGATAAAATTAGTAATCTTTTTATTTCATCCATAGATCATCTCTGTAATAATCGTAGTATAATTAAAGATCAAGATAAAAAATTAGATTATATCCAAGATCAGTGTAGTTCCATCCTACAAAAAAGAATAGATTTAAATTTAGAAAAATTTCCTACAAAACTAGAAATAGAAACTTTAATTTCAGCCACCAATCAAATAGCTAAACAAATAGAACAAATTAATCAAATTCAAGATAATTTAAAACAGAAATTAGAAATTTTAGAACAATTAGTAAGATCTTAGTTTATGAGTAGTGATAAAAAAGCTAATAGAGATTACCAGACTATTTTAAAACAAGCAGAAGATTTTCATAATAACCCAGAATGAATCAGTAGCTATCAGGGTGTAAGTCAATCAGATAAAATAACAGTAAGACAAAATAATATAGAGATATTATTTTAATTAGATTGTGTGAAAAATTTGAATACCTATCAGAACAACCTAAGATAGAAGATACTTTTTATATGAATACAGAAAGTACAAGCACTAGTAACCCACAACCAACTGTACAAGATCCCGTAGAACCAATACAATATGCTATAGGAGGAAGAAGACCATTAGCCAGTTCAGGACGTAGTCATGCAGATCCCAATAAAAGCTATAGGTTTCATGGAAAGCGTAGACCATTATATATGAGCATACAATTACAGCCTGTTAATAATCAAGGAACCCTTTTAGATTTAGCTAGATTCGACCCTCAGGTATGGCACGAAGTAATAGAAAGATGGGAAAAAGATGCAGTAAAAGCATGGATGACCAGCCCCTATGAATCAACAGATATGTGGGAATATATGGAGACTCTTTTAGGAGATTCAGCTTATAATATTTATTTAACCTTTAAAGGAAAATATGAAGAAACAATTAAACAGCTTAAAGATTTAGGAAATAACCCGTGGAATTTCACAAGTTTTATTAAAGAAATACTTATAGGATATGACCCTTCTAGAGGAAATGATTCCGCTCAAAGAGTAGCATTAACCGAATTAGACCAGATAACATTAGGAAGTTGGAAATATATTGTACCATTCGGTAGAGAATATTTAGCCATAGCAGCCAGAACAGGAAAAAGTTTTGATGAAGAAATAGGAAATAAATATTTTAGAAAATTACCCGGAGAACTAGGAAGAGAAATAGAAAATAAATGGGCAATTTATTGTGCAAGTTTACCAGCAAAAATAGCCACAGGAGAATTAAATATAAGAGGAACTTTAGGAATAGGACCTAGAATAGTTTTTACATTTTATAAGCTCAGAGAAAAATGTATAGAAGTTAAAATACAGAAAGATTTGAAAAAACAAAATTATGGTTTTTGTAGCAGCGTAATATATACTCCTCAGCAATATGAAGATAAATATAATAGGAAAAAATACAAAAAATATGGAAAATATAGAAAAGAAAAATATTGGAAGAAAAAATACCGAAAACCATGGAAAAAACAAAAATTCATTAGAAAAAGTAGAACCTTTAATAGGACAAATTATAAGAGATTACTCAAAGATGAAAAGGATAAAAGAAAACAAAGATATGTTAGAAAACCCAATAATAAAAAATGCAATTGTTTTATATGTGGAGAATCCAATCATTTTGCAAAAGTCTGCCCAAAAAGACAAAAACTTAATACTAATAAGCAGATAGAAAGACTACATATTATAGAAGATTTAGAAGAAGATATAGTCAGCATAAATAGTGATGATTCAGAAGTATATAGCATAGTTAGTAATTATGAATATCAATTAGAAGCTATAAGTTCAGATAGTAATTCAGAAAGTGATACAGATGTAGATAATCTTTTAGAACAACTTAACCAAGAAATAGGAACAACTCCTTCTCAAGATACTTTCTTTATGATGGAATGTAATGCAGATACCGAATGTCAACATAATTTTCAAATAGGACTAGGATTTGATACTACTAGATGTAGCTATTGTAATTGGTTTCCAGCTAAAGATAAAAGAGCTCAATGTTTATTATGCAGCATAACTTATTGTATAATTTGTCTCGAAAAATTAAATATGACACATAAGATAAGATTAGAAAATACCAAAGAAGATAACAGTATAGAAAGCAGAGAATTACGACTAGCAAATAGAGAATTGGAAGTACAAGTACGAGAACTCAAAATACAAATACGAGAGATAGAAATCATGACTAGCTTTGACATAGAATGTTTAGAATTAGAAAATAGGCAGCTCAAACAACAGTTAGAACAGTTTTACTCTAAATACCCTTTAAAAGATAAATTAATTGAAGAACATATGAATTCTTTAGAATTAGTCAACCTAGTTGATTCTCAACCCTTTAGTCAATACTCTCAGAAACAACCAGATAATACCTATTTACCATTTAATTATCCTGTTATACCTAAGTCAAATTTAGTTGAAATTTCTTGTGTAATTAAATTTGTAGAAAAAACCCTCAGTATAGATGCCATGATAGATACAGGAGCCAGTAAATCATATATAGAACAACACGTAGTTCCACCAGGATGGAGCACAGCCTTAGCAACCCCAGCCTTAGTTAGCATAGCAGATGGCACCAAACAGACATACACACATTGCATCAATGGTGCTCAGATTAGTTTTCATCATCTAGGTTCTCAAGATCAGCACATCGAATGGTTCCCCCTACCTCAAGTTTGGATCGGAAATACCCGTCAGAATCATCCTTTCATTTTAGGACTTAATTTCATACTTAGTTTACAAGGTGGTATGTTTATCAGCCAACACAACATCAGCTTCTTCAAACGAGCCGTCAATACACCAACAGCTTATGCCCTTAGCACCATAGCCCATTCATCAGAGTTGCGTGCGAAGCGTGGTGGTACCATAGGAGTAGATTCAGTCCCCGCTAGTTTTTTATTTCCAAGTAGAAATATTTTTCCAGAGCTAGCCCAAACATACATACCTAATGAGGTAGCAAACACTTCTTTAGAAAAATTAGATATGGATATGGAAAATTATGAGTTAAAAGATTTTGAAGAGGTTCATTTTGAAGATAAGGGAGACTATTGGAACTTAGAAGATTTTCAAGAAATAGTTAACTTAAATTTAATTTTTGCAAAAATAGGAAAAATAAAGAAAAAACCAATATATAGAAGAACAGAAAATGAATTAAATGAGATAATAAGTTAGCTGAAACAACAGAAATTTTAGGAGAACAACCCATGAAATATTGGGAGAGAAATAAAATTTTAGCTAGTTTAGATATAAAAAATAGAGATTACATGATTACCTAAGCACAAATAGATCATACGCCAGCAGATATAGAAGAATTTAGAACCCAGATTAAGGAGCTATTAGATTTATGAGTAATTAGACCTAGTAATAGTCCACATAGAAGCGCAGCATTTATGGTTAGAAATCATGCAGAAATAAAAAGAGGAAAAGCTAGAATGGTCATAAACTATAAAAGATTAAATGATAATACAGAAGATGATAAATATAATATACCAGATAAAGACCAACTCATAAATAGAATACAGACAGCAAAGATATTTAGTAAATTTGATTGCAAGTCAGGATTTTGGCAGATAAAAATGGAAAAGGAAAGCATACCATGGACAGCCTTTTGTTGTCCCCAAGGACATTACGAATGGCTAGTCATGCCTTTTGGATTAAAAAATGCACCTTCCGTATTTCAACGTAAGATGGATAGTATATTTAATAAATATAATTTTATACTGGTATACATAGACGACATATTAGTATTTAGTCCAGATAAAAATAGTCATATAGATCATTTGTATATAGCCTTAGAAGAATTCATAAATAATGGAATAATAATTAGCAAAAAGAAGATGGAATTAAATAAACCTCACATAGAATTTTTAGGAATGGAGTTAAGAGATGGGAAAATTAGATTACAACCTCATATAGTCAAGAAAATTTTAGATTATCCGGATAAATTAGAAGATACAAAACAACTTCAATCTTTTTTAGGAATTTTAAATTATGCACGAATGTATATTCCCAACCTTAGTAAAATAATAGGACCCCTTTATAGTAAGACCACACCCACAGGACAGAAATATTTTAACTAGCAAGATATAGCCCTAGTAAGAAAAATAAAAGATATTTGTAAAAATTTACCAGACCTACAACTCCCCTTAGAATCAGAATATATAGTTGTAGAAACAGACGCAAGTCAATTAGGATAGGGAACAATATTATTAGCCAAACCTAGAAAGTATGACAGCAAAAATAAAGAACGCATTTGTAGATATAGTTCCGGAAAGTTTAAAGAAAAAGATACAACCATGACCAGCTTAGATTTTGAAATATTAGGAGTAGTTTATGCAATAAATAAATTTAGATTATTTTTGTACAAACCTTTTACAATTAGAACAGATTGTGAAGCTATAGTTAGATTCCATAACAAACTCAATGAGCGTAAATTAAGCACTAGAAGATGGGCAAAATTTTTAGATTGTATAGTAGGGCAAGGATACAAAGTAGAATTCGAGCATATTAAAGGTAGTGATAATAGATTAACAGATTGGTTAAGTAGGAAAATTTATTTAGAAAAAGAAGATAACCAGTTTAATTTTTGTGCAGATAATGGAGAACAACAAGACCATGAACTTTGGGGGATTTTCTCTTCCCATTCATGAAGGCAGAACCAAATTCAGACCTTTAACAGGGATAGAGTTAGACCCAGTTCAACAGTGTCTTTTAGATAACCTTTGGACCAGTCAGAACCACCCAGCCAAACGCCTTTCAGCCCTAAACTCTCTCAATATATATTTTTCAAAAATCCAAAATAAACCTTTATCAAAAAGTTTTTCTTTCTATGTAGTAGCTAAAGGAACCAAGCCAGGTATTTACCATGACTGGGTAGAAGTAGAACCCTTAGTTAAAAATTTTCCTATACCCCAGTTTAAAGGATTTTATGATTTTGAGTCAGCCAGTACCTATGCCCGAAGACAAATAGGAACCAGTTATTTTATTAGTCAGATAGCTAAAGATTACCTGGACACATTGAGCAAGATGAGGTCAACCATCCTTGCTACTAGTGGAGTTCCAGTTAGCCAGATAATTGGAAGCAGTAGTTCAGGTAGTAGTAGTAGTTCTAACCCTCAAACAGATTTTCAGAATCCTCTCCAGATGTGCAGACATTGTGAAGGCCTTTCCAGAAATTTCAAGAAAATTATGGATAAAGGCAAAAGAGTCAGTGAAGAGCTAGACCAGCTCCGAGACGAAGAAAAACAATTGAGAGCAACCGTTCGAACCCTAACCAGTCAGCTTAAAAAATTAGCTCCAGAAAGAACACCTACCTCCTTACCTAGCCCAGAAATCAAACAACTCACCAGTGAGGAATTTGACCAATTGAGTGCTAGAATGTATTTCTTCAGGCATTCTATCATTCGATCTCTTTGTGAGAAAAGCCAAGTAATAGAAGACCTAAAACCCTATATTTACACTTTAGCCGAAGATAGCAGAAATAGCGAGCTAGTCATTATTCAGCAATTTCTACAAGACCTTTCCATAGCAAGAGTTGACTGCCCCGGCTTAGCTTATCAGTGGACCTATACCTATGAAGAAGAAGAACAGCCCTGTTTAGACGAAGAAAAATGCAACAGGAGATCCGAGCATTTTGGAAGATGTCAGTGTAACCTGGACTTCAGTGTTTGCCTTTGCCAGATAAATTTAGCTACATTCGAGCCATTGGAGATAGAAATCAGAGGCGAGATTCGTTATCTACAGCCCCAAAATTGTTAGACTACGGCTTTGTCTCCAGATTAATTTTCACAGATCCAGATCAGACAGATAGCTTTGGACATAAGCTTGCTCATGCAGTACTATGTGTAATGAAGAATTTCATCCGTATGTAGAGGCATTGATAGATAGCAAACTACCAGAATGGAAGGGAATATGGTGCAACCCAGCTAAGCATAAGATGTACCTCAGAGGAACTTCAAGATATCCAGCACTTCTCAATAGGAGACCCTGGCCATGTAGAAGATTTCCACTCAAAGACCAGCTCAACAAATGGAGAAAATTTACTAGCAACTCCCTATTATCATATAATGGAAATTCCGGACATCTAGTTTGTGAAGATAGATATCAGAAGATACATTGTAATTTAGCCATCCCGGGTTATCCATTCAGCAAAGAGACATTTGTCGAAGAAAGTCGATACCCTAACTATCAGCATGGCGTTTCTCATGAATCACCAGAAATTAAAGGACAGAATCAAGAATGGTACGATGAACCGCCCATGCCCGATGGGGATGACTTTTATGACCAACTTTCAGCAGCAGGCCTGGACGACCTCGCAGACAGAATGTACGGGTAAAGTAAAAAAAAAAAAAAAAAAAAAAAAAGCAGGTCCCACTACAAGACTCCTATAACATTTTAAATATATGGTTCTACGTGACTCTTTCAATTTTGCGAGACATTCCAGAACCCGCCAAGACACATCACTCCATGGATCAGCATCAATAATTGGCGCTCCACCAAAAGAAGACAAAATCCTTAGAAGATAAAAATTCTCCTCAGATATTAGAAAAATACACGCCCGGAAAAGGCAAAAAGATTTTTGTAGATATTTTGTGTCTGTAAATAAATAATTATTTTTGTAGCTTAAATAATTACAGACACAAAATATCTACAAAAATCTTTTTGTCTTTTCCGGGCGTGTATTTTTCTGATATCTGAGGCGAATCTTTATCTTCTAAGGATTTTGTCTTCTTTTGGTGGAGCGCCAATTATTGATGCTGATCCATGGAGTGATGTGTCTTGGCGGGTTCTGGAATGTCTCGCAAAATTGAAAGAGTCACGTAGAACCATATATTTAAAATGTTATAGGAGTCTTGTAGTGGGACCTTTTTTTTTTTTTTTTTTTTTTACCCGTACATTCTGTCTGCGAGGTCGTCCAGGTCTGCTGCTGAAAGTTGGTCGTAAAAGTCATCCCCATCGGGCATGGGCGGTTCATCGTACCATTCTTGATTCTGTCCTTCAATTTCTGGTGATTCATGAGAAACGCCATGCTGATAGTTAGGGTATCGACTTTCTTCGACAAATGTCTCTTTGCTGAATGGATAACCCGGGATGGCTAAATTACAATGTATCTTCTGATATCTATCTTCACAAACTAGATGTCCGGAATTTCCATTATATGATAATAGGGAGTTGCTAGTAAATTTTCTCCATTTGTTGAGCTGGTCTTTGAGTGGAAATCTTCTACATGGCCAGGGTCTCCTATTGAGAAGTGCTGGATATCTTGAAGTTCCTCTGAGGTACATCTTATGCTTAGCTGGGTTGCACCATATTTCCTTCCATTCTGGTAGTTTGCTATCTATCAATGCCTCTACATACGGATGAAATTCTTCCATTACACATAGTACTGCATGAGCAAGCTTATGTCCAAAGCTATCTGTCTGATCTGGATCTGTGAAAATTAATCTGGAGACAAAGCCGTAGTCTAACAATTTTGGGGCTGTTAGATAACGAATCTCGCCTCTGATTTCTATCTCCAATGGCTCGAATGTAGCTAAATTTATCTGGCAAAGGCAAACACTGAAGTCTAGGTTACACTGACATCTTCCAAAATGCTCGGATCTCCTGTTGCATTTTTTTTCGTCTAAACAGGGCTGTTCTTCTTCTTCATAGGTATAGGTCCACTGATAAGCTAAGCCGGGGCAGTCAACTCTTGCTATGGAAAGGTCTTGAAGAAATTGCTGAATAATGACTAGCTCGCTATTTCTGCTATCTTCGGCTAAGTGTAAATATAGGGTTTTAGGTCTTCTATTACTTGGCTTTTCTCACAAAGAGATCGAATGATAGAATGCCTGAAGAAATACATTCTAGCACTCAATTGGTCAAATTCCTCACTGGTGAGTTGTTTGATTTCTGGGCTAGGTAAGGAGGTAGGTGTTCTTTCTGGAGCTAATTTTTTAAGCTGATGGTTAGGGTTCGAACGGTTGCTCTCAATTGTTTTTCTTCGTCTCGGAGCTGGTCTAGCTCTTCACTGACTCTTTTGCCTTTATCCATAATTTTCTTGAAATTTCTGGAAAGGCCTTCACAATGTCTGCACATCTGGAGAGGATTCTGAAAATCTGTCTGAGGGTTAGAACTACTACTACTACCTGAACTACTGCTTCCAATTATCTGGCTAACTGGAACTCCACTAGTAGCAAGGATGGTTGACCTCATCTTGCTCAATGTGTCCAGGTAATCTTTAGCTATCTGACTAATAAAATAACTGGTTCCTATTTGTCTTCGGGCATAGGTACTGGCTGACTCAAAATCATAAAATCCTTTAAACTGGGGTATAGGAAAATTTTTAACTAAGGGTTCTACTTCTACCCAGTCATGGTAAATACCTGGCTTGGTTCCTTTAGCTACTACATAGAAAGAAAAACTTTTTGATAAAGGTTTATTTTGGATTTTTGAAAAATATATACTGAGAGAGTTTAGGGCTGAAAGGCGTTTGCTGGGTGGTTCTGACTGGTCCAAAGGTTATCTAAAAGACACTGTTGAACTGGGTCTAACTCTATCCCTGTTAAAGGTCTGAATTTGGTTCTGCCTTCATGAATGGGAAGAGAAAATCCCCCAAAGTTCATGGTCTTGCTGTTCTCCATTATCTGCACAAAAATTAAACTGGTTATCTTCTTTTTCTAAATAAATTTTCCTACTTAACCAATCTGTTAATCTATTATCACTACCTTTGATATGCTCGAATTCTACTTTGTATCCTTGCCTACTATACAATCTAAAAATTTTGCCCATCTTCTAGTGCTTAATTTACGCTCATTGAGTTTGTTATGGAATCTAACTATAGCTTCACAATCTGTTCTAATTGTAAAAGGTTTGTGCAAAAATAATCTAAATTTATTTATTGCATAAACTACTCCTAATATTTCAAAATCTAAGCTGGTCATGGTTGTATCTTTTTCTTTAAACTTTCCGGAACTATATCTACAAATGCGTTCTTTATTTTTGCTGTCATACTTACTAGGTTTGGCTAATAATATTGTTCCCCATCCTAATTGACTTGCGTCTGTTTCTACAACTATATATTCTGATTCTAAGGGGAGTTGTAGGTCTGGTAAATTTTTACAAATATCTTTTATTTTTCTTACTAGGGCTATATCTTGCTGATTAAAATATTTCTGTCCTGTGGGTGTGGTCTTACTATAAAGGGTCCTATTATTTTACTAAGGTTAGGAATATACATTCGTGCATAATTTAAAATTCCTAAAAAAGATTGAAGTTGTTTTGTATCTTCTAATTTATCTGGATAATCTAAAATTTTCTTGACTATATGAGGTTGTAATCTAATTTTCCCATCTCCTAACTCCATTCCTAAAAATTCTATGTGAGGTTTATTTAATTCCATCTTCTTTTTGCTAATTATTATTCCATTATTTATGAATTCTTCTAAGGCTATATACAAATGATCTATATGACTATTTTTATCTGGACTAAATACTAATATGTCGTCTATGTATACCAGTATAAAATTATATTTATTAAATATACTATCCATCTTACGCTGAAATATGGAAGGTGCATTTTTTAATCCAAAAGGCATGACTAGCCATTCGTAATGTCCTTGGGGACAACAAAAGGCTGTCCATGGTATGCTTTCCTTTTCCATTTTTATCTGCCAAAATCCTGACTTGCAATCAAATTTACTAAATATCTTTGCTGTCTGTATTCTATTTATGAGTTGGTCTTTATCTGGTATATTATATTTATCATCTTCTGTATTATCGTTTAATCTTTTATAATTTATAACCATTCTAGCTTTTCCTCTTTTTATTTCTGCATGATTTCTAACCATAAATGCTGCGCTTCTATGTGGACTATTACTAGGTCTAATTACTCCTAAATCTAATAGCTCCTTAATCTGGGTTCTAAATTCTTCTATATCTGCTGGCGTATGATCTATTTGTGCTGAGGTAATCCTATAATCTCTATTTTTTATATCTAAACTGGCTAAAATTTTATTTCTCTCCCAATATTTCATGGGTTGTTCTCCTAAAATTTCTGTTGTTTCAGCTAATCTTATTATCTCATCTAATTCATTTTCTGTTCTTCTATATATTGGTTTTTTCTTTATTTTTCCTATTTTTGCAAAAATTAATTTAAGTTAACTATTTCTTGAAAATCTTCTAAGTTCCAATAGTCTCCCTTATCTTCAAAATGAACCTCTTCAAAATCTTCTAACTCATAATTTTCCATATCTATCTAATTTTTCTAAAGAAGTGTTTGCTACCTCATTAGGTATGTATGTTTGGGCTAGCTCTGGAAAAATATTTCTACTTGGAAATAAAAAACTAGCGGGAACTGAATCTACTCCTATGGTACCACCACGCTTCGCACGCAACTCTGATGAATGGGCTATGGTGCTAAGGGCATAAGCTGTTGGTGTATTGACGGTTCGTTTGAAGAAGCTGATGTTGTGTTGGCTGATAAACATACCACCTTGTAAACTAAGTATGAAATTAAGTCCTAAAATGAAAGGATGATTCTGACGGGTATTTCCGATCCAAACTTGAGGTAATGGGAACCATTCTATGTGCTGATCTTGAGAACCTAGATGATGAAAACTAATCTGAGCACCATTGATGCAATGTGTGTATGTCTGTTTAGTGCCATCTGCTATGCTAACTAAGGCTGGGGTTGCTAAGGCTGTGCTCCATCCTGGTGGAACTACGTGTTGTTCTATATATGATTTACTGGCTCCTGTATCTATCATAGTATCTATACTGAGGGTTTTTTCTACAAATTTATTACACAAGAAATTTCAACTAAATTTGACTTGGGTATAACAGGATAATTAAATGGTAAATAGGTATTATCTGGTTGTTTCTGAGAGTATTGACTAAAGGGTTGAGAATCAACTAGGTTGACTAATTCTAAAGAATTCATATGTTCTTCAATTAATTTATCTTTTAAAGGGTATTTAGAGTAAAACTGTTCTAATTGTTGTTTGAGCTGCCTATTTTCTAATTCTAAACATTCTATGTCAAAACTAGTCTTGGTTTCTATCTCTCGTATTTGTATTTTGAGTTCTCGTACTTGTACTTCCAATTCTCTATTTGCTAGTCGTAATTCTCTGCTTTCTATACTGTTATCTTCTCTGGTATTTTCTAATCTTATCTTATGTGTCATATTTAATTTTTCGAGACAAATTATACAATAAGTTATGCTGCATAATAAACATTGAGCTCTTTTATCTTTAGCTGGAAACCAATTACAATAGCTGCATCTAGTAGTATCAAATCCTAGTCCTATTTGAAAATTATGTTGACATTCGGTATCTGCATTACATTCCATCATAAAGAAAGTATCTTGAGAAGGAGTTGTTCCTATTTCTTGGTTAAGTTGTCCTAAAAGATTATCTACATCTGTATCACTTTCTGAATCACTATCTGAGCTTATAGCTTCTAATTGATATTCATAATTACTAACTATGCTATATACTTCTGAATCATCACTATTTATGCTGACTATATCTTCTTCTAAATCTTCTATAATATGTAGTCTTTCTATCTGCTTATTAGTATTAGGTTTCTGTCTTTTTGGGCAGGCTTTTGCAAAATGATTGGGTTCTCCACATATAAAACAATTGCATTTTTTATTATTGGGTTTTCTAACATATCTTTGTTTTCTTTTATCTTTTTCATCTTTGGGTAATCTCTTATAATTTGTCCTATTAAAGGTTCTACTTTTTCTAATGAATTTTTGTTTTTTCCATGGTTTTCGATATTTTTTCTTCCAATATTTTTCTTTTCTATATTTTCCATATTTTTTGTATTTTTTCCTATTATATTTATCTTCATATTGCTGAGGAGTATATATTACACTGCTACAAAAACCATAATTTTGTTTTTTCAAATCTTTCTGTATTTTAACTTCTATACATTTCTCTCTGAGTTTATAAAATGTAAAAACTATTCTAGGTCCTATTCCTAAAGTTCCTCTTATATTTAATTCTCCTGTGGCTATTTTTGCTGGTAAGCTTGCACAATAAATTGCCCATTTATTTTATATTTCTCTTCCTAGTTCTCCGGGTAATTTTCTAAAATATTTATTTCCTATTTCTTCATCAAAACTTTTTCCTGTTCTGGCTGCTATGGCTAAATATTCTCTACTGAAAGGTACAATATATTTCCAACTTCCTAATGTTATCTGGTCTAATTCAGTTAATGCTACGCTTTGAACGGAATCATTTCCTCTAGAAGGGTCATATCCTATAAGTATTTCTTTAATAAAACTGGTGAAGTTCCACGGGTTATTTCCTAAATCTTTAAGCTGTTTAATTGTTTCTTCATATTTTCCTTTAAAGGTTAAATAAATATTATAAGCTGAATCTCCTAAAAGAGTCTCCATATATTCCCACATATCTGTTGATTCATAGGGGCTGGTCATCCATGCTTTTACTGCATCTTTTTCCCATCTTTCTATTACTTCGTGCCATACCTGAGGGTCGAATCTAGCTAAATCTAAAAGGGTTCCTTGATTATTAACTGGCTGTAATTGTATGCTCATATCTAATGGTCTACGCTTTCCATGAAACCTATAGCTTTTATTGGGATCTGCATGACTACGTCCTGAACTGGCTAATGGTCTTCTTCCTCCTATTGCATATTGCATTGGTTCTACGGGATCTTGTACAGTTGGTTGTGGGTTACTAGTGCTTGTGCTTTCTGTATTCATATAAAAAGTATCTTCTATCTTAGGTTGTTCTGATATTCTAAATATTTTACTGGGATGTATTATATCTTCTATGATATCATCTACATATTCTGTATGGAATTCTTGATCTAAAAATGATACTGCTTCATCATGGGTATCTCCTCTGGCTAAGTATTCAAAATATCTAGCATCTAATATCTTGTTCATGTCTTCTAGGGTGAAATTTTCTAAATCTATCTCATCAATATTATATATCTTATTTTGTGATACTGTTTTTTCTTCTGTCATTACATAAAGCTGATTTATTTCACTATGATTATCTTGATTTTCTTCTCTGTCTATACTACTAAATTCATCATCTTCGGATTTTTCTGGTGCTACATAAGTATACTGAGTAAATCTTACTGCATAATTTCCATCTGCTGCCTGATATAATAAATTATCTTGAGGGGCTAATCTTTTTTGTCCTAAAAAATCTCCTAATTTCCAATCTAGGGCTGCATTATCTTCTGAATTAAATTTTTTAGCTGGTAATGCTTTTATTCCTTTTGCGCCTAATATCTTAACTATCTGATCATTTGTAAGTCTATAGTGAGTATTACTTTCTGATACTGCTAAACCGAAAAATCCTGTGCAGACTAATAAATTCTTTTCTCCTTTTTTCATTTTGTATCCTCTACTTTTTATTCCTATTTTTATCTTTTTATGAAAGGTCGAGGTTGGTAATAAGAAATCTGGTGTAAAATAAACTATTCCTCCTTTTGAATTCATATCTAATTCATAGCTGCCTAAAAGACTTTGTCCTACATCATTAAATCTATCATCATAAAGGCATACGAAAACTTTTGTTCCTAAATTTTCTCTGGTTAAAGCCTTAACTCCTACCACTACTAATCCTAAGTGGGTCATTTTAAGGTGTTCACTTACTGCATATTTATAGCTTTCTCTCTCTATTAAATTTAGCTCTATTTTTTCGTCTTCTTGAGTTACACTAATCATCTGTTCAGCATAATGTTTAAATAAATATTGTTTTTTATGAATTTTACCTAGCTTATACACATATTTAGCTGGAATTAATTCTAATTTTTCTTTCTTAAATTTTTCTATTTGTTGTTCTACATCTATAAACTCTTCTACTTTAATATCTTCATCATCATTACGCTTTTTACTACTACTACCTTTAATTAGCTGTTTAAACATATTTATTTTCTGTAAATTCTACAAACAGGTTTCTTTGGTAATTTAAGCTTTTCAAAATATTTAGCTATATCTTCCTCGTTTACTTGAGATTGAGGTTTGTTGGATTGTCCTTCTATTCCTTTTCCTTTCTGAAGTACTATTTTTTCTAAAGACGCTAGACGATTTTCTAAGCTATGTAGTTGTTCTGATAGATATTCAAATTTTTCACACAATCTAATTAAAAATAAAATTCTATATTATTTTGTCTTACTGTTATTTTATCTGATTGACTTACACCCTGATAGCTACTGATTCCTTCTGGGTTATTATGAAAATCTTCTGCTTGTTTTAAAATAGTCTGGTAATCTCTATTAGCTTTTTTATCACTACTCATAAACTAAGATCTTACTAATTGTTCTAAAATTTCTAATTTCTGTTTTAAATTATCTTGAATTTGATTAATTTGTTCTATTTGTTTAGCTATTTGATTGGTGGCTGAAATTAAAGTTTCTATTTCTAATTTCGTAGGAAATTTTTCTAAATTTAAATCTATTCTTTTTTGTAGGATGGAACTACACTGATCTTGGATATAATCTAATTTTTTATCTTGATCTTTAATTATACTACGATTATTACGGAGATGATCTATGGATGAAATAAAAAGATTACTAATTTTATCTATGTCCTTTTTAATATTTTCTGCAAAATTAATCTGATAATCTATGATACTATTTAGCTGAGGATTATGTTCACTATGAAGCTGATGTGTAAAATTATTTTCAAAATTACAACGGAAATTATTTTTATTTATGCTAAGACGATGGTTATGGCTGCTGAGTTCTAAATCTAGATACTCTACTCTTTTCATACACAAAATTAACTCCTATTTTAAAATTATTAAAAGCTACTATAAATGAAATTTATAACTAAAATCTCCAAAAATAAAAACTACTCTATTACCATAAGCAAAATGCATAAACTAACTTAAACTGTCCTAAAACCGAACACTGCTCTGATACCAATTTTTTTGAGGGGGTTGAGTTAGTGGTCTACCACTATTTGGAATTGGGCTGAGAATTATCTAATTAATTCTACAGTTATGCTAAAAGATCTTCAAGCTGTTGTATGGCTAATTTTAAGGCTTCTTGTTTTATAGTTAGCTGTCTATTTATCTGAGAAATTTTTAAACTGTAATTTTCTAGGGATCTGCCAGAAGCTAAGGAGAAAAGAAACTGATTTTTTAACTTGTAATTTTCTAGAGATCTGTTAGAAGCTAATGATAAAAGAAACTGATATCTAAATTTTGATCTTCTAATTCTTGTATTAGTTCAGTACTAATTTTAATTTTATTCCTAAGGTCTTCGTCTAAGGGCATATACTTTTTTGATTTTTTGAAATTTAATTTTTATTTCTAAGGTCTATGTCTAAAGGCATACAAATTTTTTGATTTTTTGAAATTCTTATATGGACAATATTTCCTTAATATTTCTACTCGGGTTGCTCTCCTTTTATTCTAAAATTCTTTTCTATGGCAAAAACTATTTTTAGGCAATGTTTGTTTTCATTACATGTACTCCCACCTTGAGACTAAGCCTCGTTCAACATAGTATATTTTTATTTTTCATTTTTTACTTTTTACTTTTCCCTTTCTGCCTACAATTCGCCCTCCAACGCCTAACCACGGCTCACACGGGCTCTTCAGCTAAGGTCACTCAATAACAAAATCGAAAACTGAAGATACTACGAAGGTTCAAAGCATGTAATATTAATGAGCAAACAAGCATTCCATAAACTTAGTTTTCCCAAAAAGAAAATAAATTTTTAGAATAGAAGAGTTACCCTTTCGAAATATTTAAGGAAAAAGAGAAACTACTCACACTTCATATTAATAAGAAATATACTTACAAAGATTATATTACAGACTCTGAAACTCTGAAAAACTTAATACACTTAGAGGTTTTTGAGAGGGGTTGGAAAATTTACAACGCAGAGTGAAGTGGTGTTTTTCATTCTGCCTAATCCGTTGGCAAGCATGCCAATTTATACAACTCAAAAGAAGGATAAAAACAAAACTCTAAGCTATCCTCTTCATCTAGACTTTCCCTTGTTTCAAAATTTATAAGCCTAGACCTTAGGCTTTTTGACTTTACTTCTAAACATTTGCAAAAACTTCTTTACATATTGACGGAAAGTTGAATACATATTTTCCTAATAAAGACAAAACCATATATATATATATATATGCCTGACTCGAATAACTATTATAGATAAATTTTATCAATAAAGGATTAGGATAATGATATCGGGTACTGCTTTTGGGCCCCATCGCATATCATTCAATCCTCCCCTTTTGACAAAATTTTGACACTACAATTTATTACAAGACACGTATAAAGATTTTCACAGCTTTTCTTTAATAAAGCAAGATAAGAGATATCTACTTTATTAAAGTAGTGAGTGAAGGAAAATCCTTATCTGACAGGCTTAAATAATTACAGACACAAAATCTCTACAAAAATCTTTTTGTCTTTTCCGGGCGTGTATTTTTCTGATATCTGAGGAGAATCTTTATCTTATAAGGATTTTGTCTTCTTTTGGTGGAGCGCCAATTATTGATGCTGATCCATGGAGTGATGTGTCTTGGCGGGTTCTGGAATGTCTCGCAAAATTGAAAGAGTCACGTAGAACCATATATTTAAAATGTTATAGGAGTCTTGTAGTGGGACCTGCTTTTTTTTTTTTTTTTTTTGTGACTTTACCCGTACATTTTGTCTGCGAGGTCGTCCAGGTCTGCTGCTGAAAGTTTATTAAAAGCTACTATAATGTGAAATTTATAACTAAAATCTCCAAAAATAAAAACTACTCTATTACCATAAGCAAAATGCATAAACTAACTTAAACTGTCCTAAAACCGAACACTGCTCTGATACCAATTTTTTATGAGGGGGTTGAGTTAGTGGTCTACCACTATTTGGAATTGGGCTGAGAATTATCTAATTAATTCTACAGTTATGCTAAAAGATCTTCAAGCTATTGTATGGCTAATTTTAAGGCTTCTTGTTTTATAGTTAGCTGTCTATTTATCTGAGAAATTTTTAAACTGTAATTTTCTAGGGATCTGCCAGAAGCTAAGGAGAAAAGAAACTGATTTTTTAACTTGTAATTTTCTAGAGATCTGTTAGAAGCTAATGATAAAAGAAACTGATATCTAAATTTTTAATCTTCTAATTCTTGTATTAGTTCAGTACTAATTTTAATTTTATTCCTAAGGTCTTCGTCTAAGGGCATATACTTTTTTGATTTTTTGAAATTTAATTTTTATCTCTAAGGTCTATGTCTAAAGGCATACAAATTTTTTGATTTTTTGAAATTCTTATATGGACAATATTTCCTTAATATTTCTACTCGGGTTGCTCTCCTTTTATTCTAAAATTCTTTTCTATGGCAAAAACTATTTTTAGGCAATGTTTGTTTTCATTACATGTACTTCCACCTTGAGACTAAGCCTCGTTCAACATAGTATATTTTTATTTTCCATTTTTTACTTTTCCCTTTCTGCCTACAATTCGCCCTCCAACGCCTAACCACGGCTCACACGGGCTCTTCAGCTAAGGTCACTCAGTAACAAAATAGAAAACTGAAGATACTACGAAGGTTCAAAGCATGTAATATTAATGAGCAAACAAGCATTCCATAAACTTAGTTTTCCCAAAAAGAAAATAAATTTTTAGAATAGAAGAGTTACCCTTTCGAAATATTTAAGGAAAAAGAGAAACTACTCACACTTCATATTAATAAGAAATATACTTACAAAGATTATATTACAGACTCTGAAACTCTGAAAAACTTAATACACTTAGAGGTTTTTGAGAGGGGTTGGAAAATTTACAACGCAGAGTGAAGTGGTGTTTTTCATTCTGCCTAATCCGTTGGCAAGCATGCCAATTTATACAACTCAAAAGAAGGATAAAAACAAAACTCTAAGCTATCCTCTTCATCTAGACTTTCCCTTGTTTCAAAATTTATAAGCCTAGACCTTAGGCTTTTTGACTTTACTTCTAAACATTTGCAAAAACTTCTTTATATATTGACGGAAAGTTGAATACATATTTTCCTAATAAAGACAAAACAATATATATATATATATGCCTGACTCGAATAACTATTATAGATAAATTTTATCAATAAAGGATTAGGATAATGATATCGGGTACTGCTTTTGGGCCCCATCGCATATCATTCAATCCTCCCCTTTTGACAAAATTTTGACACTACAATTTATTACAAGACACGTATAAAGATTTTCACAGCTTTTCTTTAATAAAGCAAGATAAGAGATATCTACTTTATTACAGTAGTGAGTGAAGGAAAATCCTTATCTGACAGGCTTAAATAATTACAGACACAAAATCTCTACAAAAATCTTTTTGTCTTTTCCGGGCGTGTATTTTTCTGATATCTGAGGAGAATCTTTATCTTATAAGGATTTTGTCTTCTTTTGGTGGAGCGCCAATTATTGATGCTGATCCATGGAGTGATGTGTCTTGGCGGGTTCTGGAATGTCTCGCAAAATTGAAAGAGTCATGTAGAACCATATATTTAAAATGTTATAGGAGTCTTGTAGTGGGACCTTTTTTTTTTTTTTTTTTTTTTTGACTTTACCCGTACATTCTGTCTGCGAGGTCGTCCAGGTCTGCTGCTGAAAGTTGGTCGTAAAAGTCATCCCCATCGGGCATGGGCGGTTCATCGTACCATTCTTGATTCTGTCCTTCAATTTCTGGTGATTCATGAGAAATGCCATGCTGATAGTTAGGGTATCGACTTTCTTCGACAAATGTCTCTTTGCTGAATGGATAACCCGGGATGGCTAAATTACAATGTATCTTCTGATATCTATCTTCACAAACTAGATGTCCGGAATTTCCATTATATGATAATAGGGAGTTGCTAGTAAATTTTCTCCATTTGTTGAGCTGGTCTTTGAGTGGAAATCTTCTACATGGCCAGGGTCTCCTATTGAGAAGTGCTGGATATCTTGAAGTTCCTCTGAGGTACATCTTATGCTTAGCTGGGTTGCACCATATTCCCTTCCATTCTGGTAGTTTGCTATCTATCAATGCCTCTACATACGGATGAAATTCTTTCATTACACATAGTACTGCATGAGCAAGCTTATGTCCAAAGCTATCTGTCTGATCTGGATCTGTGAAAATTAATCTGGAGACAAAGCCGTAGTCTAACAATTTTGGGGCTGTCAGATAACGAATCTCGCCTCTGATTTCTATCTCCAATGGCTCGAATGTAGCTAAATTTATCTGGCAAAGGCAAACACTGAAGTCCAGGTTACACTGACATCTTCCAAAATGCTCGGATCTCCTGTTGCATTTTTCTTCATCTAAACAGGGCTGTTCTTCTTCTTCATAGGTATAGGTCCACTGATAAGCTAAGCCGGGGCAGTCAACTCTTGCTATGGAAAGGTCTTGTAGAAATTGCTGAATAATGACTAGCTCGCTATTTCTGCTATCTTCGGCTAAAGTGTAAATATAGGGTTTTAGGTCTTCTATTACTTGGCTTTTCTCACAAAGAGATCGAATGATAGAATGCCTGAAGAAATACATTCTAGCACTCAATTGGTCAAATTCCTCACTGGTGAGTTGTTTGATTTCTGGGCTAGGTAAGGAGGTAGGTGTTCTTTCTGGAGCTAATTTTTTAAGCTGACTGGTTAGGGTTCGAACGGTTGCTCTCAATTGTTTTTCTTCGTCTCGGAGCTGGTCTAGCTCTTCACTGACTCTTTTGCCTTTATCCATAATTTTCTTGAAATTTCTGGAAAGGCCTTCACAATGTCTGCACATCTGGAGAGGATTCTGAAAATCTGTTTGAGGGTTAGAACTACTACTACTACCTGAACTACTGCTTCCAATTATCTGGCTAACTGGAACTCCACTAGTAGCAAGGATGGTTGACCTCATCTTGCTCAATGTGTCCAGGTAATCTTTAGCTATCTGACTAATAAAATAACTGGTTCCTATTTGTCTTCGGGCATAGGTACTGGCTGACTCAAAATCATAAAATCCTTTAAACTGGGGTATAGGAAAATTTTTAACTAAGGGTTCTACTTCTACCCAGTCATGGTAAATACCTGGCTTGGTTCCTTTAGCTACTACATAGAAAGAAAAACTTTTTGATAAAGGTTTATTTTGGATTTTTGAAAAATATATACTGAGAGAGTTTAGGGCTGAAAGGCGTTTGGCTGGGTGGTTCTGACTGGTCCAAAGGTTATCTAAAAGACACTGTTGAACTGGGTCTAACTCTATCCCTGTTAAAGGTCTGAATTTGGTTCTGCCTTCATGAATGGGAAGAGAAAATCCCCCAAAGTTCATGGTCTTGCTGTTCTCCATTATCTGCACAAAAATTAAACTGGTTATCTTCTTTTTCTAAATAAATTTTCCTACTTAACCAATCTATTAATCTATTATCACTATCTTTAATATGCTCGAATTCTACTTTGCATCCTTGCCCTACTATACAATCTAAAAATTTTGCCCATCTTCTAGTGCTTAATTTACGCTCATTGAGTTTGTTATGGAATCTAACTATAGCTTCACAATCTGTTCTAATTGTAAAAGGTTTGTGCAAAAATAATCTAAATTTATTTATTGCATAAACTACTCCTAATATTTCAAAATCTAAGCTGGTCATGGTTGTATTTTTTTCTTTAAACTTTCCGGAACTATATCTACAAATGCGTTCTTTATTTTTGCTGTCATACTTACTAGGTTTGGCTAATAATATTGTTCCCTATCCTAATTGACTTGCGTCTGTTTCTACAACTATATATTCTGATTCTAAGGGGAGTTGTAGGTCTGGTAAATTTTTACAAATATCTTTTATTTTTCTTACTAGGGCTATATCTTGCTGGTTAAAATATTTCTGTCCTGTGGGTGTGGTCTTACTATAAAGGGGTCCTATTATTTTACTAAGGTTGGGAATATACATTCGTGCATAATTTAAAATTCCTAAAAAAGATTGAAGTTGTTTTGTATCTTCTAATTTATCCGGATAATCTAAAATTTTCTTGACTATATGAGGTTGTAATCTAATTTTCCCATCTCCTAACTCCATTCCTAAAAATTCTATGTGAGGTTTATTTAATTCCATCTTCTTTTTGCTAATTATTAAATAACACAAAATTAATTTAGAAGATGTTGTAAAAGAGATTTATAATCAATTAAATTTTATTAGAGTTACACTAAGGGAAAATTTTTATTCTAATATCATTCATTGGATGTTATAAGTTCTTAATAAAAATCTGCATATCATAATTTAATTGGTAAAATTTAAATAATAAATTATAAAAAAATTATTTACAATAAAATATAAATACATTTCATTTTATAAGTTTCATAATTTTAATTTACCATATGATAGTAATAAATTATATTCTTTAATATACTAATTTTTTCTTATTTTGCAAAACCTAAAAATTTGTTTACTTAAAATTGTTGTCATAAT
Source organism: Camellia japonica (assembly GCA_030407325.1). NCBI lineage: Eukaryota > Viridiplantae > Streptophyta > Magnoliopsida > Ericales > Theaceae > Camellia > Camellia japonica. Next base: position 140,407,045 of record JAPPVO010000019.1, read on the forward strand.
AACTCTTATCTATATATTATATAAGAAAAATGGAATTTTTAGGAAGAAACTTTTTAGGAGTTCCAAATCCTCATTCAAAAATTATTGAATTTTCTTAATTTTAAACCATTAAGAAAATTCTCACTAGCTAGCTTTCATTTATCTTTTATTTTACAATTTTACGTCTGGAAAAAAAAATGAATTGTTTCACTTATATAAAATGAATCTTATACTTCCATTTATATAAGCTTGCTAGTAAGAAACCTTATAATCAATATCTCATACTAATTTTTTTGGTTTTCTTAATATTAAACAATTAAGAAAATTCTCATTAGTTAGCTTCTATTTAACTTTTATTTAACAATCCCATATAGAGGTTTTGATTTTAAAATTTTTTTTTTATTTTCTTAATTTTAAGCAATTATAAAAAGCTCCATTGGCTAATTTCCATTCAACTTTTATTTTACAATCTCACATAAAGGTTTTGATTTTAAAAATAATTTTGTATGAAGTTTTGAAACTCTCATAATATCTCTCCTTAAAAGTATTCTTTTATAAAATATATAGATGTATTGATAATTATTACCTAAAAAAAAATTTATTACCTAAAAATAGATGTATTGATAATATCAACGGTACTCTTATTGCTCCTTAATACAAAAATTATGAAATAATTATAATGATTTTAAATTTGTATTTAAAACTTATAAATCATGGGATAGATTATTATAATTTTAAATTTATATTGTGTCAATTTTAAATTTAAATTAATAGATTGCTTTCTATATTTAGTGACAGTTTAAATTTTAATAAAATAAAATCTAAAAATTTTAATTAATTAATTTTTGTGTAAGCTGGTTGGTCTTTTGACCTAACTGATTAAATTAAATTGTTTTTTATTTGAATGATTTGCTAGTTTAATTATGATTTTAGCGGTTTTATCAAAACATATTAGTTAGATTTTTTTGATTCGAAATAAACTAAAGAACTGAGATTGCTTGATTAGAAATAAACTTATCGCCTAAACAATTTTTATTTTTTATTTTACAATCTCATATCGGGAAAAGAAAGAAAAAGTAAGTTATTTCACTTATATAAAGTGAAATTTTATAAAAGGGATTTTGAGAGAGAAGCCTTCTAGAAGTTTTAAACACTCATTCTAAAATTATTGAATCTTCTTAATTTTAAATAAGTAAGAAAATTCTCATTAGCTAACTTTAATTTACCTTTTATTTTACAATCCCACATCGGGAAAAAAAGAAACAATTGAATTGTTTCACTTATATAAAGTAAATCTTATGCTCCCATTTATATAAATTATTGAATTTTTTTAATTTTAAACAATTAAGAAAATCCCCATTGGCTATCTTCCATTTAATTTTTATTTTACAATTTCACACCGGAAAAAGAAGGAAAAAATGAATTGTTTCACTTATATAAAGCGAATCTTATACTCCCATTTATATAAGTAAAAGAATATTTTTATTGAGAAACCCTATGATCAATATCTCATACCATTTTTTTCTTTTTGTTTTCTTAATTTTATACAAGTAAAAAAATGGGGTACTTAGGTGTAAGTCCTAATAAGTGGATTTATTATTTAATAGGTCCTATGGAAAAAAAATTGTCATAAAAAAATGTCACTAATTGTAAGTTTAGCGACAATTTATAAAAAAATTATCACAAAAAAAATTATTTTTAGCGACAATTTTACCAAGACTTATTTTCAATAGGACTTGATGGGAATTAAGTCAAACTATTAGGACCTATTGGTAGTTTACCCTAAAAAAATCTCCATTAGCTGACTTTCATTTAACTTTTATTTTGCAATCTCGTATAAAGGTTTTTATTTTAAAAATAATTTTGTATGAGATTTTGAAACTCTCGTAATATTTAACTTTAAAATAATTACAATCACACATCGAGAAAAGAAAGAAAAATTAAGTTATTTCACTTATATAAAGTGAATCTCATATTCTTATTTAATATTATAATATTGTACATGTTTCAGTTCAACATAGTTTAAATTTTAAAATAAAATTTAAAAGTTTTAATTAATTAATTTTGTTGTAAATTGGTTAGTCTTTTGACTTAACCGATTAGGCTAAATCGTTTTCGATTTGACTGATTCACAGGTTTAATCGCAGTTTTAGCTGTTTTATCAAAATATATTACCTAGATTTGTTTGATTTGAAATAAACTAAGATTGACCTTATTAAAAATTGAACAACTGAGATTGCTTTATTAGAAATGAATTTCACGTTCAAACAACTGTTAATTTTTATTTTACAATCTCAGATCAGGAAAAGGGGGGAAAAATGAGTTGTTTCCCTACATAAATCTTATACTCCCATTTAATATTATAGTGTTGTGTATGTTTCAGTTCAAAATAGTTTAAATTTTAAAATTAAAATAAAATTTAAAAGTTTTAATTAATTAATTTTTATATAAGTTGATTGGTCCTTTGACTTGGCCGATAGGGTGAACAATTTTCAGTTTGACTAATTCGCTAGTTTAACTGCGATTTTAACAGTTTTATCAAAATATATTGATTAAATTTGTTTGATTTGAAATAAATTAAAGATTAACCTAATTAAAGAATAAACGGCTGAGATTGCTTAATTCGAAATAAACTTCTTACCCAAACAATTGTTAATTTTTATTTTACACACTCTCACATCGGGAAAAAAAGAAAAAATTGAGTTATTTCACTTATCTATAAATTATATAAAGAAAATGGGGTTTTTGATGAGAAAGCTTTTAGGAGCTCCAAACTTTCATTTTAAAATTATTAAATTTTCTCAATTTTAAACAATTGAGAAAATTCTCATTAACTAACTTCTATTTAACTTTTATTTTTATAATCTCACATCGGAAAAAGAAGAAAAAAATGAATTGTTTTACTTATATAAAATGAATCTTATGCTCCTATTTATATAAATTATTAAATTTACTTAATTTTAAACAATTAAGAAAAGGGCAAATTACAGCAATGGTCCTTATAGTTACCCGTGATTTCATTTTGGTCCATGCACTTCTAATTGCATCAATTTTGCCCCCTACAGTTTGGTTTTTGGCTCTATGTGGTCCAACAGTTAACCGCCGTTAACTTTTTTGACAAAAACCCACACATGCCTTGCACGCACAGGATGAAAACCAGTCACTTTTTGGAGTGTACTTCAAAGTATACTTTTTTTTGGTCACATTATCTCTCTATTTTTTTTATACACTTATTTAAATCATCCCAAACAATCTGATTTTTTATATATATATTTTTATTTTTAGTGAATTTTTTTTAATTTTAAATAATTTTTTATTTTTATTTTTATTTTTATTTTTTTAGATACATCTTACTTAGATATACCTAAAAAGTAAAATATTTATAAAAAAAATATTTTAAAAAATTAATAAATACACAAAATATGAAAAATATACTAAATTTTCATTTTTTTTATATTTTTGGTTTTTAATTATTATTTTTTAAATATTAATACTAAACAAACTTATTTATTTAATGCATCGTTAACTTTTTGACCCGTACAATGTTTGCTAATTTTTTAAATTTTTACATTTTTATGTAAAATTACCACTCAATCATGCCTGCAATCATGCTCAGCTTTAGAGCTTCGGCTCGGCTGCTTCGAATTTGGAGGAAATATCTTCAAATAATAAGCCTCAGTTCAGGGCAAAAAATAAGGGAGAAGTTACGCACAGTAATTGATTTATCAATTAGTATTAATATATGGAAAAATTACTCATAAGTCTCATATTGGAAAATGTTACACCATTTAGTCCTGAAGGTTTTTTGTTGGACTAATAGGTCCTATTTCTCAAAAAAGCTTACTATAGGCCTTTTTATGTCAAACATTATTCATCAAACATCAAACATTATTCAACATCATGATTATTTATCAAACATCAAACATTAACAACGTCAGGATTATTCATTCAATATCAAACATTATCAACGTCAGGATTATTCATCAAACATCAAACATTATTCATCAAACATCAAACACAACCATTAAATATTATGATTATTCATCAAACATCAAACATTATTCATTACACATCAAACATCAAATTTATTTTTTAAAAAATTGAAACTATTGCTCGAGATCCATTATCAAATTCATTAGAATATCAGATTCATCAGAATTGGGAATGTTTTAATCATAAAAAAATTAAAACTATTGATCCAGATCCATCATCATCAAATTCATCCTTTAGTAACTGGAATAAAAATTGGGAACCATATCAACAACATAAAAAAAAGGAACACAAACCCTAGCCTCCACCCTCTTCCTACACAACACATCTCTTCTCAAAATCATTGAACAAGAAAACAAAAAATTCAGAAACTTGAATCGCTTTCGAGATGTCGTACGACGATGTGGAGATCGACTGCAACATCGAAGATTTCATCGCCGATTCTTCATCCAAGAACAATCTCAAGCAACCATTCGTCCCCACCGCCACGGAGGCGAAGGCTCGCCGCCATTACGCAGCCACCGTCGCCGATCGCTTTAACATTGCAGAGGCCATAGATTTGTACTGATAACACCTCGCTTTTCTCAATTGCTCTCTTCGTTGATTCTTTGCTGCCGGTGGTTGGTTAGCATGTTCACAGGGGATTTTATAAAATTGATATAACCTTTTCTCTAGGGTTCTTATTTCAATTGGTTACCCAGGGAAATCTTGGGCAGTTTTCAATATGATAGCCCTTTTTTTCTAATATCTTCTTGATGGGAATTTAAGTTTATTGCTTATTATTCATTGTTTATTGTTTATTCAATATGAATCACAAACCGTTGCGAATCTGAAAATTCGCAGAAACCGTAGGGCTTTTCAAGATGCTATTCATGGAATTCAAAGTTGAGGAATTCATAGTTGAAAGATGATGTTCGTATAGATTAATAAACCAGAGGGACTGCCATTCGTTATGTTGATGTTTGATGTTTTTTTTAATCGTTTATTTTGATGTTTAATTGTTATTAAAAAAATCGTTTAATTGTTATTTTGATGTTGTTTTGATGATAATGTTGTGATGTTTAGTTTTATTTTTAAAAAAAATAAATCTGATGTTTGATGTTTGATGAATAATCCTAATGATTAATGGTTGGAAATATGTGTTTGATGTTTGATGAATAATATTTGATGTTTGATGAATAATGTTTGATGACGTTGGTGATGTTGAAAAATTTTGAATAATGTTGGTGATGCTGAATAATGTTTGATGTTGGTAATGTTGAATAATGTTTGAATAATATTGGTGATGTTGAATAATGTTTGATGTTGGTGATGTTGAATAATGTTTGATGTTTGATGAATAATGTTTGATATAAAAAGGCCTATAGTAAGCTTTTTTGAGAAATAGGATCTATTAGTCCAACAAAAAACCTTCAGGACTAAATGGTGTAACATTTACTAACTTAGGACTTATTGGTGTTTTGCCCTTAATATATATTATAATATTATCATTTTAAAATTATAAATCTCCCCATTATATAAATTACAAAGACTCAAAATTTTAAAAGTATATTATATCATTCGTTAGTACATTAATTGATATACGAATTGATGTGTATAATTTTATTCTTTCAAAAATTAATTATAAAATTACAAAAGTGTTCATAATTCTGTATAAAACTCTTAAAATTATGTCATATCATTCGTTAGTATATTAATTGATATATTAATTAGTATGTATAATTTTATTCTTTCAAAAAATTAATTATAAAATTATGAAGGTGTTTATAATTCTACATATTAATGTTTATAATGAATGCTATTGATCTAAAAATTGAAAAAATTACGAAACATTGCACGAGTCAAAAAGTTAACAATGTATTAAATAAATTAATTTTTTTAGTATTAAATTTTTATGAGTTGATTTTGACTCAATAAATTATGTTTTAGCTAAAATTCCAATAAAAACTATATTTTAGCAAATAGATAGGTTACTTCATTACACCTCTATTTGGTTGAGTTTTAGAAATTATGTTTTGAAAAATATTAAAATTTAAAAAATTAGTTTGGTAAAAAAATAAAAATATATATTATTTTCATCTAATTTTTTATTTTTGGGAAGGAAATAATTTTATATTTTTTTTAAATTTAATTTTTGATATATATTTATATTAAATTAATTTTTAATATTTAAAAAATAATAATTAAAAACCGAAAATATATAATAAAAAAACCGAAATTTTAGTATATTTTTCATATTTTGTAAATTTATTAATTTTTTAAAATATTTTTTTTTTTTACAAATATTTTACTTTTTAGATACATCTAAGTAAGGTGTATCTAAAAAAATATAAAATAAAAATTATTTAAAATTTTAAAAATATTCACTAAATATATATATATATATATATATATATATATATATATATATATATATATAAAATAAAGTTGTTTGGGATGATTTAAATAAGTGTACAAAAAAATAAAGAGATAATGTGACAAAAAAAAAAGAAAAAGTATACTTTTTTTTTTTTTTTCAAGTACACTCCAAAAAGTGACTGGTTTTCATCCCGTGTGTGCAAAGCATGCGCGAGTTTCCATCAAAAAAATTAACGGCGGTTAACTATTGAACCACATAGAGCCAAAAACCAAGTAGGGGCAAAATTAATGCAGTTAGAAGTACAGGGACTAAAATGAAATCACGGGCAAACTATAGCTCTACTTTGCTCTTAAGAAAATTACCATTTGTTAGCTTCCATTTAATTTTTATTTTGCAATCCCACATCAAGGAAAAGAAGGAAAAGGTGATTTTTTTTCACTTACATAAAGTGAATCTTATACTTCTATTTATATAAGCAAAATGAGATTTTTAGTGAGAAACCTTATGATCAATATCTTATACTAATTTTTTTGATTTTCTTAATGTTAAACAATTAAGAAAATTTCGATTGGTTAGTTTCTATTTAACTTTTATTTTACAATTCTACATAGTGGCTTTGATTTTAAAATAATTTTGTATGAGATTTTGAAACTCTTATAATATCTCTCTTAAAAATTATTTTTTTGTAAAATATATAGATATATTGATAAGCTCTATATCACTCTTACTATTCTTTAATACAAAAATTATGAGATAATTATGATAATTTTAAATTTGTATTTAAAATATATAAATTATGGAATAGATTATTATAATTTTAAATTTATATTACCTTCCATATTTTGTGGCACTTTAAATTTTAATAAATAAAGGGAAAATTATTTATAAGTCCTATTAGGGATACTTATGCTACATATGATCCTACTAAAAAACTTATGTTCCTATAAGTCCTGTGGAAAGTTTGTTGATACATTTACCCTCAATATTAGTTGTTAATATCATAAATAATAGTAAAATCATATATAGGAAATTGAATGTTACCATAGATCATATCTATATAAACGTAACGTAACGTGACACCTACATAAACGTAACGTGACATCTATGATCTATGGTAACATGCAATTTCCTATATAGGAAAATGCATGTTACCATAGATATCTACATAAACGTAACGTGACATCTATGATCTACGGCAACATTCAATTTCCTACCATAGATTATATCTACATAAACGTAACGTAACGTGACACCTACATAAACGTAACGTAACGTGACACCTATGATCTATGGCAACATTCAATTTTCTATATTTATATGAAACGTAACGTGACACCAACATAAACCAGCAACATTTTCACATTCAATTTAAAAAAATAAAAACTCATTAAGTTTGCGAAACGTAACTACGTTACGTTTATGTAGGTGTCACGTTATGTTACGTTTATATAGGTGTCACATTACGTTACGTTTATGTAAGTGTCACGTCACGTTACGTTTATGTAGGATCTTGTGGAATACATTCCTATCTAAATAGGACTTGAGACTCTATAAGAAATTACACAGAACTTAGCATACTATAAGTGTCTGAAAAATAACTTATAAATAAATCTCCCATTAATAAAATTTAAAAGTTTTACTTAATTATTTTGTGTAAACTGGTTGGTCTTTTGACCTAACTGATTAAGCTAAACCATTTTTTGTTTGAATGATTTACTATTTTAACTGTGATTTTAGCGGTTTTACATGTTACAATGATTCTTTCTTACTCATTAAGTTTTTAAAATCTCTTAAATTATTTGCCTTTCAAAAACCAATATGATAATTTTTTAAAATCCATATATTTTTATTCTAAAATAGTGAAATATTAGAACTACGTTATTTTTTTTAATAACAAAGCATAATTTTAATTATTAATTGTCAATATAACAATTTTAATATATCTATATTATATATTATAATACAGGAACATTTGAAACAAAACCCTTAAACTTATATATAAAATTTTATTTACGAGAAACAAAATATAAAAAAAATTTAAATATAATTATCGTGTTTTTAATAAATAATATATTATTTTGTCTCGTGCATAGCATAGGTGATAGTGTGAAAATATATTAGAATTGACTTGTAGTGTTGAACTAAACATTAGAAGTGGCTAGAAAGCTAGTTGACTGAATATTTATGCCAATGTGACATTCACCTAGTCATTAAAAATTATCTTGATTATTTAAAATTATCTTTATTGATTTGTAACCGGTATGAGTTAGTTGAGGGTTCCAATATTAGATTAAATATTAAAAATGAGTCTAGAAAATTTAATTCGAGCCGATTTTTTTTAACAATTCTTTATTTTAGCCTATAAGACATCTTATTTTCATAACTCAATATGATAAAAAAATAATAATAATAATAATAATAATCTTAATGTTTACGGTGCTTTTTGTCAATCAATAAAAAATATTTGGAGGTTTCATTTCAACAAATTTTAACATAAATTTTTTACTTTAAAACTCTAAGACCTACCCATTTTGTTTGATTCTATCTATATCACTAATCTTTGGAGGTTTCATGATTTTTTATTTTTTTTAATGGAATGTCGGTTTGCGATAATATAGATATATAGATTGGAATATCGATGCATATAAAATTATTAAACATCAAGAAAGAAAAAAAAAATCTATGAAAGATATAGATTAATTCCTATATTTTAGTAGTATAAAAATTCAAATTTATATTTATATTTTAGTTAACTTTCCTTTTCAATTTCTAAATTTAAATTTTTAAATAAATTAATTAACTTTCTTTTTGAAATGTGTAAATCAAGGCAAAAAAGTTATTTAAATTTTTATATATATTAACTAACTAACTTTCTTTTTAAATTTAAATTTTTAAATGAATTAATTAACTTTCCTTTTGAAATGTGTAAATCAAGGCATAAAAGCAATTTAAATTTTTAAATAAATTAATTAACTTTTCTTTCAAATTTAAATTTTTAAATGAATTAATTAACTTTCCTTTTAAAATATGTAAATCAAGGCATAAAAGCTATTTAAAATTTTAAATAGATTAATTAACTTTCCTTTTAAATGGATTAATTACTATTGTTTTAAATGATTCAATAAAAGTTAACCAATAGAATATTTTTTAATTATTTAAAAAATAAGAATTCTAGAAAAATAGTATGAGAATTTTGAACTTCACATGGGTTTCTAATTAAAAATCTCATTTTACTTATATAATTTATAGATTAGGTTTTGTTTGGGACAATATATTTTAGTCAAAAGATAAAAAGCCACTATAACTTATTATATTACTTTTTTTAAAATTTTTTTACAAATCTCTTTTATAAAAAGTTAAAAAAATTACTTAAAATAACATTTTCCTACATGAGACCTTAGTTGGTTTGGAAATTGTCTATTTTAGTTAATTTTTTAATTTTTTTATAATTATTTTAGTTTATTTAAAAAGTTATAATTGAAATAATAATTTGTTTTTTTTTAATTAATTTGATAATTGTAAGAGGAAAAAATAATTATAATTTAAATATAATGTTTTATATTATTAATTAATTTATTTTATTTTTATTAATTATTTTAACCTAAAACTGAGCTGTCAAACACCCCTATTGTTCTTGCTTTTTCCACTCGATGATTTGGAGCTTTATGCTTGACTTCACTTGGAGAATCAACAGCTAAAAGTTAAAATGACTTTTTGAAGATAGTGAACAAAGATTAGTTTTATGTTATATGATTCTAATGGTTTATATATTATTTTGGCACAATTAATTTTCAAAAAATATTATAAATTCATATTTTTAGATTCACAAATTCATTTATAATAATGTGAGAATTTAGTTGGATATTATATTATTAGAGTAAAAGAGTTGACACCTATCATATTACATCATTAACCTTATTTGGTAGAGTTTTTTTTTAAATTAAAAATTGATAATCAGAAAACAGAAATTAAAAGCACTCTTTCTCCAGCTTTTAAATAATCAACTTGTAGGTGTTGATTTCCGACCACACAACCAAACGGGGAACTCAGCTGGAGAGTACCGGCAGAATAGATTAAGCCCGAACACCTGCCAACAAGAATATGAGAATACCGCGGTGGTTCGCCTACCCGGGGGCACTCCGACGATCAAGTCAGTAATCTTATCTCTCACAAATATCAATATAAGTACTTAAACTTCAACAATGAAAGCATAAAACATCTCAAATAAAGCATACCTTAGACCCACGAGAGCGCCTTACTTTTATAATGATCAGTGTCCAACTTTTCCTAGAAGTCTTACTTCATGGGACTATATCCTTTACAAGGATAACATTTATCACAACTCACACTATTCAAATTAAGATGAACTTCCTCAAGAGTCCCATCTCTATCCAAATAGGTAGCTTGATGTCATTTAGGACTCTAGTCCTCTATCCAAATATCTCGAATTTCGATATTATCGCACCATATGTCGGCACCATGGTCCGCTCATGTGGCACCTTAGCTAACAACCTCGGCCACGTGGGCTACCTAAAATATGTCCCTACAGCTGCCCCCTAGGTTCTATTACCTCGGCAAACTGAGGTGATGGAACCTATACATGTACTTCCCCGACCGAGAATCTGACTCGTTGGCACCAAGAAACAAGGACTCAAATGTCCACTCGTCAAGAATCAAGGATCAATAACCAAGAACCATGAACCATCGTGTTCCATTTCATCTAGGTCCAACATCTTGATAGAGATCGCACTGCTAGCAGAGATCATGACTTGCTAGTTCAAGAACATCAAGATCCTAGTATCAACTCATCAGAAACCAAGAATAAACAAGTTCTACCCCCATTCAAATTCAACATCTCAACCAAGATCAACATCTCAACTGAAATCATCATGTTAACCAAGATCACCATCTCAACCGAGATCATCATCTCGACCAAGATCGCCATCTCAACTGAGATCATCATCTCTACCGAGATCAATATCTCAACTGAGATCGCACTTCTCAATCAAGATCATCATGAGATTGGAGCATACCAATCACGTCTCCATTATGTCGCATCAGTTCTGCCCCCCACCGTCTGAAGTCAGCACGGGCACGCTAGGACTCGAAATCATAACTTTTTGCCATATTTTTCTAATTACAACAAAACCATTTCATCTTCTTATTTCGTCTCTATCTGTGTCCCTAGACTCTTTTTCTCTTGGCCTCTGTAAACCATCATCGCTATTCTTGAAGCATTCATTACTATGAAGACTCTCTTTGTGCCCAAGGTTCAAACTTTACCAGTTGAACCAGACTAATAGCCAAACAATTCATCAGCTGCTCTACACATCAACCCACCATCTCAATGGCAGTGAAAACACTAACATAGCGACAATCTTGAAGCTAGAACCAGGAACAGGAAACAACGAGGTCCTAAGCTCCCAGCCTTAGACCTTGATAATTTTTCAATCGCCTTATCTGTGAATAACCATCGCCGTAACTAATGACGACATGTCTCGCCGAACTCTTGTCGTAGAAGGCTTTCTTGTTGACATCCCTGATGTCATAACTATGCAATCCACTCCATTTCCTTATAGTCAATCCAACATGCTCATGACTCCAGCAACTCAATATCTCGAAAGAGAAGCCCATAAAGCAAGTGGACCAAGATACTGCTGCCAAAGCCAAGGCCATTGATAAGGTCGAAAAAACAAGTCAACATGGCCTGCAACAAAGGCTACTATCTTGACTGGATGACAGCTCTCAAAAAGATATTTGTCCCCGAGGACTTATACCTCTGTGATATGGGTCAGCTCAATGTCCCTTTTCCTCCCTCTCCCAATCAATCTGAGGATGAGGCCGAGGAAGTAGAAGAGGCCGATGACGAGGAGGACGGAGACAAGGAAGAGGCTGAGGCTGAGGTTGCCAAGAAAGAATCTGAAGCTGCTACTGGGGCCAAGTCCTCAACTCTGAATGAGCAAATCCTTAACTTGACTTAGGATGAGGAGGATGGGGTTCAAAAGATCACTTCTGAGACTGAGGTCGAGATTGCCAACAAGAGCCTAGATGACACACTGCGTGAGATTGACGCCGAGGTCCAAGCTGAAAAATCTGCCCAACTGTCTGCCGATACTGACACAACGCCAATTGCCAAGGCAGGACAGACTGTGGAAAATGCATCAACTTTGGTTTCTCCTCCTTTTTGTACTTTTTCTTCTTACTTTTGGATAACTGTAATCTTTTGTTTGAAAAATGTTAGCTTTATATTTGGCCGATGTGCCCCTTTTGTCTTTGTAGATGAATAAGTAATCTCTTATGCCAGGTCGAAGTGCCTTTTTGTATCTGAACAAGTTTCTTTTCTGAATGCAAGTCTTATAGTTTCTTCTAAGTGTTGAATGTATGCCTTCTTTTCTTCTATGCATGTTTGCTGCTTTCTTTCATGCTTTTCATGCTTCCAAACTTAGAATATTTTTACATTTCTTCAAAGTGTACCTTAATTATATAATAACTTCAGGATACAATACTTCGGATAAACCTTGACTGTTTGTCTCGGCTAACCATTTTCATACATCGGCTAACACTTTAAAAATAAAAATATTTTACAAGTGTTATTGTTTTTTTTACCTCCATACGCTATCTTCTATTAAGACTTCACCCTTGCCAAGTTTTGACAACCTGGTTGGTCACCTCAGGTAACATGTACCTCGGATACTTTATTCATCATTGCATCGGCTAACTCCAACTTGTAAATTTCTCTGAAATCTCAACAAGTGTTAAGCCCATTTCTGAAAATTTCAACAAGTGTCAAACTCTTAAGTTTGTTCATCGCTCCAGCTCCCTGCCCCCTAATGTGAACCTAAGTTCCACTTAAGTTCACATTAAGTATGTGACAATGGTCTTTTGCCAAAGTCAGATTCAAACAAAGGCTTCCCGTGGTGTTCCAACCTTGGTTTCTCTATTAATGAACTTAGTTCCATTCTGAGTTTAACTCTGCCGATATGGCAAGTCCAGGTTAATTCAACTTAGTTCAACTCCATTATATGCAAGTATAATTCAACTCTGCCATATAATGAGTCTAAGTTATTCGTCATGTTTCATTCAGAAAATCGCCAACTTAGTTCAACTCTATTATATGCAAGTATAATTCGACTCTGCCATATAATAAGTCTAAGTTATTAGTCATGTTTCATTCATAAACATCACCAACTTAGTTCAACTCTATTACATGCAAGTATAATTCAACTCTGCCATATAATAAGTCTAAGTTATTCGTTATGTTTCATTCAGAAATATCGCCAACTTAGTTCAACTCTATCATATGGAAGTATAATTCAACTCTGCCATATAATAAGTCTAAGTTATTCGTCATGTTTCATTTAGAAACATCGCCAATTTAGTTCAACTCTATTATATGCAAGTATAATTCAACTCTGTCATATAATAAGTCTAAGTTATTCATCATGTTTCATTCAGAAACATTGTCAACTTAGTTTAACTCTATCATGCAAGTATAATTCAACTCTGTCATATAATAAGTCTAAGTTATTCGTCATGTTTCATTCAAAAATATCGGCAACTTAGTTCAGCTCTATTATATGCAAGTATAATTCAACTCTGCCATATAATAAGTCTAAGTTATTCGTCATGTTTCATTTAGAAACATCGCCAACTTAGTTCAACTCTATTATATGCAATTATAATTCAACTCTGCTATATAATAAGTCTAAGTTATTCTTAATGTTTCATTTAGAAATATCGTCAACTTAGTTCAACTCTATCATATGCAAGTATAATTCAACTCTGCCATATAATAAGTCTAAGTTATTCGTCATGTTTCATTCAGAAACATCGCCAACTTAGTTCAACTCTATTATATGCAAGTATAATTCAACTCTGTCATATAATAAGTCTAAGTTATTCATTATGTTTCATTTAGAAACATTGCCAACTTAGTTGAACTCTATCATATGTTTCATTCAGAAACATTGCCAACTTAGTTTAACTCTATCATATGCAAGTATAATTCAACTCTACCATATGATAAGTCTAACTTACTCGTCATGTTCACCATGGGAACATCGCCATAAGACATTTCGGTCTTATCGCACAATCATGGATTCTAACAACATTTTCATGCTTTTTTACATAGACTTCAGCATCCTTTTGCATGTAGGGTCACCAGAATCCCTATGATATAGCTCTATGGGCAAGGGATCTGGCCCCTTGCATGGATCTCGTGTAAAAAGTCTTCAACCTGGAAAGGATGCACACATTGCAATAGAGGTCTAGTAAAAGTCCTTCTGTACAGATGGCCTTCTACCAACAGGCAGAATCTGGCCGACTTTAGTCTGATCTTGTGTGTTTCTTTTTTGTCTTCTGGGATCTGGGATCTGCTTATTTAGGCTGAGCTCTTGTCTTCTCGGACCTACTCATCTAGGTTGAGATATTGTCTTCTGGGATCTGGGATCTGGGATCTGGGATTCAGGATCCGAGATTTGGAATATGGGATCTGCTCACTTCGGCTGAGCTCTTGTCTTCTCGGACCTAATCATCTAGGCCGAGATCTTGTCTTCTAGGATCTGGTATCTGGGATCTGGAATCCGGGATCTGCTAACTTAGGCTGAGCTCTTGTCTTCTCAGACCTACTCATCTAGGCTGAGATCTTGTCTTCTGGGATCCGGGATCTACTTACTTAGGCTGAGCTCTTGTCTTTTCGGACCTACTCATCTAAGCCGAGATCTTGTCTTCTAGGATCTAGGATCCGAGATTTTGAATCCGAGATTTGGAATCCGGGATTTGCTCACTTAAGCTGAGCTCTTGTCTTCTCGGACTTAATCATCTAGGAATAGATCTTGTCTTCTAGGATCTGGGATCCAAGATCTGGAATTCGGGATCTGCTTACTTAGGCTGAGCTCTTGTCTTCTCGGACGTAATCATCTAAGCCGAGATCTTGTCTTCTGGGATCTGGGATCTGGGATCCAAGATCTAGAATTTGGGATCTGCTCACTTAGGCTGAGCTCTTGTTTTCTCGGACCTAATCATCTAGGCCGAGATCTTGTCTTCTAGGATCTGGGATCCGGGATTCGGGATCTGGAATTTGGGATCTGCTCTCTTAGGCTAAGCTCTTGTCTTCTTGGACCTAATCATCTAGGCCGAGATCATGTCTTCTAGGATCTGGGATCTGAGATCTGGAATCCAGGATCTGCTCACTTAGGCTGAGCTTTTGTCTTCTCGGGCCTACTCATCTAGGCCGAGATCTTATTTTCTAGGATCTGGGATCCGAGATCTGGAATTCGGGATCTATTCACTTAGGCTTCGCTCTTGTCTTCTTGGACCTACTCATCTAGGCCGAGATCTTGTCTTCTGGGATTTGGAATCCGGGATCTGCTCACTTAGGCTAATCCTTCTATACTTGAAAGTCATCTCCTTCGGAGCGCTCATGTCCCTTGTCTTTGCATCCCTTCTGGAAGGGTCTTCATTCCGTTAATATCGACACATTCTCCATCTTCGCTAAACTAGTCATTGCCGACATGTTGATCTTGCACGATGATGGCCATCTATTCTAACTAAGTTTCCACAGAAGGTGCCAAATTGTGGGTGTTGATTTCCGACCACACAACCAAACGGGGAACTCAGCTGGAGAGCACTGACAGAATAGATTAAGCCCGAACACCTGCCAACAAGAATATGAGAATACCGCGGTGGTTTGTCCACCTGGGGGCACTCCGACGATCAAGTCAGTAATCTTATCTCTCACAGATATCAATACAAGTACTTAAACTTCAACAATGAAAGCATAAAAGCATCTCAAATAAAGCATACCTTAGACCCACAAGGGTGCTTTACTTTTATAATGATCAGTGTCCAACTTCCCCTAGAATCTTACTTCATGGGACTCTATCCTTTACAAGGATAACATTTATCACAACTCACACTATTCAGATTAAGATGAACTTCCTCAAGAGTTCCATCTCTATCCAAATAGGTAGCTTGATGTCATTTAGGACTCTAGTCCTCTATCCATATATCTCGAATTCCGGTATTATCGCACCATATCTCGGCACCATCGTTCGCCCACGTGGCACCTCGGCTAACAACCTCGGCCACAGGGACTACCTAAAAAATATGTCCCTACACAACTTAATTAACTTATTTTTATCTAATAAGTTATAAGCAGATGCTCCACCAAACAGACACAGACTTTCAAATTAAAATAAGTTATAATCACCTCCTAAAAGCTGTAACAAACAGTCTAATTGTGTGTCAAATTGTGAATTTTTTTGTAGGGCTCAAATATTTTTCTTATTTTTCATATTAATTTTTTGGTTATTAGGTTTACTCCTTAAAACATCACTTGTAGTTTCACTGATATGGTAAAAAGGTTTTTAACAAATTTCATGTCAAATTTGGCATAGAATTTCACTAATTTTAGGTAAGATATTTGACTTACAATTGGAGATGATCCTTGAGATGGGGAATTCGGTAATAGATCCCTTACTGTCTAATTTGTCCTTCAAAAGGACAAGAACTATATAGATCCTTTCAAAACCACCTAATATTTTAAAATTTGTTTCATTTACTATATTACTCTCATGTGTGTGTATATCATATCTGCAAACTCTCTCTTATAATGTCTCGAAATAAATACAATATTAATTAAAAGACGACATAAGATGAGATAAGCAACTTCTATTAATTATAATTTCTCATACAAAAGAGCAACACATGCAAACATACATTCATAAGTCTAACTCTGAATCTATAGTATGTGTTACATGGTAAAAAAACAAAATGAAAGATAAACAAATAAGAGAATGCCCTAAATGCTTACAACTTTCCAAGTTGGTACCTGGTTACAACAAAATAGATTTAAATTCCAATACATATAAAAGCTCTTAGCTTGTACAAAACAATTACACAATTAAACAAAATGAAGCTCTTATTCCAAGTCCTCCCAAGCTATTGCCTTGGCGGAGGCACATCATCAGTACCCGAAATGTTTTTCCCATATAGGGTGAGCCAAAGCCCCGTAGAAATAATCCAACACAACATATGAATCATAACAAAGCTAATGCACATGTAATGCTCATGACAAAAC
Source organism: Camellia japonica (assembly GCA_030407325.1). Lineage (NCBI taxonomy): Eukaryota > Viridiplantae > Streptophyta > Magnoliopsida > Ericales > Theaceae > Camellia > Camellia japonica. The sequence continues at coordinate 140,424,453 of JAPPVO010000019.1, forward strand.
ATTTTATATCTCTTTCAAATCATGCCATACTAGGTTTATGTTACCATTCACGAAACATTTTCCTTTTTTTTTTATTTATAGAAAACCAGATTTGTGGATACAGCTTGGTGAATCTCTAGGTATGTGTCTGCTAGAAGGCTATACAATCACTTCTCTTTAACCGGAAGGCTCGACACCTATCTGCGCGAGTTTCTGGTCTTTCACCAAGGACACACAAGCCAACTTATCATAGTAACCACACCTCCTACTCAGATTCACCAAGTATCTACCATTTCTCAAAACAATATACATATTTCAAATGTGCAAACATATAACAATGCTCGATACGGATAAATGAGAATTAGTTTTTTTAATTCTTCTAGTTCTCATACAATTTCTATAACAATCATAGATATCCTCCACTGATAGCCCAATATAGATATCTCTAAACAGATAAACCAAAATAATTTCCATAAAGATAAACCTTTCAAATTCCAAGATGTGAGTGGTAATACATACACAACTCCACCCTCTTCATTAATAACAATTAAATTCCATGTTTCCAACATCAATACCATTATTTTTATACAAAATCAACATTTAGGGCAAACCCCTCCACCTATTTTTTTTTTTCCAACCAATCCCAAATACATCAAAACCAACCATTTTGTTACCTGTACACCTCATTTCCAACGCCATAATCATTTCCACGAAACCATTTGAAAACCCCTCCTTTTAATTTCGAACCAAAATCCAAGATTTTTGTTCTTTAGTCCATTTCTTTCATAAGGTGGTTTTATAAAATAAAATAAAATAAAAAAAGCTAAGTTAAAACCCATAAGGAGGTGCGAAGAATCCCCACCTCAAGCTTAGAAGGGTAAAAGAGAAGAACATGGAAAAACTCGACGTCAACGAAACCACGAACCACTTGGGTCAAAGGGAAGCTCTTGATGAGATCTACACTTTATCTCAAAGGATTCGGGTGAGGAGACACCTCTAGGTGAGTAGATCTAAGGATTTAAGTAAGAGAATGTGAGTTTTGAGAGAAAGAGAGAGAGTTACAAGTGAGAGGGGAAAAATGGAAGCAACTAATGAGAGAAAAGTATCTTTGGTTCTATTTATAGTGACCAGGTATTAATAGAAAAGTAGGTCCAAGGTCAAATGAAAAGAATAAGTCAAAAATTCGCAAAAAGTAAGGCCCAAGCCGAACAAAATCTGAAAAAAGAGTCACAGGGGTCGACCCTCGCAACAGTGGTGTCGACCGTCAAGAAGAAAAGCTAAGACACTTATGTTTGGTAGCAGACAAGGTGTCAACCTTCGGACCAGAGGTGTCGACACTAAATTTTAGTAGATAAACCCAGATTTTGTAATAGACAATGGTCGACACCTTCCAGACTGGTGTTGACTCCAAAAGCTAACAAGAAAAGGCAAGTGTCTACACCACCAAAGGCTGGTGTCGACCCTAAATTTCAGTAACGATCTAGGAACCTAGCAGCAAGATGGTGTCGATACTACCTAAGCTGGTGTCGACCCTTGGACTAGAACAAGACAAAGAAAAAAAGGCAGTGTTGACACCGGCAATGATGGTGTCGACCCCTGAAGCCAAAACCAAACATGAATATGGTTTCCCAAATTCAAAAGTAATAAATGGGTCGGGTCTAAATCAAGATCGCTATATCTCTCATTTCAATCTCTTCTCTATGTCTCGCTCTCTTTACCACTGTTGCTCTTCATTGGCACCACCGGCGCCACCGTCATTCTCTACCAACGCCACTGTCATTCTACATGGAACACTTTCTTCACTGCCTTTATCGTGACCATCGCCTGTCACGTCCATGACCTCAGATCTGAGATCATTCACCATGGTTGTTACCGAAAAATGACGGTTTGCGGTTCACGAACCTTAGATCTGAGATCTTTCACTCTGTCTGCCTCTGGTTCTAACGATTCATGTTCTCTGTGTGTACGTGTATGTGTGTGTCACTCACCATTTATGCTATGTCTTTCTCTTTCTTTTCTTTTTATTCTTCTTATCATGATGTTTTTCTTTCGAACTTTGTCTCCCTATCTCTCTCTCCTCTTTTCATGATGCTCTGTTCTTCGAATAATAAAATTTTACTCTGGTTCATGATACAACCCTCTCTTGTAACGCCATTCTCGCAGTGCGTTTCAGAGTAAAATTTTCCTCTGAATCAGAGTAAAATTTATTATGATTCAAAGTAAAATTTTATTGTTATTAAGCAGATCAACATGTCATTAACTAGAGTAAAATTTACTATTACAAAAAACATAGCACAAACAAAATGAACGAACCAGAGTCGAATTTTACTTTTAGATCTATCAACAAACAAACAAAAACTCCTATTTTTTCATTACAATCTCTCGTTTTCTTAATTTTCTATCAAATTTGAGTTCATTTATCTCATATATGTAGTTATTAATCTTAAATATGAGTTCGTAGGTATCAAATTTGAGATGGTGGTGGTTTGACAGTAAAAATGGTGGCCGTCGATCGATTGTGAGGATGAGCGACACCGCCTGAAGATGAAGATAGTGGAGGCGATGAACAACCATTGTCATGCACCTCTTTTTATTACCCGAATAACATTACCATATCAATTAACATAAATCTATTTCCATTATGAATATGCAGAACTATACATACATTATATCCATAATAAATGAAAGTTCTCTCAATCATACATATATGGAATGCAGGAGGAATTACATTTAAATAAAATACCTATAGGCTTACATCTTTACATTAAAATAAAGGTATAACCCTTTTACAATAATGGCATTTTGCCAATAAGCATAGGCCCCATGGCCAACAATTTAAGGACGATCACCGATCTTGAATCATCTATTAATTTGCACCTGAAAAATAATTAGCAACGTGAGATGAATATAAAGTTCAGTAAAGATCCCAACATGAGTATAAACAATAACAACATATAGTTATCTATGATCATGAATGCACCATGATGTATAATATAAATAATGTGACAGTTTAATATTCAAAATATACTTACATAAATACATTTTCTCCAAAAACATCCATTTTAACACCACAAGTTGTAAAACCATTTGTTTTCTTTCCAATTATTCAGTTTAGTTCCAAAAGCATTCATTCACAACACAACCTTGTTTATTTAAACCTTTACGTTAATATAAAAGAATTACGTCTTCACATTTGTTTTAAAAACACGTTCACATATACGAGTCATAACCTGATTCCATAACTCAGCCCACTACACACACTTATACAACAACACATCTACTATCTTTCCTGAATATGGGCCTAAGGGTAAGGAACACCCATAACAAAAATATCGAGAAATATATATATATATATATATATATATTTCTAAATAAAACAACCGAATATAATACATACTTTCCTTTCCACCAGCCTACAGCATGGATGACAAATGATACAACTTACATAACACATAACGCTTTACTAGCCTCACCCAGAGGGGAACAACCCCCAGGTCACACTTTACTAGGCACAAACCGGAAGGTAGAGGAACCTATCTCAAGGCGCCATGCTTTACCGGCCTCTCAAAGAGAAACGAATCTCAATTCACACTTTACTAGGCGCAAACCAGAGCGGGGAGGAACCTCTACCAAGGCACCATACTTTCTCAGCTTAATCGGAGAGAAATAGACCTCCTAAACAATATCCAAGCAATAGCACAACATACTAAACTACATAAATACCGTATAAGTGTAATACATACACATAATTTATTTAACAACAACAATGTCACCCTCTACCAATGACCAAGGACAAAACCTCTAAACAGATAAATAAATGACTCATGAATTAGATTTGCAATTTCAAAACATCAACATTACAAACAACCACATTCCCATTTCATTTCATAAAATAATTAAACTCATCGTTTTATGTTAAAAAACAAATTGGTTATTACAAACCCTCGACATTTCCAAACCATAACTAAACCTCTTTTTGTTTAACAAAAATCTCATTTTTAGTATACACAACTACTAATCAACTCAACACAACATTAATCAAAACAATCCATTTTTTTAGTAACCAAGCATTAATTCAATCCCTTAAAACATTTGTTCAATCTCAAAAGCATTAATTCAATCTCATAACTCAAAACCCAATTATTACCCAACTTTACCCCTTTTCCCAACTTTACCCATTTTATAATATTAAACAATTAATACATTTTTAGGACTTTTCGCCACAATCAACATAGACATGATTAATTACCTCCAAACATACCAAATCAACCAACAATTATACAATTCTAACTCCTCAAAACTCAAAACTCAAACCCCAAATCCCTTTTTTATGCTTTTGGAAAAATCCTTAACAAACATATTTTTAAATGCAATAAAAACTACCACATGCCTATCTATAAAGAGGTATTGAAGAGGAGCAAAAGAATCCCTATCTCTAAAGCGAAGAAGAGATAATCCAAAAATCACCAGTGACTATAGACACCCCATTTTTGACCGACCTCAAGACTTAGACGTCATCATTTGTGCACTCGATGATTATGCTTGTTTTGAGCGCCCGAAGTTCTCGGCGGAACGCCTTGTCTTTGAGCCTCTAAACCCTTTTTGTTTTGTGCTTGTTTTGGGGCCAAACCTTGGTGCCTTTTGCCTGGAAGGAGGAGGGGCCTTGTCGGCCACCTCAAGTGGCCGATGGCCATTTTTCTCCTTTTTTAGATATTTTGTTTGCCAGCTGTGCCAGTTGTTGTTCATTGAAGGCCATCTCTATACACGTGTATTGAGGGATGAATACAAGCCTCTGGCTTGATTTTCTATATATAGGGGGGGGGTCTCTCCCCTATTTGGAGAGGTTAGACAATTTTGAGCAAATTTCTCCCTCTCTCTCTAGAATTCTCTCTCTCTCTTCTTATTTTGTGCATGATAGTTAGAATTCTCTACACTTTTGCACTAAGACCCTTAACCAAACATCTTCATCTTGGAGCTGAGGTTCTTTGATTCTTAGTTTGAGCTCCTAAGGCTGGTTTTAGCTCAGAATTGTGACTGATTTTGTGCTGTGCTTCAAGAGGTAAAGGACTTGCCTTGTAGACTTTGTTTTAATCAATTGCTTGGCTATCTTTTTACACTATTTTGACCTGGCTTTTCAACTATAAAAATCTCTATTTTTAAGGTTTAAAAATGGTAGTTTAGGTCTTGGTGGGTTAGGGGGTTGTCTCCTCCTTTTTGCTCTTTGGCTTGTGAAGCCTATTGTGCCTTTTCTTATCACCTTTAAATCAAACTTTTTGGCCCTTTTAAACACTGAAATCCAGAGTTATTTCAGTGGTAAAAATCAACTCTTGAAGTCTAAAATAGGAGGGGTTAGCCTCCCCTCCTTGTGTCGTGCTTCCATGCCTAGGTTGCTTCACATATTAGCTTGATTTTGTAGCTTGTGTTAGCTTAGTTCAAGCATGTTTCAGGCTCTATTTTGGCATGTTTCAGCTCTATTTTGGGTTGGTTGGAGTACTTGTTGCTTGCTTTTTATACTTGTAGTGCAATTGTGCTTACTAGTCTAGCATGCTTCATGATTTAGCCTATTATTCTAGCTTGTGTTAGCTTAACTTCAGCATGTTTTAGCTACCATTTTGGCCTACTTTAACTCTATTTTGGGCTGGTTAAGCCCTTCGAGGCTTGTATTGCATGGCTATAGTGTAATGGTCTTCACTAGCTCATTGTTTTAAAGCTTTTAAGCATGAAGTGTTTGAGTTTTTTTGCACGTTGTAGCGTCATTTTGCATGTAATTTTAGTGCATCATAGCTCTATCATATGCTCATTCATTTCACTATTTCATTGCTTTTAAGAGTTGTGCCTTGAGTCTTGTTTGCAAGCTAACATGTGAGCATGTTTTTCTAGCCTTTTGTGCCTCAATCTCAGCAAGTTTTAGCCACTGTTTTGGCATATTTTGACTCTGTCCAGAGTTGGTTTGGCCCTTTGAGGCTTGTATTGCATGCCTATGGTTAGCTTAATGCTTTAAGCTCTTAAGCATGTCTTGCATGTGTTGCTTGCATGATTTAGTGTCATTTTGCATCTCATTTCAGCACTAAAATATCTGCAACTTCCCTCATTTCTTCACTTTTCCATTTTCTTTGAGGTTGGTTAGCCTTAAGGTTGTGTTTAAGCTTGAGATTGAGGCTTGTGCTTAATGGTTTTAATCCTCTTTTGAGGGTTTCTACTAACCAATGGCATGATCTCTCTCATGTCTTAAGTCATCCTTTGGTTGACCCCTCTCTCATTAGAGGACACTCACCTTGGACTTAATCGGTTAAAGAATGATTTGGTAATGTAAAATGTGTAAACAAAATTGGACAAGTAAAACTTGAGCAAGTTAAGCATGTTGTGTTGCATTGCATTGCATGTGTTTGGATCGGACGTTAATTCAAACACAAAGAAAATGCGACGTTTCATACTCAAAGTGATGAAACGTGCCATTTTTCTTGGTCACCGTCACCCTTGATCATGCATGATAGGGTGGTGGTTGTTTTGGTCTTATTTGTGCATTCATTAAGCTTGTACAAGCTTGGTTTTCTAGCCATCATGCATTGAAAATGCTTGATTGGTGGCTTGAGAGCCAAGAACTACACTCCTTTGAGCTTGAAAAATGATAAGGAGGGTAGCAGTACACACATTTCTTAAAAGTGCATTGCTTTGCCTCTGTTTGCTCTCTATTGCAGCAAAAGCAGAAGTCCAGAAAATGGGGTGGCCGACCGGCCACCAATCAATTTTTGTGCAATTGTGTTCCTGTGTTGGAGTAGAGGCAATTTGGAAGTTGGTACAGTTTTCAGAGATCAAACGAGTGCAAACAGAGGCATCCAATGGCAAGGCAGTGACATTTTTGGATAGAGCAACCGAACATGCATGCATGCATCCCTCATCCCTCGAGGCCGTTTAAATAGCTTTGCTAATAAATTACTTTACTAGTTAGTTAGCATAGCTAATTATTCAATTCAATTGTTGTATTTTAATTAGCTTAGCATAGCTCGTTATTCAATTGTGTTGTAATAATTAGTTAACTAGTATAGTTAATTAATTTGTTTTGTAATAACTAGTTAACTAGAATAGTTAATTAGTTCGTTTTGTAATAGTTAGCTTTATTAGCATAGCTAGCTTAGCTTATTCATTCGAACCCTCCTTCGTGAGGGCATAATGTTGTAATAAGTGTGCGTTTGTGTGTGTATGTCTTCGAACCCCACGTCTTTCTCCCTTTTATTTAACCGCTTTCGATGGTTAGTTTATGGATATTTTCAATTAGCATACCTTATGCTCGTATGTTTGCATCATTCATTTGTCTTATATGCACCGAGGCTCGGCGTATCATTCAAACTGCATTGCAATTTCAATACTTATTTGAATACATGTTTCAAAGCATGTTATCAAATTGTTGCATTCATATGCTATCTTAGTAGCTGAGCCTATTAATTTCATGTTGCATGTGTTGCATTAGGCATCTTAACATAGCTAGGATCATGCATTATTTCTAACTAGCTTTTGTTTTGGCTTTGAGTACACTGTAAGTTTTACGCTTTAGCATGCTTGCATGAGTGTGAGTGTTGCCATGTTTCGCATGCTTGCCATGAGGCTATGTGCTTAAATGATTAATTGCATGAATGCCTGTGGATGAAGGTTTTGTTGCTTAAATTGGAACAATTCGATAAATATAAGTTTTAAGCCCACTTTGCGAAGTGGCAAATCATGTTTTAAGCCCACTTAAGGGTGGCAAATCCGCGTTTTAGCCCACTTGAGGGTGGCAAGTTCCAACCATTTTTGAAAACAAACATGAGTTGATTTGTTCCAATTCTTGCGACTTAGTCTATATTTGATTGTGTGTGCGTCACATAGTAAAGTTAGCTAAATAATCAGAAAAAGAACACGTGTTTATAAAACAACATATCATGCTTAGTAGAGGCCGATCCTTTGATCGGGCAAGTGGGGGTGCTCATTTCAGGACCTTCCCCTCTCGTACCTTAGTTCCCGAGCCAAGGCAACTTTGGTGATGACGGACACGTGGCCTTTGGCATGAGTTAGGATTGTTTTCTGTAGTTGCACAACCTACACTTGTGAATCGAGTGTTAGAGGCGCAGAAGGGTGAATTTGAGGTAGAATCTCTTCGGGAGAAGATCTCGAGTGGGAAGATAGAGAAGGGTTTGACTGTGTATCCCGACCTAAGTGTGAGGTACCGAGACCGTTTGCTTGTGCCAAAGTCTTGCCGAGAGGAAGTACCCGAGAGTTCCACCATTCACGCCTTGCGGTGCATCCGGGGGGCACAAAGATGTATCATGATCTGAGTCGCCAGTTTTGGTGGAAGGGTATGAAGAAGGATGTGGCAATGTTCGTATCGAAGTGCCTTACTTGTCAGCAAGTGAAGGCCGAGCATCAGAGGCCAGCGGGTTTGTTGCAACCCTTGCTTATAGCCGAGTGGAAATGGGAGCACGTCACGATGGATTTTATCGTGGGTCTTTCGAGGACTCGAAGGGGTAGTGATGCCATTTGGGTGGCAGTTGACCGGTTGACTAAATCAGCGCACTTTATTCCTATGCGCGTGAGAGATTCGGTAGATTACCTTGCTGACTTGTATATTCGGGACATAGTGAGGTTGCACGGGGTCCCAGTATTAATTGTCTCAGATAGAGATTTGCGTTTCACTGCCCGGTTGTGGCAGAGCTTGAAGAGTGCCTTGGGCACTAGGTTGACCTTTAGCACGACTTACCATCCTCAGACTGACGGCCAGTCCGAGCGCACTATTCAGATCCTTCAGGATATGCTTAGAGGTTGTGTCCTTGATTTTAAGGGGTCGCAGGAGAGACACCTACCCTTAATGGAGTTTGCCTACAATAACAGTTTCCAATCGAGTATTGGTATGGCACCGTTTGAGGCCTTGTATGGCCGACCGTGTAGATCTCTAGTGTGTTGGGTCGAGGTGGGTGATGAACCTTTGTTGGGCCCGGAGTTGGTGCGGGAAACGACAGAGAAAGTAGCACTTATCCGTAAGAGGTTGGTTACGGCCCAGAATCGCCAAAAGAGTTATGCCGACCGTAGAAGGAGGCCTTTGTTGTTCGAGGTGGGAGATCATGTCTTTTTGAAAATATCACCTAGACGGGGTTTGATAAGGTTTTGAAAGAGTGGGAAGTTGTCCCCTCGGTTTATTGGCCCTTTTGAGATCCTTGAGCGGATTAGGGAGGTTGCTTATTATTTAGCGTTGCCGCTGCAACTGTCCGGAGTTCATGACATGTTTCATGTTACTATGCTTCGGAAGTATGAGCCGGATCCATCACATGTATTGAATTGGACCGACTTAGAGGTAGATGAGGATGCCTCGTATGAGGAGAGACCGGTGAGGGTCTTGGATAGACGGGACCAAGTCTTGTGAGGCAAGACAATTCCCTTGGTCAAGGTATTGTGGAAACATCACGGAGTTGAGGAAGCGACTTGGGAACATGAAATGGAGGTCCAAGAGAAGTATCCGGATCTGTTTATTAATGTTTGAGAATATGATGAAAATCTTGTTTTGTTGATGAACTCTAAGAACATTGAATATGTTTGGGTTGTGAAATATTGTATATGTTTAAATTATGAGAACATTGAATATGTTTGGGTTGTGAAATATTGTATATGTTTAAATTATGAGAACATTGTATATGTTATGGACATCTTGGAAACACGAATTATTTGTAAACATTGCATATGTTTGGGAATATGGAATATTACGTGTATTGTGTTACCTTGGGAGCATTGTATATGCCATGTACACTTCTTGAGAATTTGAATTTTTATTAAACATTGTTAATGTTTTGGAAATTGTGAATTTTGTTTCAATATGGGGCTCGTGTATCGAGTCGGTGAAAATAAATGACCGGAGGATGGGTTATGGTATTGGATTTGTAAGAATAACATGGTTGGGAATGACCAAACGTTGATTTTGAACTTAATTTGTAATTTCGGGGACGAAATTCTTTAAGGGGGGGAGGTTATAGCGATCCCGATTTCTAACTCGACCTTTATGGTGTTTCGGACTCGGGTCTTATGGTTTAATGTTGTTGTTATGTCTCTTCCTCCTCTTTCTCTTTGAATTTGAGTTTTGGAATGTCTTGGGCGTGTTTAGAACAGGTTGGTTGCTAATTGGTCTAGAACCTTGTTGTCCAGAATTTTGGTCTTCCGCTCGAGCGGGGTTTGCAATCCTTCAGTACTTTGTGTGTCTGCAAAAAATACTGCAGAAGTATTTTTCACGCTCGTGCGGCGTTTCTTACACTCGAGCGGGGCTGAGCTCGAGCGGCCCCTCTGGCGCTCGAGCGATTGTCTGAAGTCTGTAAAAATACTGGACGAGTGTATTTTACGCTCGAGCGGGGTCTCATTGCGCTTGAGCAGGTAGTGCCTTGCTGTTGTGTCTTGGCGCTCGAGCAGCCTTTGTTGCGCTCGAGTGGGTCGAGTTTTTGTGTCTGACACTCGAGCATCAAACTCTCCGCTCGAGCGGACTGTACATATATCAAATCGCGAAAGTGACATTTTAAATCACTTTTTCTTTCCTTTCTCTCTCTAAAACTTTCCAAAACCCTAAGTTTAGAGCCTCTCTCTCTCAAATACTCTCTCTCTCTACATTTTGACCTAGATCTAGTGATCTTCTCACCCTCCTTCCTTTGATAAAAAGATTAAGCTCTTCAAGATCTCCATTTTCATCCGAATAGAAGTTGGTTTCATCACTCTCGAAGTTTATCTCATGTTTGGCTCTTCTCCATTTGAGATAGAGATATTCTACTCTCCTATATGGGATTTAACATAGATATTGGTCATTTTGTATAAATGGTTGATTTGGGTGAAGTTAGGGTTTTGAGTTTGAAATAGTAAAAGAGGGGTTTCCTATTTTTGGGTTCTATTTGTATGTGAGGTCTTGAAAATAGGTTATTTGTGTATAATGGGGGAAAGTTTGGCCTTGAGTGCAATATTTGAGAAAGGGAGAAAAATGCCCTAATTTGAGTTGAATTAATTATTAGTTAGAGTTATGAAATCAATGTGGGAATATGAAATTGATTTGAGAATCACAAAATTGGAGGAAATTATGATTAAATGGTGTAGTTGGATTGATAAATCACTCACCTATGAAAAAGTTGATAAATTATCTGTTTGATAAATTTCTTTATCTGTTTAGAAATATCTATTTTGGGTTATCGGTGGAGGATAGCCATGATTGTTGTAGAAATTGCATGTTGATTAGGTAAATTGAAACTAATCAATTGGAATATGTCATTGGATATGACGGTTGGAAGTAAATATTGTAGATGTGATTGAATTGGTCATTGTATATGACAACGTGTTTAAATACATTGCATATGTATCATTGTTTGGGAGGAGATAGGGGATAGACTCCATGGATAATTAAGTTGGCCGAAGTGTCCAGCGTGAAAGTCCCGAAATCTTATTTATATTTGGGTGTCGGTTCCCTCGAACGTAGTTCTGTAAAATGGCAAGTTATGGAAGTGTATGAATGATGTTTATGATTGAAGTGTTGATGAACGAGTTGTATTCTCATTTTAAATCGTTTATATGATAATGAATTATGTCAATGAATTGACTTGGGTAATAACTGGATATAAATCGAAATGTGGGTATCAATGTCGATTGATTATGGAAAAGGTTTCAAATGGTTCATAAGTGTTAAACATTTATCGAATGCTAATGTTTTAGTTAATTCTTATATGTTGTTTAGCATATCTCTACTGGGCATTGGCTCACCCTACTTGGGACACCATTTTTCAGGTACAGGTGATATGCCGCCTCCAAGGTCCTAGCTTGGGAGGTTTAGGAGTTGAAGACTCTGTTTTGCTATTTATATTTTGTGTTTAATGTAAATCCAAGCCGAGGGCTATTCATGTACAGAGTTAGAACTTTTCTTTTGTTATAACCAAGTGATAACTTGGAAAGCTGTAAGCCCGTAGGATATTTACTTTGTTAGTTGGAGTTAGAATTACATGCTATAGTTTCAGGATAAACATCAATGAAAATGTAATGCATGTGATATCTTTTGTGAAGGAGACTCTGATTAATGAAATATAACTTTTCTATTATGTTTATGGATGCTATGCATGATTATCGTGTGGTTTAATTTGAGGCCGTTACAGAGAGCTTGGGGGATGACTTCTCTTTTTCCATGATTGGAGATCAAACGGCTGTGGGCCCTTCTTCTGGCATTCTGGATGCATCTATCGCACCTTTTCTCGTTTGGCAATTCGAGGAGGGCTTTTTGTCCAGCAATTCTGAATCAGGTAGTGAACCGGAATCTGATTCCACAAAGTCTGTGGAGTCGGAATCAGATTCTAGTTCTTCTGAGTCAGAGTCCAATATTCCTGGGGTTGATAACCCAGATACCGTTGTTTTGTCCAGGTCGTCTTTTTCCTTTTCTTTTGTATCGGTTGTAACCGAGGAATTGGACAAACTGGAAGTTGTGAATGAGAATGGTACCACTGCTGTTTCCGAGTACTTTTCTGTGCCACTTGTTTACTGCATTAATCAGGACTTTCAAAACTTTGATAAAAACGACGAGGAAGAAATTCCTTCGGTTTTGAAACATTTGATTGATCGAGAGGAGGAGAGGTTTGTAAAACCCCTGGTTGATGAAATCACTTCAATTAATGTTGGTACTGAGAAGGATCCGCATCTGGTCCAGATCGAGTCCATGTTGTCTTCGGAGGAACGCGAGCGCTTAGTCGCTTTATTAAAAGATTTCAAAGATGTTTTCGCGTGGTCCTACGAAGACATGCCTGGAATCGATCCTGAGATTGTACAGCACCAGATCCCTCTTGACCTTGAGGCCCGACCCGTCAAGCAGAAGCTTCGAAGAATACGCCCCGATTGGGCTCTGAAGATCAAGGAAGAGGTCACTAGGTAGATAGATGCAGGGTTCTTGCTAGTATCTGAGTATCCTACTTGGTTGGCCAACATTGTTCCGGTGCTGAAGAAAGATGGTAGAATTTGAGTGTGTGTGGATTTCAGAGATCTGAACAAAGCTAGTTCGAAGGATGACTTTCCACTACCGCACATCGACGAATTGGTGGACTTCACCGCAGGCCATGCGCTGCTCTCCTTTATGGATGGGTTTTCCAGGTACAACCAGATCTTGATGGAACCCGAGGATAGGGAGAAGACTGCCTTCACCACGCCGTGGGGGACATACTGCTACAGGGTGATGCCGTTCGGTTTGAAGAATGCTGGGGCTACTTGTCAATGGGTTGCAACTACGATCTTGCATGATATGATCCACAAAGAGATTGAAGTGTACATGGATGACATGATTGTTAAGTCCAAGGAAAGAGAAGGCCACTACACCACCTTGAAGAAATTTTTCCAACGGATCAGAGAATATCGGTTGCGACTGAATCCTCAGAAATGCACTTTTGGTGTCACAACAGGAAATATGCTAGGGTTCTTGATTACACAAAAGGGCATCGAAGTGGATCCTTCCAAAATCAAGGTCATCCTAGAAATGCCACCACCAAGGATTGAAAAGAAGGTGCGAGGCTTTCTGGGTAAAGTGCAATTCATAAGACGGTTTATTGCAAAATTAACCTTGACTTGTGAACCACTATTTGGTCTCCTGAAGAAAGAAAAGAAATTCCAATGGGATGACCGATGCCAGGTTGCTTTTGAACAGATCAAGCAGTATCTACAGAACCCACCCGTGTTGTTGCCGCCAGAGCTGGGGAAATCGTTGATTTTGTATTTGTTAGTGACCGACACGACAATGGGCTGCATGCTTGCGCAGGAATCTGAGGATAAAGTGGAGAAGGCCATCTATTACCTGAGCAAGAAGATGCTGGAATATGAGACCCGTTACACTCCGCTGGAGAAGGCTTGCTTGGCCTTGGTATGGGCTACCAGGAAGTTGAGGCACTACCTGTTAGCTCACTCCATAATTCTGGTTTCGAGATTAGATCCCATCAAATATCTCTTCGAGAAACCAACGCTTACGGGTAGGCTAGCCCGTTGGTTCCTTTTTCTCTCCGAATTTGATTTGAAGTATATGACTTGCAAGTCTGTGAAAGGGAGAGCGGTAGCGGAGTTCCTAGCCGATCACCCAGCGGAAGGAGATGAAGCAGTGGAGTATCTATTCCCGGATGAGGCTATTCTATAGCTTGAAGAAGAGATTTGGACTATGTACTTTAACAGAGCATCTAACCAGTACGGGTATGGGATAGGGGTGTTACTGATAGCGCCCGACGATTCCCACATACCTTTAGCTTTCAAACTCCGGTTCAAGGTATCAAACAATGACGCAGAATACGAGGCATGTATCGTTGGCTTGGAAGTCGCCCTGGAATTAGGGGCAAAACGACTGGACGTCATTGGGGACTCGAACCTGGTTGTTTCTCAAGCGAAAGGAGACTGGAAGGTTAAGGAAGAAAGGATGAAAATCTAACACCAAACCCTGGATGTTCTGATTCCCAGGTTTGAGAAGCTAACCTTCACGCATCTGTTAAGAGAGAGCAACAGTTTCGCTGATGCCTTATCAACTCTATCTTCCATGATAGACATCCCTTTGGGAGTTCGGATACGTCAATTCATTATTAAACAGAGATATGTGCCGGCTTACGAGTTAATCGCCGCGATAGATGAAGTACAAGATCAGAACCCCTGGTATCATGATATCTGGAACTTCTTGGAAAATGAGGCTTATCCACAAGGAGCAAATGCCAAAGATAAAAGGGCAATACGGTGAATGGCTGCTCAGTTTATCATTTGCAGGGGTAAATTGTACAAACGAGGCCATCTGGGAATGCACAAGCTGTGTGTTGATGCTGAAGAGTCAAAGCGCCTAATGGAGGCCATCCACGGAGGAGAGTGCGGATCACACATAAGCGGAGTGATGCTAGCTCGGAAGATTCTCAGACAGGGTTACTACTGGCCAACCATGGAGGAGGATTGTATTGGTTTTGTTCGGTGATGCCACAAATGTCAGATCCATGCAAATCGCATGAATATCCTGCCGTCGAAGCTGTACAACATGACTTCACCGTGGCCATTTTCAGTCTGGAGAATTGATGTTATTGGGGCAGTTACTTATAGACGCGCCCCGAGGACTCCCGTAGCTCCGCGCTTGCGAAGGGGCGAAATCTCGTTTGCTCTCTAGCATACTACAGTTCGGACTCAAATGTCACGGTTCTGAATCTAATCTTGCAAAGTGCAATGCAAGACCGATAAATCACCAAAGAGTCCAAATCCGGCAAATCATTTTGGAAAACTGATTTTTATAAAGAAGTGCCAAACATGGACTGCTTTGCTAGATACAGAGTCGCCACCTAAATATTTATTTTGGGGGAATTTAGGAAACCCTGACTCGTTGCCTAAGGCCACGTGTCCGTCATCACCAAAGTTGCCTCGGCTCGGGAACTTGGGTACGAGAGGGGAAGGTCATGCAATGAGCACCCCGCTCGCCCGATCAAAGATCGGCCTGTACTAAGCATGATATCTTGTTTTTGAAAACACATGCGTTCTTATTCCAGTTATTAGCTAGAATTACTATGTGATGCGCACAACCCACAAGTATAGACTAGGTCGCCTAATTTGGAACAAAGCATTGCATATTTGTTGTTTGAAAAACGGTTTGAAGTTTGCTACTCGCAAGTAGGCTAAATCGAGGATTCAATGAATTGTTCCAATTCAAGCAATCCAACCTTCATTCACAGGCATTCAGGCAGTTATATCACATAAGCAAATAGCCTCATGGCAAGGATGCTAAATCATAAACACTTACCTAGTACTCCGAGCCAAAACAATAGCTAGTTAGTAATCATGCGTGATCCTAGCTATATTTAAGATGGCTAATGCAACACATGCAAAATGTAACTAGAAATAGGCTCGGCTATTCTAAGATGGCATATGAGATGCGACAATTCGATACATGTATTCAAGTAGGAATTGAAATACGATGCAGCTAGTATGATGCGCCGAGCCCGGTGCATGCAGTATAGATGAATGATGCAAACATGCATAGCATAAGGATGCTAAATGAAATATGCCCTAAAACTAACCATCGTAAGTGGTTAAGGGAGAAAGACGTGGGGTTAGAAGACATGCATCACATACACGCATGCTTATTACAACAATTGGCCCTCTCGACGGAGGGTCCGAAAGAATAATACAAATCAACTAATTAATTAACTAACAAGCTAATTAATTATTACATAACTTTTAACTAATTAAACAAATTAATTAAGCAACAAAAAAAAGTAAAGCGGCCTCGATAAGAGGGACAAATTCATGCTCGATCGGCTTCGCTCGGAAATCCGTTGCCATGCCTCATGTTGCCTCTGTTTGCACTGTTTTGCACCTCTGAAAACTGTGAAAAGTCCTCTGATGCTCTAGAACCACTTCATGGACATGCTGAGAAGCCATCGGCCAAATGGTGAAGCCATCGGCCAAAGGAAAGGTGTCATCGACCATTTATGAGGTCATCGGCCAAACACTTTTAGCTGATCGGCACACCAGATAGCCGATCGGCCATCTTTTCTTGCAAAATGCTGTTTTGCTGCAGCAGAGGACAAACAGAGGTATGGCAATACATTTGCAAGACAATGTTTGCAACTACACCCCTTATCATGTTTGAGAATCAAAGGTGTGTAGTTCTCGACCCTCAGGCCACCAATCGCGCATTCCAATGCATGATGGCCAAATGAGCCAAGTGTGCAATTCGATATGGAATGAATGCACAAAATCACATAAGGGGGCCTCAACCTCTATCATGTTTGATCAAGAGGCAAGGCATACACACACAATGCTATGCAAACATGCAAGCATGATGCGATGAAATTAGCATGCAACAACATGTAATGGAATTAGCATGTAACAACATGCGATGTGCCAAGTATGCAACAAGCATGCAACAACATGTAAGGCAAGCATGCAACAAGATGTGAGGACGGACTTAAACTAAAATGGACTGCTCTCAAACATGCCCAAATCAGTGGCCAAAAGTGCTAAAATGATGATACCAAAATGCAAAACAAACATGCATGCCAATTGGCCCATAAGCTAGGCAACAAGACACAACTCTCAAACAAGAGCAAGGTGTGACAAACATGAGAATGTGGCAATGCAATAAGCTTTAAAAATATGTGAGGAATGATGCCAAATCAACCAAACAAAGCAAGTATAGCATGCAAGAAAGCCTAAAGCTTAAGGCTAACCAAGGGACTCAAACCATGGCTATGCAAGGCAAGCCGCAAAGGGCCAAGGGCACCCAAAACAGTCCCAAGGCAGGTCAAGATAGGGCCAAAAACAAGCTTAAACCTAGCCAACACAAGCTAGAACAAAAGTCCAAAAGCATGAGGCATGCAAGGCTACAGAAGAGGTGTTATACTACACCTACCAAAACCAAACATGGCATGACTTAACCAATGAAAAACAGAGTTATGGCATGGTAAAACAAGACCAAAAACCCACTTAGATGACATCCCAAAGACCTAAGCATGGAGGCATGCATAATGATCCATTCATGAGGCATAAAACATCAACCTCCCAATACATGGAAAAGATGACAAATGCAAGTGTATGGCTACACTACATGGACTGAAATCTCATATGGAATGATGTCAAATCATGAGAATGGCCTAAGTAATGCATGCTAATGACTTGGACACTCAAAGCTAACAAGCTAGGTTGAACCATGGCTATACAAAACAATGCAAGCATGACCAAAACAACACCAAACAGACCTTAAGAATGATAAAACAAGGCTAAAAGCTTCTTTGGGTCTAACCAAAATCATGCTAAAAACATGGCTTAAAGCACAAAGCATGTTAAGGCAATAGAGAGGATTGCACTACAAGTACATAAGGCATGCACGGTATGTTCAAACCAAGTCAAAATAGTGTTATATCATGGCAAAACAAAGCCTAATACATACTGAAATGAAGCCACAAAGAGGTATAAAAACATGCTAACTTAGTAAGCCAATACCGCAAGCACACAAGAGAAGGGGAGGGGGGACAACCCCCTCCTATTTGAGGCCTCAAAACCTCACTTCCACCACTAAAATTCCTCTAGAATTTAGTGGTGAAGAGGCCAAACAAAGACTAAACAAAAGCCTAAAGGAGATGGCCTAAAACAAGGCCAAATAAGGCACAAAGGGGGTAGACCACCCCTCAACACCAATGAGCCCTCAAACCAACATGTTAAGAAACTAAAAAAAAAGCTATTTTCAGTTTAAAGCTAAGCCAAAAGAAGCATGCAAATATGGCTAAGTACTCAAGCAAAACAAAGCTTAAAAGAGGATGAGAGGCTCACCCTTGTAGAACAACAAAACCAGCAACTCTCCTGTGCCAAAACCAACTCTAGGATGTTAAAAAAAGTCCTATGGAACCTCAGCTCCAAGGTCAAGAGGTTTGGCTAAGGGGTTCTAGGCAAAATGCAAGAAGAATTCTCACTTTATGGCACAGACAAGGGCCAATATAGAGAGAGAGGGATATAACTTCTCTAATGCAATTTTTTAGAACCCTTGGGAAGGGAGAGGGGTCTCCCTTTTTATAGGAATTCAATTCCAAAGCTTCCTAAGCAAGCTAAGCTTGGTTGAAATCCTTTCATACACGTGTATGAAGGAGACAAAAAGTGGCCAACAGCTGGCACCAGCTGGAAGCACAATCTTTGCAAAAAGCAAAGAAAAGGTCTCGGCCAAAAGAAATGGCCGATCGACCAACATAAGTGCCGACCGACCAAAAATGGTGCCGATCGGCCAACATTTTTGGCCGATGGCAAGAAAACAAGGCCGATGGGTTGAGGGAATGGCTAACAAGCCACCCTCTTCCCTCAGAAGCAAAACACAAGTCCTTGGTCTACAACCAAGCACAAAACAGACAAGTTGAGAGATCCTAAGGCAAGGCGCGCGGCCGAGACCTCCGGGAACTCAAAACGAACGCGAGCATGGATGATCATCGAGTGTCTAAACGATGACGTCCAAGTCTTGAGGACGGTCAAAAATGGGGTGTCTACATTACTCCGAAGGGGTCAAATGGGCATAAGTACATCTTGGTGGCAATAGACTACTTTACAAAGTGGGTCGAGGCCCAATCCTACGCAGTACTGAAAGCATCGCATGTAGCCAAGTTCATCAGGAATAATATCATCTGTCGTTATGGGGTCCCAAATGAGATCATCTACAACAATGGTTCCCACTTTAAGAAAGAAGTGATCGACTTGTTAAAGAAATACAATGTGCCTTTTCACAAGTCATCTACATATCGGCCGCAAACCAACGGAGCTGTTGAGGCCGCCAACAAGGACATCAAGCACATTCTACAGAAGATGGTGGAAACCTACAGAGACTGGCCAAATAAGCTATCATTTGCTCTTTGGGCCTATAGAACATCAATTCGAACTTCTACTGGGGCAACTTCGTATTCTCTAGTTTATGGGATGGAGGCTGTTCTGCCGATTTAAGTTGAGATTCCGTCGCTGCGGGTCATGGCTGAGTGCCAGATAGTAGAAGCGGATTGGCAGCAGAGCAGGTTCGAGGAACTAATGTTGTTTGACAAGAGGAGGTTGAAAGCACTGTACCACGTCCAAAGTTATCAACGCAGGATTGCCAGGGCTTTCAACAAGAAAGTTAAGTCCAGGAATCTGAAAGAAGTGGATTTGGTGCTCAAAGACAACCGAGCTCCCATCCATGACCCTAGGGGCAAGTTCAGACCTAATTGGACTGGTCCTTATATCATCAAATCTATTTGGTTGGGTGGAGCTGTCATTCTTATGGACTTAGATGGCCTTGAATTCTCCCAACCAATCAACATGGACAAGTTGAAAAAATACTACCCTTGAGTGGCTAGCTAGGCCGAAAACCTGAAAGGGTGGCCTAGGCAAAAGTTAGAGCACGAAAAATTGGAAATAAGAAAAACTGAGCTCGCAAGGTTGAAAACCCAGAAAGGGCGGCCTTGGAAAATATTAGAGTGCAAAAGGAGAGTTTTAATACTCGAGTGAACCCGAACCGAAATACGTAAGGCTTGATTTCCATCTTTGGGATATGTAGGCAACTTCATTTTGAAGTCCAGCCACAAACACTTCCAAATCAACTATGTCCATGAGATTGTTTTGGCCATCTTTGTCTTTTCTACATCCAAGAGTTCGGTTGTCGTCTTCACTATCAGAGCTGGTTACAGTACAGTGCAGTACTATTCAGACAAGGGGTAACTTTTCGTTTGTTGGATTCGGGGTTGTGCATCTCAAGGATAGATTCCGAGTGTGTCCAGTTGTGATCCTTATTGAAAATGGTTTTGAAAAGTTTTAATAAAAGCTGATTTTGTTCAAATTAATCTTTTTACAACTTAGACCATTTTTGGACCAAAAGGAAAATTTTCAGTGCCCATAACCTTCAATTTCATTGATTTCAATACAGACTTCTCTACCTCTTGATACAAATCGAAGTTGTTTTTTATTACATTCAAAAGGAAAACTTGAAAGTACAGATTAAAGCAATAAACTTGGGGCATAGTTGAGTCAGGTGTTCCTGCGTCCCCTCCCAGAGCTTGTGGAAGCTTCAGATGCTAAAGTAGGCCCGGTTTGTGCCTCATCTCCAGGCCAAGCTATGCATTCGCCAGAAAGGGCGCAACTGAAATTGGGAGCGGGAGCCAGAAGTTCTCTTGTTCTCCATGTAGTGGGATATCGAGCTAGCTGTGAGCCTCGGATTGGAAATGGAGCCGGGTACTCTATCCCCTCTTCTGGACAGGTCTGGTCGTGCCCGAACCGACGCCTGAACTGGAATGGAAAATAGAAGACATAGTGTGTCAAACCAACCAACTGAATGCCAGGCTGGCGAGACATACTGTAGCTCATCTCAGGCAGATCAAACCAGGGGCAACGCCAAGCAATGTCAACAACGAATCTGTTGCACATCCAGTGGCATCACCATCCCTCGTTCGGGAAATCAACTAGCCTTTGGTGAAAGAAATAGCCTCGTGCCGAATACGCAGGACAAGAGTCCACTACTTTCAACCTGTCCATGAGCCATACTTGGAGAGGGATAAAAAATAAAAGAGATTAAAGAATAGAGAAGTGTATGTAGAGAGAAAAAGTGAGAAAGGGTTTTGAGAGAAAAACAGAGCCTGAGGGCCGAGTGATGTGAGAAACACATGTGAGAAGGGTGGGAAACATTAGCTGTAAGAGTAGTGGACTTTCTGCGAACTGGGTTGTCTCTCGGTGATGGAAAGCATCCAAGCCCATCAAAGTCTCGGCTAGTGTCAAGCCGATGCAGCTCTTGCCCTCTTTCAAGCCTTGGGCAACTTCGATCAAGCGAATGCTAGACCCTTCGAAACCAGGGGCAATAAGAAAATGGGCCAACATACACAAGCAAAGGGCATGCTATCGAAAATTTTGCCAAAGACGGTCGCCGCGGTCACCAGCGTCAGAAAATCGGTGAATAAGATTGGGGATATCCAACTCTTCGTTGTGAACTAAAGATCGGGCATCATGTAAAGTGAGCCCACACATTCGCCCTAAAGCTTGGATATGGCCAAAATGGGACTGGGGCAAGATCTTCTTGTCACGTCGGGACTCTATCAAAGCTTGGAACTCTTCAATTGTTGGGCACATCTCTTGCCCCCCGAAGCTAAACACATGTGTAACCGGGTTCCAACATCTAGCCGCGGCGTGAAGGAACAGAAAACACAGCGGAGTACGACTTAGCGGGAATAGTGCATTTATCCCGAAACCCCATAAATTCAGCTTTTCTGAGCCATCTAAAGTTATAATCCAAGATGAGAGTTTTTCGTTGAAGAATGGCTCCATTTGTGGCAAAAAAAGAGTTGGAATGAAGAAACCACGAAGTCCTAACTTTTGTAGAAGACAAGGCACTGAGTGGAAGACAGGTGGCAGCAATCTGGAGACTCCCTGCATCACTGGCCGACCGGCCAATTAAGGTAGCCGACCGGCCACTTTAGTGGCCGACAATCACCATCAAGTGGCCGACAGCCACTGTTTGTGTCCAGAAGAATGCCTTTGGTCTTCCTGTGTGTTGAGAATATTGAGAACCTGTGTTTTGTTCTACCCTGGGTGCATTATATTGTGGCTTTGTTGAGTCATTCTCAAGTTTGTTTCAATTTATTTATCGAGTCATTGTAATTTGTTTATCGAGTTGTTTTGTTGTTGCTTGTCGAGTTGTGTTTGTTTCTTTTATTGAGTTGTTGTTTTGTTTGTCAAATTGTTGTATTAGTTTTTTTATTTGAGTTGTTTTACTTTGTTTGTTATGTTTTGGTCGGTTCACTACTTGACTAAGCAATTGTCAACACAATGTACAATATTCAATTTCCATCAATCCTGTTTTCATGTAAAATGGTGCAATGCGATGCTCAGAATATAAAATGCAACATGTTTTCATCAAAAGAGTTGTTTTCATTCCAATCATGGTTTATTTTTTACAAAGAGTACAAGTTTGAAAAAATAAAGCTGCCTAAGGCTATACAATGTGCTAACACTACTAGTAAAAAGAAACAAAGCAAAAACACATGAATCAGCGCTGGCTATCTTAAACTCTAGAGGCCATCTTCATCCTCTTCCTCGGTGGAACAAACTCTGTAGAGCTATCCCCATCCGTGCCACTGTCTCAATCCGATGAGGAACCAGAACCAGAGTCGTCATCCTCTGCATCTGAACCTGGCTCAACCTCGTCTCCACTAGCAGAACCCGAGTCGGTATCATCATCTCTACTCTCGGATGACTCGGTGTGCTGATCCCCGGCCTCCTCGGTCCTGGCCTCGCGCACGATGGGCTCCCGACGCCTCCCCCGTCCATGAGCTAGAGCCCCTCTCTCTCTTCCTACTGCTGGAGGGGGCGCTGATGGTCTTGTTTCTATCGCTGACAGTCCTGTCTGTAGAGGTGTGACCTAAAAAGGCAATTTGAATATATCAGCCATAGTATGCGTATCAGATACAAGTATGGTGTGCAGAGTGGGTACATGCAGAAGTCAGATATGGTATGTGAATGCAATGCGTCAGATGTGATCTATACATGCAGTGTATCAGTGCAATGTGGGGAAATGTTCAGTTGAGATGTCAGTTTCAATATATCAGTAGAAACATGATAACTGAAATGCAAGAAAGTTAAAAAATTACCTGAATACCATGGGAGCCAAGTATCGACTCTCTCCTCAAGATCATGCCCTCGAATGAGGCCAACTTCTCGAGTAACCCCTCGACGTACATGGTGGAGGGCTGCAAATACAAGTTGAAATGATCAGTGAATGAATGAATGTTTGAGTATCTGAGCGATAAATGAAAACTGTAAGTACATACCGGTGGTGAATCGGGTGTCCTGACATATCGGTGACCAGGCAACGGAGGCTCAATCGAGATCTGATAAGGATCTCCAGAGTACCGCCAACCCGTCAACTCGGTCGAAAGATCTGGCCATCCAAAACTCTGCCTGGTAAGGGGTATCCCTCTAGCCCTGCCCCTCGGTGCCTGGGCCCTGCTCGTCGAAGGGGCATCTGCTGCTCGAGCCTTGCTCGACGAAGGGACATCAGCTGCCCTCCCTATGTGAGCATGAATACCTGTCAAAGGAGGCATGAGGTACGTCTGGATGTAAGTCGTATAGTCCCCCTCCCCAATGAAGAGGTCTACATCTGCACCCTGCATGAAGTTAATGATCTCCTGAGGGGAAAGACTCTCTGTGGCTCGCATGGAAGGTAGAGGTGGTAAGGAAACCGACCGTAATGGCAGACCCAGCGTCTAGCGCATGAAGCGCTCGCCTAGAAACCAAGCTCGGCCTACTGGTCCCTCGAGCATGAGCCGATACTGGGAAGCGCCCAAGCTCCGGCAAATTAGAATCTGGCACCCTCTAGCATCATCGCCCAGGGCTGCCACATGATCTGCAAACAGCAAGTGCATAGATTGATAAGTTGCCATTAGATATGTAAAATGAATTGGAGCTGAAAGTAGAAAGAACTGTGAATTTTGAGTTACCTCTACCGCCCTCACTGTATCAAAATACTGGCGAAGGAATGAGAGGGTCTCCCGGGTCCTCGGCTAGCACCAACCGTCGTATCAATGAGAATATGGCACCTCAAGAGGCGTCTCAACCTCCAGCTCTGGAGCAAGCGTCGGGAAATAGGTGTAAACCCATAGCTGTGAAAAGCAAGAGGGCGATAGTGAGAATACAGATAAGCACAGATAATGCGGAGAGCAGAGTATGTGTGTAATGTCCAGAAAATGTAGAATGCAGAAAATAAAGAATACACATAGAATGCAGAAAGCAAGGTATGTAGTACAGTGTACAGAAAGTACAAATGTAAAGATTAGACTATGTGTGTGCAGCGTGCGGTGGGTGCAGTGTACAGAAAGTGCAAAGAAGAAAGCACAGCAGAAAATATAAAGCAGAAAAGTAAAGCATACCTCCCAGGCTCTCCAATAGCTGCCAACTCTGTTCCCGCTCCTGCGGGAGGTCGAGCTTATGTAGCAATATAGGGTAGCGAGGCTAGTGCCGCCCCAATCATAATGTCGAACCTGAGATATGTCCACTAAGGCGCTCAAAAGATATAGCCCGACTGTGTTTGCCCTGTCGGCAAACAAGGTAGTGCCAAAGAGGAACATCAAGAAACCTCGGGCATACTGCTTAATCCCCTCAATAGTCGCTGGGTCTGTCCCTCTGTAGTGGCCTACGAACCATGTGTATCGGACCATCCCTGATCAGAAGATAGGTGGGTGTGCTCCCAACAAATAGGTCCAAGCGGCCTCTTACTCACCCATATTAGAGTCACATGGAATCGGCCGGCCTCCTACTTTGAGGCCCGTCACATGGCGAAATCATATTGGGTCATCGTCATATCCCCGGTGGTAGAGAAATGGAAAGAGTTGGTGGTATCCCACCATCTCTCTACCAGTGCGCCCAAGAGGGTCTTGCTCGCCATGAGGTGCGACAGCCCCATGTAGAACAAACTGAACCCTGCCTCATCGATGATCTGCCAAACACTGTTGGGGAGGTCCATATACCACTCCCTCGCTGCGGTGGACCCATATCCGCGGGTAAAACGGGAGTCCACCTATCTTCAGAATGAGTAGAAGAAATACAGTGTGTGAATGTGTTCAAAATGAGCAGATGAAATATAGTGTAAAAGTGCAAGCTATGCAAGAAATGTAAAGTACATCGCAGAAAATATAGGAATGCAGTGCATACCTCGGAGGCACCATGAGACAGGTGATACTCTGGCTCTCGCAGCAGGAGATCTGCTGGTGCACCATGTGCAAATCCGCTGAAGTGACGGACTATACTGGGTGGTAGTGCAAGCGCCTCAGGGCGGTACCTCTCCAGATCGAAAGGTCGCACTCTAGGCGGCAATGGTATGTACTCAGGCTCTCCGTCCATCCCTGGAGAACCTCCACCGTGGGTGTAGACACCCCATTTTTGACCGACCTCGAGACTTAGACATCATCGTTTGTGCACTCGATGATTGTGCATGTTTCTGCTCATTTTGAGTGCCCTAAGTTCTTGGCGGAACGCCTTGTCTTTGAGCCTCTAAACCCTCTTTGTTTTGTGCTTGTTTTTAGACCAAACCTTGGTGCCTCTTGCCTGGAGGGGGGAAAGGCTTTGTCGGCCACTTTTGGCACTTGTTGGCCACGTTTCCTCCTTGTCGGGCACTTGAAGTGGTCGGTCGGCTAGGGGAGGTGGCCGACGGCCATTTTTCTCCTTTTTCAGATATTTTATTTGCCAGCTGTGCCAGCTGTTGATCACTGATTGTCATCTCCATACACGTGTAAGAAGGGATGAAAGCAAGCTCTTAGCTTGCATTTCTATATAAGGGGAGGTCTCTCCCCCTTTTGAGGGGTTATGAAAATTGGTGAGCAAATTTCCTCTCTCTCCCTAGAATCCTCTCTCTCTACCTATTTTGTACTTGAAAGTGGGAATTCTCTACATATTTACATACAACCTCTAACCAAACACCTTCATCTTGGAGCTGAGGTTCTTGGAGGCCTTGTTTGAGCTTCTAAGGTTGATTGTAGCTCAAAATTTTGCCTGTTTGTTGCTGTGCTTCAAAGGTATAAAGCTTACCTCTTTAAAGCTTTGTTTTAATCAATTGTTTGGCCATCTTTTTACACTGTTTTGACCTAGTTTTTCAACCATAAAAAACTCTGCTTTTAAGGTTCCAAAATGATAGTTTAGGCCTTGTTGAGTTAGGGGAGTTGTCTCCTCTTTTGCTTTTTGGCTTGTGAAGCCTTTTGTACCATCTTTCAAGCTTTTTGAAACAACTTTTTTGGTTTTTTAACCACTGAATTCCAGGGAAATTTCAGTGGTAAAAACTTGGTTTTGAGGTCCAAAATAGGAGGGGGTGGCCTCCTCTCCCTGTCTCTTGTTTGTAAGTGTAGATAGCCTAACATGTGAGTATGTTTTTGTACCTCTTTGTGACCTGATCTCAGCATGCTTTAGGCTCTGATTTGGCATGATTTAACTCTGTTTTGAGCTGTCTTGGTCATATGAGCCTTGTCTTGCATGGTTATAATGCAAAGGCCTTTACTAGCTTTGTGTTTTAAGGCCTCTAACGTGTTTTGCATGAGATGATTGCATGTTTTAGCATCATTTAACATGTGATTTCAATGCATATATCTCTGTCACACTCTCACTTATCTCACTCTTTCATTGCTTTTGAGAGTTGTGTCTTGAGCCTTGCTTGCGAGCTAATAAATGAGCATGTTTTTCTTGCCTTCTATGCTTCAATCTCAACATGTTTTAACCACTATTTTGGCATGTGCTAGCTCTGTTTTGAGCTAGTTTGGTCATTTGAGCTTGATATTGCATGCCTCTAGTGTAGTGCTCTTCACTAGTTTATTGTTTTGAGGCTTTGAACATGTTGTGCATGTGTTGCTTGCATGTTGTAGCACTATTTTTCATGCCATTTCAACACTGAAAATTCTACAACCTCCTTCTATTCTTCACTTTTCAATTTTCTTTGAAAGTGGTCTTGAGCCCCTTATTGGCTTGAGTGTGAACTTGAGCCTCTCATGCCTAATGGTTTTAACTCTCTCTTGAGGGTTTCTACTAACCAACAACATGAGGTCTCTTTCATGCTCAAGGCTCTTGTGGCTTAGGCCATCTTTCCAATTAGGGGACTTTCACATTGGACTTAATCGGTTAAAGGATTAATCGGTAATGTAAAATGTGTAAACAAAATGAATCAAGTAAAACTTGGCAAGCTAAGCATTTGTGTTGCATTGCATGTGTTTGGATCGGACGTTAATCCAAACACAAGGAATGTGGGACGTTTCATACTCAAAGTGATGAAACGTGTCACATTTCTTGGTCGTCGTCACCCTTGATCATGCATGATAGGGTGGCGGCCCTTTGAGTCTTATTTGTGCATTCATTAAGCTTGTACAAGCTTGACTCTTTGGCCATCATGCATTGAAAGTGCTTGATTGGTGGCTTGAGAGCCAAGTGCCATACTACTTTGAGCTTGAGGAATGATAAGGAGTATGGTAGTACACACATTCCTTGAAAAATGCATTGCTTTGCCTCTGTTGCTCTCTATTACAGCAAAAACAAAAGTCTAGAAAAAACAGTGGCCGACCGGCCACTTAGACTAGCCGACCGGCCAGTTAAAGTGGCCGACAGCCACCTTCTGTGGCCGACCGGCCACCAATCAATTTTTGTGCAAAAGTGTTCCTGTTTTGGAGCAGAAACAGTTTGGAAGTTGGTGCAATTTTCAGAGGTCACAGCGAGTGCAAACAGAGGCAACCAAGGGCAAGGCGATGGATTTTCAAGAAGAAGCCAACCGAGCATGCATGTCTCCCTTGCCCGCGAGGCCACTTTATTGCTTCATTAGCTAGTTGTAACTAATTAATACGTGTGTTGTAATTAATTAGTTTAATTCGTTTTGTAATATTTTAGCTAGCTTAGAATAGTTAGTTAATTTATTTCAATTGTGTTGTAATAATTAGCTTAAAATAGTTAATTAGTTCGTTTTGTAATAATTAGCTTAGCTTATTTATTTGAACCCTTCTTCGCGAGGGCATAATGTTGTAATAAGTGTGCGTGTCTGTGTGCATGTCTTCCAACCCCACGTCTTTCTCCCTTTTATTTATCTGTTTTCAACGGTTAGATTAGGGACATGTTTCAATTAGCATACCTTATGCTTGCATGTTTGCATCATTCATTTGCCTTGCATGCACCGAGGCTCGGCGCATCATTCAAACTGCATCGTATTTCAATACTTATTTGAATATGTGTTTAAAAGCATGTTATCAAATTGTTGCATTCATATGCCATCTTAGATAGCCGAGCCTATTAATTGCATTATTGCATGTGTTGCATTAGGCATCTTGTATAGTTAGGATCATGCATATTTGTAACTAGCTTTTGTTTTGACTCGGAGTACTCTGTAAGTTTTACGCTTTAGCATACTTGCATGAGTGTAAGTGTTGCTATGATAAGCATGCTTGCCATGAGGCTAGTTGCTTAAATGATTAACTGCATGAATGCATGTGGATGAAGGCTTGGTTGGTTGAATTGGAACAATTCGATGATTGTGAGTTTTAAGCCCACTTTGCGAAGTGGCAAAATCATGTTTTAAGCCCACTTGAGGGTGGCAAATCCGTGCTTTAGCCCACTTGTGAGTGACAATTTCAAACCATTTTAAAAAACAAACATGAGTTGTTTTGTTCCAATTCTCGCGATTTAGTCTATACTTGTATGTGTGCGTCACATAGTAACGTTACCTAATAACCGGATAAGAACACATGAGGTTTATAAAATAACATATCATGATTAGTAGAGGCCGATCCTTTGATCGGGCGAGCGGGGGTGCTCATTTCAGGACCTTCCCCTCTCGTACCCAAGTTCCCGAGCCGAGGCAACTTTGATGATGACGGACACGTGGCCTTTGGCACGAGTCAGGGTTTCCTAAATTTCCCCAAAATAAAATATTTAGATAGAAAATAAAATATTTAGATAGCAACTCTGTAATCTGGCAAAGCAGTCCATGTTTGGCGCTTTTTGATTCAAAATCGATTTTCCAAAACGATTTGTCGGATTTGGACTCTTTGGTGTTTATTAGTCTCACATTGCACTTTGTGAGATTAGATTCAGAACCGTGATAGGAGTTCGAACTGTAGGACCAATTCGAGCTCTCCGAAAGGAGGACGCGAAGAAAGTCGAGCTACAGTGGGGAACGTCATCTGCCATCTGGAAAGAAGGCGAAAATGTGCACAATTGGCGGAAAATGCCAAAAGTCAACAAAAGTCAACTCTCGGAGAGAGAAAATGGGCGAAAAAGTCAAAGCCCGGGAAAAGACGTCAAACTCAAGACAAACTTGAGAGAAACAAACCTCAAGTGGCAAAAATGGAGAAAAAAGCTTCGAAAACAAATTTTAATCGGTTCAAAATGGAGGAAATCGAAAGGTTTTAGCGAATCAACTTCGCGAGGGGCGTTAGACAACGCGTGTGGAGCACGAATCTAAGAGGAAAAAGTGTCTAGGGATGAAGAGCAAGTAATTTTGGCACTGTAGGTGTAAGAAAGTGTGAGTTGGAAATGTGTTTTTAAAGATCTCCATGCAAAAAGACCGAAATGGCCCAAATTTACCACAACTGGCCGACCGGCCAGTTTTTGTGGTCGACCGGCCACTTAGGTGGCCGACAATATTGGCAAGTGGCCGACATAGCTTCAGGGTGGCCGGCAGCTGTCCAGTGTTCTCCCTGTGTGTTTTTATGTTGTTTTGTGTCCGTGGTTCTCGAGAAAGTGCAAGAAAGGTTCACTTTTCAACTCAAAGTGTCTCTGCGAAAGTTTCGAACCGCATCTTCGATGCATGACTCATCGTCAACCGGCATGAACGAGGTGTATCCTTTTGAAATATATTGTAATTCCTCCAAGAGGTAAATCGGTGGTTGCAATTGAATCAGTCTTGTTAAGACGCGCATTTCTTTATTCAGTGTTTTGCATCGAACATGCTATTGATGTTGCATTGAATATGCATTGTTATTATTATGCACAAAATGTGTATGTTGCGTTGCATTGCATTACCTATGTTCTCATGTTTGCATAGAATATGCATGTCGCGTTGTATTGCATTGTGCATGTCCTTACATACGCATAGAAGATGTCCACACCTGTTGCATTGAACATGCATTTGGTGTTGCATAGAACATGCTCCATTTCTCGTTGCATAGAATATGCTTCTGTTTTGTTCCTTGCATGATGTGGATGAAGCATGCATCTCTAAGCATTGTGTCGTGGTTATTCGTCTTGCATTGAACATGCATTCTTATTGTATTGTACCTATCAAAGTTTCTTTCTTATGCAGGCACGATATTGTATGTACGGTTCATTCAAAGCTGGTGTAACCAGACGATATTGTATGTATGGTTCATTCAGAGTAACTCCAAGTAAGATCATTCCTGTCCTTGGAGCCCTCTTTTGGTTAGAAACACTCAGGTATGCCTGGTATTTATACCACTCCCTTGTTGGTTAAAAACACTCGGGTACGCCCAATGTTTACATCACTCTCTATTTTGGTTAGAAGCATTGGGTTGTGTGCCCGATGTTTATACCTTGCTTTGGTTAGAAACATTGGGACGTGTGCCCGATGTTTATACCACTTCCTTTGGTTAGAAGCATTTGGAACGTATTTCAATGCTTATACCGCCTTTTTGGTTAGAAGCATTGGGTTGTGTGCCCGATGTTTATACCTTACTTTGGTTAGAAACATTGGGACGTGTGCCCGATGTTTATACCACTTCCTTTGGTTAGAAGCATTTGGAATGTATTCCAACGCGTATACCGCCTCTTTGGTTAGAAACATTGGGATGCGTGCCTGATGTTTATACCTTGCTTTGGTTAGAAACATTGGGATGTGTGCTTGATGTTTATACCACCCCTCCGGTTAGAAGCGTTTGGAATGTGTTTTGACGCTTGTACCACTTTTTTTGGTTAGAAACATTGGAACGTGCTCTGATGTTTATACCACCCTCCGGTGTTGGCACCGCTCTATTTTCCCTCTCGTGTGCGGCGCGTTAGGACGCTTTGGTTAAATGCATCTGGATGGATTCCAATGCTTATACCGCTCTTTGTTTTGGTTGCATAATGGTTGGATGTGTTTCACTTGTTATCACTGTTCTCTGTGACTTGGAACCTTAGGATATGTCCCTAGGTTCACACCATCTCCCTCCTCGCGTGTGCCACGCATTGGGATCTTGTTTGCAGCCTTCGGGTGCACCCGACAATTGTTCTTTGCCTTTCCTGCGTGATGCGTAGTTAAGCTTGCATAATTTTCTTATATCCTTTCTGCATGAAATGTGGTTTGGTTCATGTTTACTTGCTTATATACGAGTTTGCTATAGCATTTCTTTGCATAACATTTGCATCTTGATGTTTCATTACAGCCCTCATTGCATAATCATAAGTTATGTTTTGCATCGTGCATATCGTTTGCATCTTGCCCAGAACTACGCTGGTTTGATTCCTTGCAAAGGGATACGTAGGCAGCCTACGGGCGCAACTGTTCTTTGTTTTGTTTGCTTGTTTGTCTAAGTCTTCGGCCTTGTCAAAAATGGGTCGTCTCTAGGCTTTGACATTCACTCCCATCATTTCATGACTTTCAAGTTCTGTCAAAGAGGGGCAACTGTAGACACCCCATTTTTGACTAACCTCATGACTTAGACGTCATCGTTTATGCACTCGATGATTGTGCTTGTTTGTGCTTGTTTTGAGCGCCCAAAGTTCTCGATGGAATGCCTTGTCTTTGAGCCTCTAAACCCTTTTTGTTTTGTGCTTGTTTTTGGGCCAAACCTTGGTGCCTTTTGCCTGGAAGGAGGAGGGGCCTTGTCGGCCACTTTTTGGCCTTGTCAGCCACTTTTCCTCTTTGTCGACCACTTGAAGTGGTCGGTCGGCTAGGTGAAGTGGCCGATCGGCCACCTGAAGTGGCCGATCGGCCACCTAAAGTGGCCGACGGCCATTTTTCTCCTTTTTAAGATATTTTCTTTGCTAGCTATGCCAACTGTTGTTCACTGAAGGCCATCTCCATACACATGTATGGAGGGATGAATACAAGCCTTTGGCTTGATTTTCTATTTATAGGGGGGTCTCTCCCCTATTTGGAGAGGTTAGACAATTTTGAGCAAATTTCTCCCTTTCTCTAGAATTCTCTCTCTCTCTTCTTATTTTGTGCTTGATAGTTAGAATTCTCTACATTTTTGCACTAAGACCCTTAACCAAACATCTTCATTTGGAGTTGAGGTTCTTTGAGGCTTAGTTTGAGCTCCTAAGGCTGGTTTAAGCTTAGAATTGTGACTGATTTTGTGCTGTGCTTCAAGAGGTAAAGGACTTGCCTTGTAGACTTTGTTTTAATCAATTGCTTGGCTATTTTTTTACCTTGTTTTGACCTAGTTTTTCAACTATAAAAAACTCTATTTTTAAGGTTTAAAAATGGTAGTTTAGGTCTTGGTGGGTTTGGGGGTTGTCTCCCCCTTTTTACTCTTTGGCTTGTGAAGCCTTTTGTGCCTTTTCTTACCACCTTTAAATCAAACTTTTTGGCCCTTTTAAGCACTGAAATCCAGAGTTATTTCATTGGTAAAAATAAACTCTTGAAGTCCAAAATAGGAGGGGTTAGCCTCCCCTCCTTGTGTCTTGCTTCCATGCCTAGGTTGCTTCACATATTAGCTTTATTTTGTAGCTTGCATTAGCTTAGTTCAAGCATGTTTTAGGCTCTATTTTGGCATGTTTCAGCTCTATTTTGGGTTGGTTGGAGTACTTGTTGCTTGCTTTTTGTACTTGTAGTGCAATTGTGCTTACTAGTCCAGCATGCTTCATGATTTAGCCTATAATTCTAGCTTGTATTAGCTTAACTTCAGCATGTTTTAGCTACCATTTTGGCCTACTTTAACTCTATTTTTGGGCTGGTTAAGTCCTTTGAGGCTTGTATTGCATGGCTATAGTGTAATGGCCTTCACTAGCTCATTGTTTTAAAGCTTTAAGCATGAAGTGTTTGAGTTTTTTTGCACGTTGTAGCATCATTTTGCATGTAATTTCAGTGCCTCATAGCTCTGTCACATGCTCATTCATTTCACTCTTTCATTGCTTTTGAGAGTTGTGCCTTGAGTCTTGTTTGCAAGCTAACATGTGAGCATGTTTTTCTAGCCTTTTGTGCCTCAATCTCAGCAAGTTTTAGCCACTGTTTTGGCATATTTTAACTCTGTCTAGAGTTGGTTTGGCCCTTTGAGGCTTGTATTGCATGCCTAAGGTGTTGTGATCTTCACTAGCTTAATGCTTTAGGCTCTTAAGCATGTCTTGCATGTGTTGCTTGCATGATTTAGTGTTATTTTGCATCTCATTTCAGCACTGAAATATCTGCAACCTCCCCCATTTCTTCACTTTTCCATTTTCTTTGAGGTTGGTTAGCCTTAAGGTTGTGTTTAAGCTTGAGATTGAGACTTGTGCTTAATGGTTTTAATCCTCTTTTGAGGGTTTCTACTAACTAACAGCATGATCTCTCTCATGTCTTAAGTCATCCTTTGGTTGACCCCTCTCTCATCAGAGGACACTCACCTTGGACTTAACCGGTTAAAGAATGATTTGGTAATTTAAAATGTGTAAACAAAATTAGACAAGTAAAACTTGAGCAAGTTAAGCATGTTGTGTTGCATTGCATGTGTTTGGATCGGATGTTAATCCAAACACAAAGAAAATGGGACGTTTCATACTCAAAGTGATGAAACGTGCCATTTTTCTTGGTCACCGACACGCTTGATCATGCATGATAGGGTGGTGGTTGTTTTGGTCTTGTTTGTGCATTCATTAAGCTTGTACAAGCTTGGTTTTCTAGCCATCATGCATTGAAAATGCTTGGTTGATGGTTTGAGAACCAAGAACTACACTCATTTGAGCTTGAAAAATGATAAGGAGTGTAGCAGTGCACACAATCCTTGAAAATGCTTTGTTTTGCCTCTGTTGCTCTCTGTTGCAGCAAAAGCAGAAGTCCAGAAAATGGGGTGGCCGACCGGCCACTTGAAGTAGCCGACCGACCACTTAAACTAGCCGACCGGCCAGTTAAGGTGGCCGACAGCCACATTTTGTGGCCAACCGGCCACCAGTCAATTTTTGTGCAATTGTGTTCCTGTGTTGGCGCAGAGGCAATCTGGAAGTTGGTACAGTTTTCAAAGATCAAACGAGTGCAAATAGAGGCATCTGATGGCAAGGCAGTGGCATTTTCGGGTAGAGCAACCGAGCATGCATGCATCCCTCGTCCCTCGAGGCCGTTTAAATCGCTTTACTAGTTAGTTAGCGTAGCTAATTATTCAATTCAAGTGTTGTATTTTAATTAGCTTAGCATAGCTAGTTATTCAATTGTGTTGTAATAATTAGTTAACTAGTATAGTTAATTAATTCATTTTGTAATAATTAGTTAACTAGAATAGTTAATTAGTTCGTTTTGTAATAGTTAGCATAATTAGCATAGCTAGCTTAGCTTATTCATTCGGACCCTCCTTCGCGAGGGCATAATGTTGTAATAAGTGTGCGTGCGTGTGTGCATGTTTTCCAACCCCACGTCTTTCTCCTATTATTTAATCGCTTTCGATGGTTAGATTAGGGACATGTTTTCAATTAGCATACCTTATGCTTGGATGTTTGCATCCATTCATTTGTCTTACATGCACCGAGGCTTGGCGCATCATTCAAACTGCATTGTCAATTTCAATACTTCCTTAAATATGTGTTTCAAACCATACTATCAAAGTATTGCAAATACCATGATTAGGTAGCCGAGCCTATCTTATTGCATTATTGCATGTGTTGCATTAGTCATTTAATATAGTTAGGATTATGTATTCTTTCTAACTAGTTTTTGTTTTGACTTGGAGTACTCGGTGAGTTTTATGCTTTAGCATGCTTGTATGAGTGTGATTGCCATGTTGCCATGTTTCACATGCTTTCCATGAGACTATTTGCTTAAATGATTAACTGCATGAATGCTTGTAGATGAAGGATTTGTTGCTTGAATTGGAACAACTCAACGAATGTGAGTTTTAAGCCCACTTTGCGAAGTGGCAAATCATGTTTTAAGCCCACTTGAGGTGGCAAATCCGCGTTTTAGCCCACTTGAGGGTGGCAACTTCAAACCATTTTTGAAAACAAACATGAGTTGAAATGTTCCAATTTTCGCGATTTTAGTCTATACTTGCTTGTGTGCGTCACATAGTAAAGTTAGCTAAATAATCAGAAAAAGAACACGTGTTTATAAAACAACATATCATGCTTAGTAGAGGCCGATCCTTTGATCGGGCGAGTGGTTTTCAGGACCTTCCCCTCTCGTACCCAAGTTCTCGAGCTGAGGTACCTTTCGTGATGACGTACATGTGGCCTTTGGCACGAGTCAGGATTTCCTAAATTTCCCAAAATAAAATATCTAGGTGGCCACTCTGGAATCTGGCAAAGCAGTCCAGTTTTCGCATTATTTGATTCAAAATCTGATTTTCTAAAATGATTTGCTGGATTGGACTCTTTGGTGTTTATTAGTCTCACATTGCACTTTGTGAGTTTAGATTCAGAACCGTGATAGAAGTCCAAACTGTAGGACCAATTCGAGCTCTCCGAAAGGAGGCGCGAAAAAAGTCGAGCTTCAGCGACGAAACGACGATCCGCTCTACATTTTGGTATATAGAACTAGGGGTCAAAGATGTTTAGAAATAGATGAAATCAAGGTTAAAAGGCTTGAAAACTCAAAATGGCAGAAAGAGAGAGAAAAGAAAGTGAAAATTGAAGAGATTTGACCCAAAAAATGATTTTTATAGATCTGATTATGGACAAACTGCTCGAGCAGTCAAAAGTGCACTCGAGTGGTGAATCGAAACTTCTAGTATCTCAAAAAATTTTGAAAAACAGAACTGGAAGGGTCTATGGACCGCTCAAGCGGTGAAAGTTGGGCTTGAGCGAACTATGCACACAACACAGATTCATAAACTTCAAATAGGCATAACTCTCTTCTTTGGACTCCGTTTAGGGTCGTTTTTATGTCAAAATTGAAGCTCCAGAAGTAAGATTTTCAATGGTTCTAGCCTCACGTCAAGATTCAAAGTGTAGAGAGAGAAAATGATAAAAGAGTGAAGACTACTCACTAACAACTATTCGAATTTGGAG
The DNA here is from genome assembly GCA_030407325.1 of Camellia japonica. Classification (NCBI taxonomy): domain Eukaryota; kingdom Viridiplantae; phylum Streptophyta; class Magnoliopsida; order Ericales; family Theaceae; genus Camellia; species Camellia japonica. The sequence continues at coordinate 140,460,537 of JAPPVO010000019.1, forward strand.
TTTTTGATCCAATCTCACACAACAACTATGGTAACACCTCAACTAAGGCTCAAATATTGACTAAGAAGGTTCTCAACTATGATAATCAAAGAGTCAAATATAATTCCATTATACTAGGAAGTGCAGAGTGCTACAACCTCCCCACCTTAGGAAATTTGTCCCCAAAATTAAGAATACACCGAAACACAAGGCAACCCAACTGCAAAAGGAAACACAACCACCAACCGAAGCCTAGATCCATACTTGGGATAATTTTCTGAATCACGGTTCAACACCTCGGGGCCTCAAAAGCACCCGAACAACAAGAATACTGTCACGACCCAAACTCGCCCTTAAAAGTTTGGATCATGACCAACCAGTTACCTATTGATTACCTCCGGCCTCAGATAGATTATTGAGAATTTACCATAACGTGGCCTAAGTGGAAGCAAATAAAATAACCGAATGTCCATTGAGCAGTACTTAGATGCCAGGATTTTTAACATCATATCATATATAGAAAGTTTGTATATATACAAGGAGTTAGCAACCCAAAAATCACATATTAACAAGTGGCCAAAACAAAAGTCACCAAAGACTTAACAAAATTTAACATTAGAGGAAATCTCCCAAAAGACAAAAGGCTCCATTTTGGAGGCTTAACAAAACAGGTCCACTAAAAAGACTCCTGAAGCTGAACTAGGGCTGGCCTCCGAGTTGATCACCTACATAGCTCAGTAAGTAATAATAATGTAAAGAGATTCATATGAATGGGCATATGTCTTGAAGAATATATATATATATAACATATACGTGTCTTATTCATAATCACATTCCAGAACGGCCTCAGGCCCACGTAAGATGAAAAGTCCTTGGGCCCAACATAATACGGAACGGCCTTGGACCCAACATAATAACAGCTATTCTGAACATCATAGGGTAGATGGAACATTGACATGTCTCCATCTCCCTCAGCCTTTGGGCCAAGTAATCCATATCAAGCATAACGGCCTCGGACCCATCATACAGAACAGAAACAGAACAACCTCGAGTCCATTTCATATGTCATTGTTGTCAAATGCTCAATCATTCCAAGCAAAACACAATTTATATAAAGTATGCCATTCACGATCCAAAAATACATAAGTCATAACATGTCGTTACACTACTATTACTCATAATGATTTGGTCGTGCAATGGTCCCTTTCGGCGAGTGACCTACACATTACACATACATAACTTGATAAGCAATTCATTATTTTCTTCGTTTCTTCTGTTTAATCATTTTTCCATTTCATTCAATTCTATTTATCTTTAAGCATTTCGGTGGGATTAAATACACATATTAACAAATTCAGATGGTCGAAAAGATGAACAAAAATATACAATTTTTTTCCCTATTCCCCGCACGTGCGGAAGACCCCCACCGCACGTGTGGAAAGGTGCCGCACATGTGGCCCGCACGTGCTTTCATTTCAGAATGTTCAGCTTTGCTTGCCTTGTTTTCCACACGTGCGGCTGTGAACCCCGCATGTGCAGTTCTGGCTCTATTTGTGCAGTCTAAAAATCCATCAAGTTGAAGCTTCTTCAATGCATTTCTAAGGCCCAATACAAGCAATTTCACTTCAAAAACATAATATATGAACATAATAAGCATGAAACTCAAACTCAATTAGATCAAACTTTCTTTTATTTGACACATAATTTCCTAACTTTCATAAATTCTTCATTTTCTTCATCTTTTCATGTTGTATATGTTTATATATGCTTACATGAGTGTAGAGCATGCAAAGACTCAAGTTTATATAGCCATTTCTCACAATCTAACTCAAGATGAACCCAAAATAAAGAATCAGCCCTTTAATCAAACAAACCCAAGGATTACATGTTCATTTTCATGAGATGTGCTCAATCAAGATCATAACCCATAAACCCTAACTTTTATGAGTGTCAAAGCTTCATTTTAAGTCTTGATTTTAACCAATTGAAGAAAGATTTAGAGTATTCTAGTTGATTTACACTTACCTTGAGCTATATTTTCGATTTCCCCCTTCAATTCCCAAGTTCCAAGCTTCTAGATTGAAGTCTCATCTTCTCTCTCTTTTCTCTTTTTTTCTTCTCTAAGTCTCCTCTAGGAGATATTTTTGAGCTTAAGTCTAAGTCTTCTACATAAGGCTTAAGTATATATCTTATATCTAACAAGGCTTAGCTTATTAAGTCTAAGTTCAATCATAATTAAGAATTTAGCCTAAATAAATCCAATTAATTCATTATGAATCAAATTTTTACAAAACTTTATATTATGTTCTAAAAATCATGTTAATCATAACTGTAAAGTCGATTTCGGTTTATCGTGCCTCTAAGGCTTTCAATTTTCATTCCAAAGGTTTTAATTTCAGCAAATTTTCTTATAACTGACAGACACAAGTTCATAAGCATGTAATTCACACATTTAAACATGTTATTTCACATCAAGTACATAAGCACACATATAATCACACATATAATTAGGGAATTAAAGCATATGAGAGAGTCGAGTTATTACACTCTTCCCTTCTTTAAGAAGTTTGGTCCCTCAATTTATGTTACCTCAAGTTGAAAACAACTCTGAATACCGTTGTTTCATCTTCTCTTCTCTCTCCCAAGTGGCTTCTTTCCCATAATGCTCCTGCCATTCAACTTTCACCATTGGAATTGTCTTGTTCCGTAGCTATTTCACTTGTTGATCCAAAATTTGAATCAGTTTCTCTTCGTAGATCAAGTTGTCATCCAAAGCAACCTGACAATAGTCTATAATATGGGACGGATCTTGGAGGTAACCCCATAACATTGATACATGAAACATGTTATGTATTTGTTCCATACTCAGTGGAAGAGAAATACGATAAGCCACTGGACCCACTCTTTCTAGAATTTGAAACGAACCTACATATCAGGGTGCTAATTTCCCTTTCTTGCCGAATCTTGTTTGTCCTTTCATCGGGGTGATTTTAACAAAGACATAATTACCAACCTCAAATTCTAAATCCCTTCATCGATGATCCGCATAACTCTTTTGCCTGCTTTGGGCGGTTTTCAATCTTTGCTAAATGATTTTAATCTTCTCCGTTGTCAATTGTACAATTTTAGGCCCAAACAATGATTTATCACCGACTTTGGTCCAACACACTGGAGAGCGACATTTCCTCCTGTGTAAAGCTTCATACAGTGCCATTCCTATGCTTGAGTGGAAACTATTGTTGTATGAAAACTCTACCAATGGTAGATAAGTTTCCCAACTCCCCTGGAAGTCCAAGACACACATTCGAAGCATATCCTCCAATGTTTGTATGGTTCTCTCTGATTGGCCATCAGTTTGTGAGTGGAATGCCGTACTGAACCTCAACTCTGTTCCCATAGCATCTTGCAAACTTTGCCAAAATCTCGATACAAATTTTAGATCTTTATCGGATACAATTAAAACTGGAACACCATGTAATCACACAATTTCATTCATATACACAATAGCAAGTCTATCCACATTATATTGAGTTTTCACAGGTTGGAAATGAGTAGATTTAGTTAGTCTGTCAACAATAACCCATATGGAATTCATGTCTTAGGGTGTTCGAGGTAAGCCAACAATAAAATCCATAGTGATGTGTTCCTACTTCCACTCTGGGATTGGGAGAGGTTGAAGTAAACCAGCTGGTCTTTGGCATTCTGCTTTTACTTATTGACATTGTAGACATTTTGACACAAACTTTGCAATTTCCTTCTTCATACTTGGCCAACAAAAATTTTTCTTAAGATCTTGGTACATTTTAGTGTTATCGAGATGCAATGAAAATTTAGATGTATGCACTTCTTCCATAATCCTCTGTTTAATTTCTAGAACATTTAGGACACAAAATTTGTCTTTAAATTTCAACACCGAAATTTCAAAGGTGAACCCTGGCCTTGGCCTTGTTTCTATCTTATAACAAATTTTATTAAGAAATTCATCTTCTATTTTCCTTTGCTTGAATTCTTCAAGTATTGCCGGTTGAGCTGACATTGCCACTAACACTGCGCCTTGATCACATAGCACAATTTCCATGTCTATTCTTTCCAACTCAAGTAGCAACTCTTTTCGCACTGTGAGCAAACTTGCCAAATTCTCCATAACCTTTCTGCTAAGAGCATCTGCCACTGTATTAGCTTTGTCGGGGTGGTAGTGGATTTGCAGGTCATAATCTTTGATGAGTTCTAACCATTGTCTTTGTCACATATTTAACTCCTTTTGAGTAAAGAAATACTTTAGGCTTTTATGGTCAGTGTAGACCTCACATGTTGTACCATACAAATAATATCGCCATATCTTCAAAGCAAATACCACTGCAGCTAGCTCCAAGTTATGTGTGGAATAATTCTTTTCATGCTTGACAAGAAACATAGGCAATGACCCTTCCATTCTGCATAAGTACACATCCCAATCCCTTGTAAGAGGCATCACTGTAAATAACAAACCCCTCTGTACTAGATGGTAGAGCAAGAACTGGTGCCATAGTCAACCTTGTTTTCAACTCCTGGAAGGTAGATTCCCTTTGTTCTGTCCACTCAAACGGAACACCCTTTTGGGTCAACTGGGTAAGCGGCACTGCAATCTTGGAAAAGTCTTTAACAAATCTTCGGTAGTATCCTGTTAAACCCAAGAAACTACGCACTTCTATCACATTCATAGGAGTTGGCCAATTCAAAATGGCTTTTATCTTGTGTGGGTCAACAAAAACACCTTCCTTATTAATTACATGCCCCAAGGACACCACTTCATGTAACCAAAATTCACATTTCTTCAATTTCACATATAATTTCTTATCTCTAAGTGTCTGAAGAATTAATCGCAAATGGTTCTCATGAGCTTCAATGCTTTTCGAATAAATGAGTATGTCATTAATGAACACAACTACAAAGTCATCCAAGTACAGTTTAAAAACACGATTCATTAAATCCATGAAGGCCACCGGTGCATTAGTTACCTCGAATGGCATAACCAAAAATTCATTATGGCCGTATCTGGTTCGGAAAACAGTCTTCTTAATGTCTTCAGCTCTTACCTTTAATTAGTGATACCCGGATCTCAAATCTATCTTTGAAAAGACTTGCGTACCTTGCAGTAGATCAAATAAATCATCGATTCTAGGCAAGGGATACTTATTCTTTACAGTTACTTTATTGAGCTCTCGATAATCAATACATAACCGGAGTGTCCCATCCTTCTTCTTTACAAAAAGAACTGGTGCGCCCCAAGGAGAGGTACTCGGGTGAATGAACCCTTTATCAACCAGGTCTTGCAACTGTACCCTCAATTCTTTCATTTCAGCCGGTGACATTCTATAAGGAGTTTTTGAAATGGGTTGAGTTCCCAGCACTATATCAATTACAAATTCAATTTCACAGTCCACTAGCTTTCCTGGTAACTCCTCCGGAAAAACATCTGGAAATTCACAGACAATTGAAATATTATCAACACATACATCCATTGGTTGTCCATTCAGAATACTACACAGATACCCCCGACAACCTTTTTATAATAATTTACACGCTTTTATAGATGAGATCAAGTAAGGTGGAGGAATTACCCCATGTCTCACAAAAATAAATTTAGATTGTCCCGAAAGTCGAAAAATAACTTACTTGGACATACAATCAATAGTCGCATGGTATTTACTTCGCCAATCCATCCCCAATATTATATCAAAATAATCCATATCAAGAGGTAGCATATAATTGAATATCTCTAATCAAGATCTCACATGCAGGATAAACAGACATGCATAACATGGAGCCCCCCCGATGGTGAAGACACACACAACACATATTGCAATCATTCCGTAGGTCTATTCAAATTACAAGAAAATGTTTTTGACACAAAAGAATGAGTGAAACCGAATTAAATAATACATGAGCAGGATGACTATTAATAAAGAAAGTACCTGATACCACAACCTCCATATTCTGCACATCACCAGGAATAAGGGCAAACACTCTTCCCTGTCTAACATTATCTCTGGTACTAGTAGGTTTTGCAGCAGTCTTTGTTGTTGGAGCTAGAATTGAACCGGCTGAACTTGTAGTGGTTCTATTTCCATTATGCCGTTCTCTCTGAGGACAATCTCTCACTAAGTGACCCGTCTTTCCACACTTAAAGCAAGCCCCAGTTACCCAATAACAAGTCCTACGGTGTCTCTTCCCATATTCTGAATAAATTGGCACTGAGTCACGAGTAGAGGTGGAAGTACTAGAGGTTCCCAAATTCAATTTCTTATTCTGTAATGCCACTGATCCCCTTTGTACTTGCATACTCTGTCTCTTCTCTTTCCACTCGAAAATTCGATTTTGAGCAGCTATATTACCCTCAGCCATTATCGCCCTTTCCAACACATCAACATATGTAGGCAATTTTAACACATTGATCCGATCTAGAATGGCGTTCCGAAGTCCTCCCTCAAACTTTCTTGCTTTCTTGTAATCCGTATCCACCATGTGTGGTGTGAAACGGGCTAGTTCTGCGAATTGTGCTTCACACTCTACTACAGTCTTTTTCCCTTGCCTCAAAGTCTCAAACTTTGTCACTTTCCTGTCTCCTATACTATAACAACCCTCATCTTGTCTTAGTCGCATTCATGAGTGTTTACATGATTTTGCCTAGATATGCTTGCATCATTAGACTTTGATTCGTTTTGCCTATGTAAAGGTTCCTGTTTGTTTTGATGCTATCATGTTTTGCCTAAGTATTATCTGCATGCTTTGTTCCTTGCTTGCTGTCTCAAGCCTAGGTCACACCTTTGAACCTCTTACACCTAGGCTGTTGAGCGCCAACACCTAGGACCATCTCCGAACCACCTTGGTTGACCTCCACCATCACCTAGGCTTATTGGCCGAGATGTGCCTCACTTAGGCCGAGGTGTGCATCACCAAGGCCGAGGTGTGTATCATCTAGGCCGAGATGTTAATCATCTAGGCATCCTAGATCCTTGATCCTTGAACCTAGCAACATTTTATTTCGAGACTGGTATGACCTAGGCCGAGGTGGCACATCTAGGCCAAGGTGTGGCACACCTAGGTCAAGTGTTATACTTCCTAGCCGAGATCATTGAAACCTTCTTGTCCGAAGCCTATGTCTTGATCCGAGATCATTGCATTGTCAGAAGTACCCATGCTACCTTACTTGTTATACACCCTTTGTCATGCTCTTATCTTTTCATTCTGGCACCTTTTTGAGGAGATCCAATCCGGTGATGCCACGTGTCCCAGTAGAGGGTTAAGTCAGATTGTAGCTGGGAGCCCATATCAATTTGTCATACCTTTGCCTTGTAGAGAGAGAAGCTCTAGGTAGAAGAGGAAGAAGTTCTTAGAGAGGGGATTAGATTTCCAAGCTTGATCTTCACACCTTGAACCGTTAGATTCGTATTTTGAGGTTAGATTCTTGATCTACTCTTGTTGTTCTTTACGTTGATATGATCACATTGCATGATCTAGCATGATTCATAAGCCATGCATTGATTTAAAGTTTGTTTTAGAAAGAGAAAGTGATGTTCATGTGTTCTTGAAGAAAAACCATGTTTTGATCCGAAAGTTTGTATCAAGATCCATGTTTTTGTGTTTGTTTTCATGAAATCTCCAAGTACAGGTACCTAGGTCCATGCTTTTGAACTCATATCACGAAATCTCAGATTTTGAATAAGAAGTTATGATTTTTGGCATTCATGTTCTTCATGTTTATGTTCTTCATGTTCTTCAAGAGGAAACCCAGATTTCCAGACTTCATTTGTCTAAGTGTGGTCACTGAGACCTACTCTTGCCTAGACCTCACACCTAGGCCAAGCATCGTATCTCACCTTGGCCTACCTTGCATGATCACTTGTACCTTAGCCTATCTTGCATGCACACCTAGGCCGACCATGGTACACTCTTGCCGGCACCTTGTAACATCTCGGCAGACAGCCGCACACCTAGGCCTAGGAGACCACACCTCGGCCAAGAGGTGTGGGACCTCGACCAAGACTTCCTGAGTTCACCCAGCTAGGCCATTTTGGCCTAGATCATCTCTGTGCATCCATTCCAAGACCTGGTTGGTACCCAGCATGTTTTCCCTAGAAGAAAAACAGTGTTTTAACTCCTAGCACATGTTTTGCTTTGTCTTGACTTGGTTTTGGAAAGAAATGCTGGGATCATTTTCACTCATGTAAAGCTTGTTTTGAGAGTGCATTTGATACCCATCTTTGAGCATCTCTTCTTGTCTTCTTGAAGTGCATTCAATGGGATTTGTTATGTACTTGGATCCTTGCTTTAGTCCCCACACCCGAAGAGCTATGTGAGTGGTATAAAGCTATGTTACAATGTTTTGATAAAAGTTTTGCTTTGTTTCGTTTTAGAAAAGTATTTGTTCAAGTATGAATGATTATCCACTAGTTTTTGTATCAAGTATTAAGTTTGTTTTGATGACATTCTTGGAAGGTCCTTTCGTGCTAGGGGACGTTAAGCTTATGTAGCACCTTTGTTTGAGATATCTCTTTGCCATCGACGGTCTTGTACAGATGGTACCACCGACAGTCTTGTACGGGTGGGTTACGTTTTGCCACAGACAGTTTTCCGAGTGGGTTGTCTAACCGATTCCGGGTTTGCCACCGACGGTCATGAACGGGTGTCCTTTGATTCCGAGACGGTTATTCCTTTGTTTTGTCAGGAATGTCATCATTTGTATTATGTAGATGTTACTAAACATCCCAAGAAGTTTTGAAAGACTTTGATTGATGAACTTGATTCATCCCATGTTTTGTTACAAGCTATGATATGTATTGTTTTGATAAAGATCTCGGATATCATTCATTCAAACCTTTATTACTTATATCATTCACTGAGTATCCAAGCTCACCCTCCCCTTTATATAGATGTAGGTGACAAGCAAGAAGGCAGTGACGCCTAGATGTTATTTGCAAGTTGTTTTCGGATTCATGTTTTGCTAGCATCTTGAAGATTATGCTTCTTAGCTTGTAATTCATTTCTTTTGTATATTTCGGCTTGAGAAGCCTTTTGATCAAGATGTAACATGTACTATATTTTATTTGTAATCAAGTTGTAAAACCATGTTAAAATGTATGTCATTTCATTTGATCTATGCACAGCTCTTATGGACTACTTAGATTTAAATTTATTGCTTCCGCACATGTAAGCCCCATATGTATACTCTGTTTGTGTGTGACTTTGTAAGTTGGCCTTTGGTAATCTCGGATTACTGGCCATCATGGCACCATTATACTAGGGGTGGAATGGGGTTGTGACATATACATTGTGGAAAATACTTATCATAGAAAAGTTCCAAAAATCGAGCCCAGTTCAATGCCTGATGTTCATTTCTAGTGAGCATCCACCATCTTCGTGCTTCATTTTCGAGAGTAAAAGCGACAAGTTGTACTTTTTGCACCTCGGTACATGGAAAGACCTCAAACAATTTCTTTATACCCATCACCCATGCCTCTACTTTCATTGGATCAATTCCCCCTTTAAACAACGACGGTTTCATCTTCTTAAACTCTTTCATAAGTGCAATTGTTTGGTCTTTGGCTTGGTGGTCTTGCACCATTGGTGGCAGTATAGGCATTGGTGGCAGGGGTGGTTGCTGTTATTGTTGTTGATGTCTCATAGCTTCTGCCATGTCCATTATCGTCCTTTTCAAGCTATCAAGCCGTGCAGAGGTAGCCTCCTCCAAATCATCCATCTTTGTTCTCACTATGATCTATATAACAATAGATTATAATACACACAGAAAAGATACACAAGTACACATTGACAATGTTCATTTCGTATTCCATAGCATTGTTCATAACATATACAAATCATAATACCATATTGCATATCGGATGCATATCATAAATAAGCAACATGAATGTCACCTCAGTCTTGTCTAGACTCCTTAAAGCTCAAATGGACCAGTGTGTAAGGTAGTAACTCGTGTCCTAATACTAACTGTCACGACACAAACCCACCCCTAAAAGTTTGGATCATGACCGACCAGTAACCTTTTGATTACCTCTGGCCTCAGACAGATTACAGAGAATTTACCATAACGGGACCTAAGCGGAAGCAAATAAAATAATCGAACGTCCATTGAGCAGTGCTTAGATGCTAGGATTTTAAACATCATGTCATATATAGAAAGTTCATATATATACAAGGAGTTAGCAACCCAAAAATCACATATTAACAAAGTGGCCAAAACAAAAGTCATCAAAGACTTAACAAAATTTAACATCAGAGGAAATCCCCAAAAAGACAAAAGGCTCCATTTTGGAGGTTTAACAAAACAAGTCCACCAAAAAGACTACTGAAGCTGACCTAGGGCTGGAATCCGAGCTACTCACCTATATAAATATATATGAATACGGAGTGAGCAGGACTCAGTGAGTAATAATAATGTAAGGAGGTTCATATGAATGAGCATATGTCTTAAAGAATATATATATACATATATAACATATACGTGTCTTATTCATAATCACTTTCCAGAACAGCCTCGGGCCCACATGAGACAAAACGGCCTTAGGCCCAACATAATAGGGAACGGCCTTAGGCCTAACATAATAACAGTTGTTCTGAACATCATAGGGTAGATGGAACATCGACATATCTCCATCTCCCTTGTCTTCGGGCCAAGTAATCCATATCAGGCATAATGGCCTCGGGCCTATCATACATAACAGAAACAAAATGACCTTGGGTCCATTTCATATGCCATTGCTGTCAAATGCTCAATCATTCCAACCAAAACGCAATTTATTTAAAGTATGCCATTCACGATCCAAAAATACATAAGTCATAACATATCGTTACACTACTATTACTCACAGTGATTTGGTCATGCAATGGTCCCTTCTGACGAGTGACTCACACATTACACGCACAAAACTTGATAAGCAATTCATTATTTTCTTTGCTTCTTCTCTTTAATTATTTTTCCGTTTCGTTCAATTCTATTTATCTTTAAGCATTTCGGAGGGATTAAATACACACAACACATTAACAAATTCAAAGGGTCGGAAAGATGAACAAAAATATACAGTTTTTCTCCCTGTTCCCTGTACGTGTAGAAAGGTGCCGCACATGCTTTTATTTCAAAATGTTTGGCTTTGCTTGCCCTGTTTTCCGCACGTGCAGCTATGAGCCCCGTACATGCGATTATGGCTCTATTTGTGTAGTTCGAAAATCCATCAAGTTGAAACTTCTTCGATGCATTTCTAAGGCCCAATACAAGCAATTTCACTTCAAAAACATAATATATGAACATAATAAGCATGAAACTCAAACTCAATTAGATCAAACTTCCTTTAATTTGACACATAAATTCCTAACTTTCATAATTCCTTCATTTTCTTCATGTTTTCATGTTATATATGTTTGTATATGCGTACATGAGTGCGAAGCATGCAAGGACTCAAGGTTAGATAGCCATTTCTCACAATCTAACTCAAGATGAACCTAAAATAAAGAATAAACCCTTTAATCAAACAAACCCAAGGATTACATGTTCATTTTCATGAGATATGTTCAATCAAGATCATAACCCATAAACCTTAACTTCTATGAGTGTCAAAGCTTCATTTTAAGTCTTGATTTTAACCAATTGAAGAAAGATTTAGAGTATTCTAGTTGATTTACTCTTACCTTGAGCTATATTCTTGATTTCCCCTTCAATTCCCAAGTTCCAAGCTTCTAGATTGAAGTCTCTTCTTCTTCTCTCTTTTCTCTTCTTTTCTTCTCTAAGTCTCCTCTAGGAGATATTTTTGAGCTTAAGTCTAAGTCTTCTACATAAGTCTCAAGTATATGTCTTATATCTAACAAGGCTTAGCTTATTAAGTCTAAGTTCAAGCTTAATTAAGAGTTTAGCCTAAATAAATCCAATTAATTCATTACGAATCAAATTTTTACAAAACTTTATATTATGTCCTAAAAATCATGCTAATCATAACTGTAAAGTTGATTTCGGTTTATCGTGCCTTTAAAGCTTTCAATTTTCAGTCCAAATGTTGTAATTTCAATAGATTTTCTTATAACCGATAGATACAGGTTCATAAGCATGTAATTCACACATTTAAACATGTCATTTCACATCAAGCACATAAGCACACATATAATTAAGCATATAATTAGGGCATTAAAGCATATGAGAGAGTCGGGTTATTACAAATACAAGAAAGAGGTCACGAATGATTCTTCGACCCATACAACTTGTTGGGTTTACTAGATGAGAAAACAAACAATAGACTTTACATGCACCCTAAAGACATCAACCACCACTGAGCACTCGACACTCGAGCACTTAGGAAAGGAAAACCACCCTCACAACAAAACTCTCGGTCAACTCTCACAAAAAAAAAAAAAAAAAGGGACTCGCCACGAAAACACGGCCCAAAAGACAATGCTCCAACATAATAAGCCCCAACAACACCAAGCCCTCCTCAAAACAAAACACTTAAACACACGACTAGCAATCCAAGCAAAGTCACTACACAAGCCAACCATAAAAGATGACATAATTCACAACACATGCATGTTTAAAAACAAAAACAAAAATTCCTCATTTTCTCATTTTTCTTTGAAAATTGCACCGCCCATGACCAAAATATGTTTTTGATTTTCACGAAAAACTTAAAATTTTGCAATCATCCTTCGAAAACAAAATAAAGTGTTACTTATAACACATAACCATTCACATTCTCATGATTTGTTAGATTCAGCTTTTATTAAATCAAATAAACTATGCATCGAAATCCTTTATTACCACTTAGATTCAATCCACAACATTACAATTCAACACTGCCATCCGAGGCCACAACACAAGAAAAATTCATTTTTCAAATTTGTTCCTCAACATAAAACAATTGGTGAACCTCAACCGTCACCCAACAACACCCATCACTCTTATAGTGATGCCACAACACCAAAAACAACATTTCTATGGCAACAAATTAATGGAAATAACAATCATGCTAATAATACAGGGAAGCACAAATAAAGTTTACATATTCTTGAGAGCCTCATCCCATCACCATCTATCAATCACACATGGGTGTAAAAGTTCTCACAACATAAATGCCTCAACATGTAACCCCAACACTGTTACCCCCAGCTCACACCAACTTCACATTTGCCAACACGAGACTTAACACTCACAAGTCCACACTAAAGCGCTGCTCAATCTTACAACCCTTATGTTCAATTCCAATTTACTCTCAAGGTGACTATATGTCAACCCACTTTCGACAACAACCAACTGACTAACCAACTCAACAACCCTCAACACTCAGCACCAAACACCAACATGCTACTTAGCACTGTTTACTCCAAAATGGAGTTCCACACACAAACCCACATATTCCTTGAATCACACCGGATTCCGTAAGATTGGATTACACCACTCTTGCTCCCTAAACAAACCACCACTCATATGCCTATATGGCAAACACACTCATCCCACCACATGCAAATGACCGATAAGGTCAACGACAATTCACATAACCCCGTATACATAACACACTCATCACCAACACTATACTCATCCTCTAGAATTACAACCATGCCTTTCTCCAAGGAATATTCTCAATATCCAACCAAGAATTTCTCATCCCTCTCATAAACCCCACACAATTACTAGCAACACCACCCCAAAACACACACACACACTTAGAACCATACACTCCATCCTCACTACAATCAAGACTAGTCAAAACCATAAACAAATCTTTACTTCTCAACAAGCAACTCTAAGTCAAACCAAGACATCACAAGCCAACACATGCTTAACTCAAGAAAATAATACAACATATTAAAACTAGGATTTCCAATCCTTACAATACTTTGTAACACAATACAAGCAAGTTCAAGATTAATTACATACACATATCATTTAGGTTCACAACAACACATATACATATGCAACATCTGTAGGCATAAAGCCCTAAATAAAATAACATCACATTACGTTACAAAACAATAACACTCTGCCACACTATAACATCACCATTGTCTCTGCTTGGACTATTGAAACTGGCTCTACCCATGCAGAGGGCAACGACGCTGAATATGGCCTGACTGACCACACCTAAAACAAATTGGTGGTCATCTATTCCATGATTAACTTGAAGAATCCTGAGTCTAATTGGACCTCCCAAAGGACGAGTCTGAAGAAACAAAAGTAGATTGAGGCAACAATCACGCCTGTGCCTTAGATTTTGCTTATCTCCACTTCTTACTAGGTCTACTACCTCCCCAAATAGTCAGAATTGCCGATATGGCCTTTTCCTCCCCATCTTGACCAACCTCAAGAATAACGGCTTCCATGTGAGTTGCTGCCTCTACAAGTGTGTGATAATCTCTATACACAGCCTCGACAACCTTCCCCCTGATATCATCACACAACCTTCCCTCAAACTCAAAACAGCGACACTCCTTTGTTGCAACCAACTCTGGAGCGAACCTCGACAAATTGGCAGACCTCACCTCAAACTATGCCGAAGAAGTATCATCCTCGTGTAACTTGACAAACTGTTTTCTCAATCTTTCCTGAGTGGAAGGTGGAAAATACTTAGCCAAAAAGGCCTTAGTGAAAGCAACCCAAGTGGTGTCCATAGAAATCCTCGCAGACTTCCACCAATAACTGGCGTCTCCTTTTAGTTGGAAACCAGCCAAAACAACCCTCAACTCCTCGTCCTTGACTCTGAGCATATTAAGAGTATTGGTAATTTTTTCTAACCAATCTTCTGTCTCCAACGGTTTAGGCTATTCCAAAAACTCAGGTGGATTGGAGTGGGAAAACTCCTTGGTAAGCTTGAGGGTATGGCCATAATCCCCTTCATTGTAAGGCCCTAAAAAAAATACATATAAACCCAACATTCATGACATCCATTGATATAAGAGAATAAATCATATTTCCATTTATCAGAGTATTCATTACAAAAGTATTACATGTTGACAACAAAAGTAAATACCCTACGGGCTTACAACTTTCCAAACCAACACTTGGTTACAAAAAAAAAAAAAAAAGTACTAACTCAAAACACATTAAGCCCTCGGCCTGAACTTACATGTAATACACAAAATACCAAACAACCAAAAGAGTCTTCAACTCCCAAACCTTCCAGGCTATGTCCTTGGAGGTGGCATGTCACCTGAACCTGAAAATTATGTCCCATATAGGGTGAGCCAATGCCCAGTAGAGATATACTAAACCAAGTATGAGAAATAACTAAAACATTAGCATTAGATAAATGGCTAACACTTGTAAACCAACTCACAACACATTCCAGTTCCATGACAAATATGTCCATGTTTCATTTCACTTTCCTTTACTTATACAACTTTAATTCATAAACATGGCTCAGAACCTGGCCAAACAATTAAATGAGACTACAACTCATATTAAAACACTTCATTTATCCACAACCGAAATGAGACTACAACTCATATTAAAACACTTCTATACTTCAATTATCTACGTTATGCAAACGTAATTAAAATTTCGGGACTTTCACCCTGGACACTCTGGCCAACTTAGTTATCAATGGAGTCCATCCCCTATCTCCTCCCAAACAGGTTTGAGAGTGCATCTCCTATCTCCTCTCAAACCATGAAGTACATCCCCTATCTCCTCCCACACAATATACATATACAATGTATTTAAACACTTATCATATACAATGATCAATCAATACACATATTCGACGTATTATTCCAGCCGTCATATTCAATGTGATTAGTTTCAGTTTTCCCTAATCAACATACAACATCTACAACAATCAAGACTATTCTTCATCAATAGCCCAAAGTAGTTATTTCTAAACAGATAGTAAATTTTATCAAACAGATAAAATCTCAACATTTTTATGGGTGAGTGATTCATTTATCCAACTACACCATTCAATTCCATAATTTCCTAATTTCATGATTTTCAACTCAATTTCACAATTCCCAAATTAATTATTCAAATTAATTATTCAACATAATTAGGGCATTTTCTCCCTTTTTCAAATATCAACTCAAAGGCTCTATTTCATCAATTTAACAACAATAATTCCATTTTTCCAAGGTCTCATATACACATAAAGTTTAACATTTGAAAACCCCTTTTCATAACCTCAAACCAAACCCTAACTTTCCCAAAATTACCCAACAACACCATCTATCAAAATGACTAAAATTTATGTCACAACCCATAAGAAGAAGTAGGATATCCCTACCTCAAATGAAGAGACCAAATGGAGAAGATGATGAAAACTCAAGATTCTCCAAATCCAAAGGTTTTCGGATCAAAACGAAGACCACGAGAAGCTCAAGCTTTTATACAAAGGAAGTAGTGTAGGGGAACCCTAGATCAAGAGTTCTTGTAGAGAGAAGTGGTGGTTTAGAGGGAGAAGCAGCCGGGGCTAGGGTTTGAGTAAAGAAGATGATGAAAAAGTGATGTTTAACCTACTGCTGTCAACTGATATATTCGAGGCTCGCTCAAGTGAAGGAGTGGTCGCTCGAGCGACCAGACACAAGAAACCTCGCTCGAGCCAACAATACGAAGCTTCAGGTTTGCAACCCAGAAGCACACTCGAGCGAAAGAATGCTCGCTCGAGCGAAGGAAAGCTCGCTCGAGCCAAGAAATGCAACCTTCAGGTCCAAAACTAAACGCAGACGCAAGCTCGAGCGCAAGACTTCTCGCTCGAGCCAACAGACACACCACTCAACTCTCGCTCGAGCGAAGGAACCTTGGCTCGAGCGAAGGAACTAAAACACAGAGCTCGCTCGAGCGACAAAAGCCTCGCTCGAGCGAAGACACCAAAATCTGGGCAGCAACCATTTGTTTCAAAACACACCCAACCTATTACAAACCTGCCCAACATATCCTAAAACTCAAATACAAAGAATTAAAGGACGGAAACGAAACATATGCAACAACCGACATCCATGGAACCGAGTCCGGAATACAACAACCAAATGAGGGAAAACCGGGATCGCTATACTCATTGCGAGCTAGAGCATCTCTCACCGCTCTTACAATCTCACGTGCAACTTCCTCGCCCATAACCGATGTTGTAAAGGCAGGTGCTAACGGAACTATTATGCCTCTACCGACACTTCTACTCCCAACACGGCCTCTGCTCCCTTGTGTAGACATCGTGTAAATCAAAAGCAAAACCAAACTTAGTGATCAACATAATGGCCTTCCTCGAGGCACACACACTCACCACCGCTAAGCTACAAGACACACTAAGCACCAAAATCACTCAATCCTATTCACATAAATGGTTAAACATTAAATTACATTATCGAATCAAGTCTACAAAGATAGCTACTCATCCCAGAACTCTCATTAGAAACCATGTTCATCAAGCATGTTCCCAATAAGACCTCAAAGCAATTTCACTAGCTACCTGCACTATCTATGAAACTTAATCCCATGCTCCCCTAATTGCAACACATAAAGTCCTCACACTTGTCCTAACTACATGCAAACGTCCTCACCAACCATAATAAACACATTGTGGTAAAAATCACTTCTCACGAGCCCAAGGTATTCAAACCCGGTTAGCTCTGATACCAAGTTGTCATGGCCCACTTTTTATTACCCGATTAACATTACCATATCCATTAACATAAATCCATTTCCATTAAGAATATGTGGAACTATACATACATTACATCCATTACATCCATAATAAATGAAAGTTCTCTTAATCGTACATATATGGAATGCAACAGGAATTACATTTAAACAAAATGCCCATAAGCGTACATCTTTACATTAAAGTAAGGGTTTGACCCTTTTACAACAATGGCGTTCTGCAAACAAGTATAGGCCCCGTGGCTAACAATTTAAGGAAGATCACCGATCTTGAATCATCTCTCAATTTGTACGTGAAAAATAATTAGTAACGTGGGATGAACATAAAGTCTAATAGAGATCCCAACATGATCCTAAACAATAACGACATACAGATATCTATGATCATGAATGCACCACGATGTACAATATAAATAATGTGATAGTTTAATATTCAAAATATACTTATATAAATACATTGTTTCGAAAAACATCCATTTTAACACTATAAGGTGTAAAACCATTTGTTTTCTTTTCAATTATCTAGTTTAGTTCCAAAAGTATTCCTTCACAACACAACCTTGTTTCTTTAAACCTCCACGTTAATGTAAAAGAATTACGTCTCCACATTTGTTTTGAAAGCACATTCACATATACGAATCATAACTCGATTCCATAACTCAACCCACTACACACACTTATGCAACAACATATCTACTATTTTCCCTGGCTATAGGCCTAAGGGCAAGGAACACCCATAACAGAAATATCGAGAAACATATTTCTAAATATAAATAATTGAATGTAATACATACTTCTATTTCTACCGCCCTACAGCACAGATGGCAAATGACACAACCCACATAACGCTTTACTGGCCTCACCGGGAAGGGAACGACCCCAAGGTCACACTTTACTGAGAGCAAACTGGTAAGGAGATGAACCAATCTAAAGGCGCCACGCTTTACTGGCCTTCCCGGAGAGAAACGGACCTCAATTTCACAGTTTATCAAGCGCAAATCGGAAGGGAGCGGAACCTCTACCAAGGCGCCACACATTATCAACTTAACCAGAAAAAAACGGACCTCCTAAACAACATCCAAGCAATAGCACAACATGCTAAACTACATAAATACCATACAAGTGTAATACATACACATAATTTATTTAACAACAATAATGTCACCCTCCACCGATGACCAATGACAAAACCTCTAAACAGTAAATAAATGACTCTCATGAATTAGATTCGTAATTTCAAAACAGCAACATTACAAACAACCACATTCCCATTTCATTTCATAAAAGAATTAAACTTATCGTTTTATGTTCAAAAACCAAATCGGTTATTTCCAACCCTCAACATTTCCAAACCATAGCTAAACCTCTTTTTGTTTAACAAAAATCCCATTTTTAGTATACACAATTACTAATCAACTCAACACAACATTAATCCAAACAATCACAAGACCCAATTAAATCACATTTTTTTAGTAACCAAGCATTAATTCAATCTCCTAAAGCATTTGTTCAATCTGAAAAGCCTTAATTCAATCTTGTAACTCATAACCCAATTATTATCTAACTTTACCCCTTTTTCCAAGTTTACCCATTTTATAATATTGAACCCTTAATAACAATTTAGGGCTTTTCACCACAATCAACATAGACATGATTAAGTACCTCCCAACATACCAAATCAACCAACAATCATACAATTCTAACTCCTCGAAACTCAAACCCCAAATCCTCTTTTTATGCTTTTGGAAAAATCCTTAACAAACATATTTTTAAATGTAATATAAAACTACCATATGTCTATCAATAAAGAGGTATTGAAGAGGAGCAAAAGAATCCCTACATCGTGAAGAGAAGATGAGACAACCCAAAAATCATTGGCGACGAAATGACGATCCGTTCAGATTAAATAAAAGCTGTCGTCGATCTCTACGTTTTGGTATATGGAACTAGGGGTCAAAGATATTTAGAAATAGATGAAATCAAGGTCAAAAAGCTTGAAAACTCATAATTGGCAAAAAAAAAAAAAAAAGAGAAGAGAGAGTGAAAACTGAAGAGATTCGATCCAAAAAGTGACTTTCAAAGATCTAATTTTGGAGAGATCGCTCAAGCGGTCAAAAGTGCACTCGAACGTAATATTTCCAATAGTTCTAGCCTCATATCAAAATTCAAAGTGTGGAGAGAGAAAATGCTAAAGGAGTGAAGACTACTCACTAATAACTATTCAAATTTGGAGTTTTTGATCCAATCACGCCCAACCACTATGGTAACACCTCAACCAAGGCTCAAATATCGTCTAAGAAAGTTCTCATCTATGGTAATCAAAGAGTCGAATATAATTCTATTATACTAGGAAGTACAGAGTGCTACAACCATTGGCGGTAGAGTTGGTAGGGAGAGAGAGAGAGAGAGAGTGTGTGTGTGTTTGTGTGTATGTGTGCTAGCGTGCTATAAATGAAAGAGATAGAAAGAGAGTATAATGGTCAGATACAATATTCAAATAACAAAATTTATTCTTCATACAAGACTTTATAATTATGAGAAGGTTTTTAAAATATTAAATTTATTTATTTATTTATTTTTATTTTTTATTTTTTATTTTTTATTTTTTATTTTTTTGTCCTTTTAACAAGAAAATGAAGTTAGAATGGGTTTATGGCCAAAATTTTCTTTTGGGATGTCTAGCCAAACTTTGTCTTTGACTTTAGTTTTGACAATTTTAGGCGTCTTTTGGCAACTTCTAAAAAAATTAATTTGTTGATTTATTAACTTATTTAAGTCACATCATCTCTTTACTTTTCTGTATATCTTTTCGTAATAAGTAAAAAAGTAAACTTATAAGTTATACCAAAACAATCCTTAGAGTATTTTCAATGGTAGCAGGTGATGTAATTAAATTTGAAATTATTGAATGCTCTAACAAAAGTGTTAAAAGTTTTATAGAACATTTATTATTGTTTTGAAATTGACTAATTTAGTTGACTTTTGAACTTTTTATAACAATACGTGTTAAAAATAAAAAGAATTTAACTTTCATATAATGACTTTTTGATTTTAAATTATTTTAACCTATTGTCAGAATCTACCATAACATCCTTTCTTTATTTTTAAATTTAGCATATCACTTTATGAACCTTCAAATTATTATTATTGGTTAGTTTATTAAATTAGGTTAGGCCCATCAAATGTTTGTTGGAGTGTCAATAAAAATAAAAATAAAGGGAAATTGCATTTTAGTTTGGACAGTGTAAAGTCTCTTGTGTATATAACAAATCATTTTTGTGTTTTGTGCAAGTATTTCATGTGTCTCTTGTACCAAAAAAGATTTCACCTTTAGTGCAATTTTTAAAAATTGTCCCACATTTCTATAATATATTCTACACAAAAAGGGTTAATTATAAAAAAAAAAATCTCAAGGTTTCAGACATTTTTTACTTTAAACCTCAGTGGTTTAATTTTGACAAATTAAATCCTAAAGTTCCATTCATGTTTCAATTTGCCTCATTCGTCCATCTTCGTCTGTGTAAGATAACGGAGGGGGTTTAAAGTGAAAATCACGTGAAACTTTGGGGTTTATTTTATAATTAACCCATTTTTATTTTTAGTGATTTTAATTGTTAAAAAATGGTTAATTACACAAAAAAAATTCCAAGATTTCATGCATTTTTCACTTTAAAGTCTAGTGTTTTTCACTTTAAACCCTCTCCATTACTTTACACAGACAGAGGGAGCAAATTGAAACACGGATGAAACTCCAAAATTTAATTTGTTGAAGTTTTTCACTTTAAACCCTCTTCATTACCTTACACGGACGGGGATGGACGAAGGGCAAATTGAAATATGAATGGAACTCCAGAGTTTAATTTGTCGAAATTGAAACATTGGAGTTTAAAGTGAAAATTACGTGAAATCTTGGGATTTTTTTGTAATTAGCCCAAAAAATAAAGTAAAAAATAATAAATTTTTGACATATTGATTGGAGTGCTTATCTATACTATATAAGTAAAAAGGAAAATATTTGAAACCTCAAAAAGTACTCATAATTCTACTCATAATGATGTGGTAGGATATGTGTCAACTTTTAATTTGTTGCACACTTAATAATGGTGGGTTCAACTTTCATACCACATAATTGTGAATGAATTTGTGAGTATAAATATATGGGTCTCTATCATTACTCAAGCAAAAAAATAATAGATTCTTTGAGTCTCAAAGTTCTAATCCATTTTTCTATCATTTTTTTACTTTTTAAATAAGAAAATTAATTTG
Organism: Camellia japonica; assembly: GCA_030407325.1. Classification (NCBI taxonomy): domain Eukaryota; kingdom Viridiplantae; phylum Streptophyta; class Magnoliopsida; order Ericales; family Theaceae; genus Camellia; species Camellia japonica. Next base: position 140,482,405 of record JAPPVO010000019.1, read on the forward strand.
TAATCATACTATTGGTTCCTTTTAATTTGTTATTGTTTTCTTTAAATTTCATCAAATACTCTAATAATCAATATAGTAACCACCCCCCCCCCCCAAAAAAAAATATATATATATATATATATATATATATATATGGGTTAGAACTTTGAGATTGTTCCCTTTCTCTCCCAAAAACACAGCTACAATAAAGGAAAACAAAATTAAATAAAGAAAGACATTAAGAAATAGAAGAACCACTAATATGGAAACGTTGAATAGTAATTATTAAATATGGATTTTTTTTTTTCTTTTTTATTTATCCAATTCCCTCGTTGGAGCACTTTGCTATGATTTGATAATTTTCTACTATTCAATATCAAATTATATCAATAGCAATACTATTATAATATTTACCATTAGAAATGCTCTTAGAAGTCCTTAATAGTATAAAGATACAAAACAAAACTTATGAGCTCAAGTCTCTGTCATAATATGCTTTTTTTTCTTTTCTTTTTTTTGACAATTATACTCTTACTAAAAAAATACATACAGTGCTTTTATATTTGGCATATATTTCAAACTTAAAAATTAAATAACTGTGATATGAATTTTTTTTTTGTAAAATTTATAATTTTTTTGAATTCGTTCGTCAAGATCTATCAAATAAAATTCATGATGAACATCAAATTTAGAAGACAAAAAAAATTATGAAATGTCTCAATGTTGTTGGGTCTTTGAGGCTTAAAGTCTCAATGTAATTTTCCATACTTTATCATACTCACGCCCACCACAAGTATATGTCGTATGCAAGCACGCTAGTTGAATATTTCCACACTTTAACAGCTACTCTTCTGTTCTTTTCCCTTTATTTTCTTTGTGTACAAATTATGTTAGTTCATTTTCTCCAAAGATGTTTTCAACTGATAGAGTTCTAATATGTAGTATTTGTTGGAACAATCTTCTGTGTAAATAAAATAACTTGAAATAAAATCAAATAAAATAAATAAATTACATACCGGATTTATTTATTGAACCAAATAAAAATTACAAGACCAAGTCGAGTGTGTGACACTCTGTCCTTAAGACAGATTCGCCCCGCTACGGTACTTACGGTTGAGTGGCGTCTATCTCCCAGGATACAATGATCTTCACAAATTGTAGTAGTACTCCAAACAATTTGTTCGGCGAACCAAACCTGTGTTCTTACTCTCTGAATTTTATTCTAATACTAAAATGAAGAATAATGCACCAATGCACCAAAGATTACAAACTGGACAACAAGAAATATTTTAGACTGTTTTTTTTGGGATTCCCTTGGACTGCTGGAAAAGGATTTGTATTTATAGACAAAAATTTCTATCCGAAAAGGTTCCAATAATAAATGGACAGGTGCCAACTGTTTTGATTTGTCCGTTACCCATGAAACAGTTTTCTTCCAAAACAATTTTGAAACAAAGCCGTTGGTGAACAAATCAAACCTGATGGAAACTTCATTTATTTAAACTATTATAATATATATATATATATATATATAATATATTAAACTAATTGTATAGTTTAATAAATAAAGTAAGAGGTACATATTTTAGGAAATCACTAAGGAATCCAAAATATGAATTTAGAATTAAATTAAATTCCTACAATTACAAACTTTAGGAAACCACTTAGGAACCAAAAATTTGAATTTAGAATTAAATTAAATTCCCACAATAATTTTTATTGAAAAATTCAAAAGAATTTTATCTAAATAAAAATTAATGTTAGACCCGAAAACGACGTCAACTTTCCATTCACACATAAATGGTTTTGACGTTCCGTTTCCACCGTGTGACTTGCCACGCGGCAAGCAACACTTCACCTCTTCGGACCTACCCCAAAAGACGTTTGGGGCTCACCCAAATTGGGCTAAAAAATATGCCTATATTAAACCATTTTTCCAACAATCCCCCACATGAATGGAATTTGACGGAGAGAAAATGCAACAACATGATCTAATTACAGAGAGTACAGAAATTGAAAATATTCTACAAAGGATAGGTAGCTTTTGGCTTTGAACCTTCCCTTGTGAGACACTATCGAATTTACTAGCTAACTAGTGAATATGATGTCTTGAACTATTCAGCCGTTTGTGTAAACCAAGACAATAGAACTCACACAGTATATTCCCAGACACAGTTTAGTTCTCACTATTGTGTTCTTTTTGGCCCTGAACAACCTGGTCTTTCATGAGTGCTCTAAAGACTTGTAGCCCTTCACAAATCTCACAGAACCGGCCCAGTTCACACTCACATAGGTGATTCTTATGAAGAGTATCCTGCCATACTCCACTAGGTTTACCTAGATATAAAAATCATTAAAAGTTTTAATTAACCTAAAACGCTGCAGACATCACTATTTCATCAAAGAAATGGGTAGGAGTTAGACTCCCCAGTGATCCTTCTGAGTCAATCACAACTCGGTTGTCCCTTTGAACCTAGATCTTGGGATCTCCAGTCAACTAGGTTGGGTTGCCGTTGTGGTAACTCTTATTTAATAGGCTTTAGTCCCATTCCCCTCGATGAATTCTCAACTAACTCTCTTGCTAACCCTTTGGTTAGTGGATCCGCTATGTTGTCTTTAGACTTAACATATTCTATGGAAATAATTTCATTAGAGAGTAGTTGTCTCACGGTGTTATGTCGACGACAAATGTGTCGTGACTTACCGTTATACATATGACTCTGTGCTCTACCTATAGCTGATTGACTATCGCAATGTATGCATATAGCAGGCACCGGTTTTGGCCAAATTGGAATATCTTCAAGGAAGTGGCGAAGCCATTCTGCCTCTTCCCCTGCTTTGTCTAAGGCTATGAATTCTGATTCCATAGTAGACCTAGCAATACAAGTCTGTTTGGAAGATTTCCAAGATACAGCCGCCCCACCAAGAGTAAAGACATACCCACTGGTGGACTTCGAGTCTTTAGTATCCATATCCAATTTGCATCACAGTATCCTTCAAGTACTGCTGGATATCTAGTATAATTCAGCCCAATATTACGAGTGAAATCGGAGATATCTTAGAACCCTTATAATTGCTTTCCAGTGTTCTACTCCCGGATTACTCGTATATCTACTTAATTTACTTACTGCATAAGCTATATCTGGGCGAGTGCAGTTCATCAAGTACATTAAGCTTCCAATAATTTGGGCATACTCTAATTGAGAAATACTTTCCTGTACATTCTTAGAAAGATACAAATTAACATCTACAGGAGTTCTAGCAAGATGATCATCATCTTTGCTGAATTTGTCAAGTATTTTCTCAATGTAATGAGATTGTGACAAAGCATATCCTTCTGATGTTTTGGTAATTTTCATACCAAGAATTACATCAGCAATGCCCATGTCCTTCATGTCAAAATGTTTATTCAACATTTTCTTGGTAGTTTTAATCATGTCATTATTACTACCTATGATGAGCATATCATCTACATAAAGACATACAATGACATAACCTTTGTCTGTGTTTTTAATATAAACACATTTGTCACACTCATTAATTTTAAATCCATTTGACATCATTACCTTGTCAAATTTCTCATGCCATTGCTTTGGCGCTTGTTTTAAACCATATAATGATTTAACCAATTTACACACTTTCTTTTCTTTTCCTAGAACAGAAAACCCTTCTGGTTGTTCCATGTAAATTTCTTCATTTAACTCACCATTTAAGAAAGCGGTTTTCACATCCATTTGATGAATTTCTAGATTGTATAGAGATGCAATGGCAATTAGCATTCTAATGGATGTTATTCTAGTAACCGGTGAGTATGTGTCAAAGTAATCAAGACCTTCTTTCTGTCTAAAACCTTTGACCACAAGTCTTGCCTTATATTTGTCGATTGATCCATCCGCTTTCAATTTTCTTTTGAAAATCCACTTGTACCCAAGAGGTTTACAACCTGGTGGCAAGTCTTGCAAGATGGATTCAACTTCACTGTTGACAGCTTCTTTCCATAAAGGAGCTTCAGGATTGGACATAGCCTCTTTAAAAGTTAAAGGCTCATTTTCTAACAAATATGTTAGAAAATCTAGACTAAAAGATTTTGAGGTTCTAGCACGTTTACTACGCCTAAGTTCCTCTTCCTCATTTTGATCTAACTTTTGTTCTTGATTATGTTCTTGATCCTGACTAGTAATAGCATCATGAGATCTTTTATTGTTACTAGTCTCTTGTCCAGTCTTCTTTGGAAATACATGTTCAAAGAATGATGCATTCCTTGACTCAATAATAGTATTTACATGCATTTCGGTATGTTCTGATTTATGAATCAAAAACCGATATGCACTACTATTCTTAGCATAACCAATGAAAATGCAATCAATGGTCTTAGGACCTATCTTAGTTTTTTAGGATAGGAATAACCACTTTAGCCAAACACCCCCACACTTTTAAGTATTTGTAGGATGGTACTCTTCCATGCCACAATTCATAAGGTGTTTGATTTATTTTCTTTCGGGGTACTTTATTTAAAATATAATTAGCAAAAAGTATTGCTTCCCCCCACAAGTTCTGAAGTAATCCAGAACTGATTAACATAGCATTCATCATTTCTTTTAAAGTCCTATTTTTCCTTTCAGCAATTCCATTTTGCTGAGGTGAGTAAGGAGCGGTGGTTTGATGAATTATTCCATGTTCTTTACAAAATTCACCAAAAGGTGATTCATATTCACCACCTCTATCACTTCTAAGTTTCTTGATTTTCTTACCAAGTTGATTTTCAACTTCATTCTTATATTGAATGAAAGTTTCCAAAGCTTCATCCTTGGTTCGAATTAAATAAATATAACTATATCTAGTATAGTCATCTATAAAAGTGATCACATACTTTTTTCCACCTCTTGTTTGAATTGATTTAAAATCACAAATGTCACTATGAATTAATTCAAGTGGTTCCGTACTTCTTTCAATTGAATGAAAAGGAGTTTTAGATAATTTTGCCTCAACACAAATTTCACATTTATGATTTGAATCAATGTTAAACTTAGGTAAACATTCCATATTAATTAATCTACGCAAAGATCCATAATTAACATGTCCTAGTCTACCATGCTATAAATTTGAAGACTCAAGCAAGTAAGAAGAAGATGAAGTATTATTAATAACTGAGGGTACAATGGTCATTACATTTAACTTGAAAAGGCCATCAGACATGTAACATTTCCCTACATACATCCCATTCTTAGTAAGTACAAATTTATCACTCTCAAATACTAGCCTAAACCCATTCTTACTCAACAAAGATCCGGAAACAAGATTCTTGCGAATGTCCGGTACATGCAGCACATTGTTGAGAGTGAGTTCCTTTCCTGATGTCATCTTGAGAACAATCTTTCATTGTCCTTCAACTTTGGAAGTTGAGGAGTTGCCCATAAAAAGTTGTTCACCATTGTCCACTATAGAGTAAGATGTGAACATCTTTTTGTCGGCACAAATATGGCGAGTAGCACCAGTGTCCGCCCACCATTCTTTAGGATTTCCGACAAGATTTGCCTCGGAAACAACTGCAGAAAGATCTATGACATCTACACCATTGGAAATGTTATCCATTTTGGTCATTTTGGCTTTAGCAACTTTCTTACTTGATCTTCCTTTGCCTTTACGAAAATCAGTTCTTAAGAACTTCTCTGGTTTTCCACCATGATTCACTGGCACAGTCCCAACATACGGAGAGGTTGGCGTAATGGCAATCACCATACCAGTACTGGTCTGAACATTAGTTTGACCAGTTTTAGCAGCCATAAATTCTAAATTATAAACCACAATTATAATTAGAATTTAATACTACACAGAAAATTAAAACCAAAAAACACAGAATTTAAAATTCTGTAAAAAATAAAAGAAACAAAAATTGTAACTTTTATTTCCAATTAATTTGAAAATAAAATAAAATTTTATTTAAACAAATTAAACCAAAACAACAGATATAAAATCTGTTAAAATAAAAGAAACAAAACAAAATGTAACTTTTATTTTCAATTAATTTGAAATAAAATAAAATAAAATTTTATTTAACCAAATTAATTCCACACAGAAAACTAATCCAAATTCACAGAATTAAATTCTGTAAAAATAAAAAAAACAAGAATGTAACTTTTATTTTCCAATTAATTTGAAAATAAAATAAAATTTTATTTAAACAAACTAATTCCACACAGAAAATAAAAGAAATAAAAACTATAACTTTTATTTTTCAATTAATTTGGAAATAAAATAAAATTTTATTTAACCAAAATAATTCCACACAGAAAATAAAATTCTGTAAAATAAAAGAAATAAGAATATAACTTTTATTTTTTAATTAATTTGGAAATAAAATAAAATTTTATTTAACCAAATTAAATCCACACAAGAAACTTAAATCTCTTGTTACACTCCAATAATTAAAATACTGAAAACAGAATTTTAATTAATGAAAACTCAAAAAATAATTTCTAAAACCCAAAATTAATTTCTGAAAAAATTTCACAAAAATATATTCTGAATTGTTAATGACACCAGTATCGTACTACTAGTTGTTGTCAAAGAAAAGAGACAGTATATTACTACTATCTGTCAAATAGCATATAATCACTATTTGTTTTTCCAACCAGAATATTATTTTGTAAATCCACAGAAAATAATTTTCTTTCGAAATTATTTACAAAGAATGAAAAAGGGAAACAAACGAAAAATTCTGTAAACAGAATAATTCGAATCTGTCTTAAGTTTGTTGGAACAATCTTCTGTGTAAATAAAATAACTTGAAATAAAATCAAATAAAATAAATAAATTACATACCGGATTTATTTATTGAACCAAATAAAAATTACAAGACCAAGTCGAGTGTGTGACACTCTGTCCTTAAGACAGATTCGCCTCGCTACGGTACTTACGGTTGAGTGGCGTCTATCTCCCAGGATACAATGATCTTCAGAAATTGTAGTAGTACTCCAAACAATTTGTTCGGCGAACCAAACCTGTGTTCTTACTCTCTGAATTTTATTCTAATACTAAAATGAAGAATAATGCACCAATGCACCAAAGATTACAAACTGGACAACAAGAAATATTTTAGACTGTTTTTTTGGGATTCCCTTGGACTGCTGGAAAAGGATTTGTATTTATAGACAAAAATTTCTATCCGAAAAGGTTCCAATAATAAATGGACAGGTGCCAACTGTTTTGATTTGTCCGTTACCCATGAAACAGTTTTCTTCCAAAACAATTTTGAAACAAAGCCATTGGTGAACAAATTAAACCTGATGGAAACTTCATTTATTTAAACTATTATAATATATATATATATATATATATATATATATATTAAACTAATTGTATAGTTTAATAAATAAAGTAAGAGGTACATATTTTAGGAAATCACTAAGGAATCCAAAATATGAATTTAGAATTAAATTAAATTCCTACAATTACAAACTTTAGGAAACCACTTAGGAATCAAAAATTTGAATTTAGAATTAAATTAAATTCTCACAATAATTTTTATTGGAAAAATTCAAAAGAATTTTATCTAAATAAAAATTAATGTTAGACCCGAAAACGACGTCAACTTTCCATTCACACATAAATGGTTTTGACGTTCCGTTTCCACCGTGTGACTTGCCACGCGGCAAGGAACACTTCACCTCTTCGGACCTACCCCAAAGACGTTTGGGGCTCACCCAAATTGGGCTAAAAAATATGCCTATATTAAACCATTTTTCCAACAGTATTGTGACAACGTGGGTCCACCCCGACCCTTGAACATTTTGTTGAATAAACTTCTTGTGTTTAACTACTTAAAAATATAGACTATTACTTGTCAATTGTATTGAGAATTGTGATATTATGATATTGTGATTTTGGGTTTTGCACCTTGTGAACAAGAAGGAAAAAAAATTCTAGGAATTCTGGGGACACTATCGATCGCACCAATTTGAGACATCGATTGCTATGTGGAGACGTCCCCGAACGCCCCGGGAGGGATGAGTCCCCCGTTCCGTTCATTTTGGGCTCACTACAGTTCAGGACTCAAATGTCACGGTTCTTAATCTGAACCAAAGAGTCCAAATCCGGCAAATCGTTTTGAGAAAACAGATTTTTAGAAAAGAAGTGCCAAACATGGACTGCTTTGCCAGATACAGAGTCGCCACCTAAATATTTTATTTTTGGGAAATTTAGGAAACCCTGACTCGTTGCCTAAGGCCACGTGTCCGTCATCACCAAAGTTGCCTCGGCTCGGGAACTTGGGTACGATTGGGGAAGGTCACTTCGTGAGCACCCCCGCTCGCCCGATCAAAGATCGGCCTCTACTAACCGTGATATCTAGTTTTGAAAACATTGTGCATTCTTATTCTGGTTATTAGCCTAGATTTACTATGTGATGCGCACAGCATACAAGTATAGATCGGGTCGCCTGAATTGGAACAAAACATTTCATGTTTGTTTTTGAAAGATGGTTTGCTACTCGCAAGTAGGCTTAAAATGCAGATTTTGCCACCCTCGGGTGGGCTTAGAAAACATGGTTTTGCCAGTATCTAGTGGGCTTAAAACTCACAGTCAATGATTTGTTCCAATCCAAATAACCCAACCTTCACCCACAGGCATTCAGGCAGTTATATCACATAAGCACATAGCCTCATGGTAAGCATGCTATCATGGCAGTCACTCACACACATGCAAGGATGCTAAAGCATAAAAACTTACCGAGTACTCCAAGCCAAAACAGAAGCTAATTAGAAATCCATGCATGATCCTAACTATACAGAGATGTCTAATGCAACACATGCAAAAATGCGGCTATAGCAGGCTCGGCTATTCTAAACATGGCATATGGAATGCTGCAACTAACAAGTATTCAGCTCGGTATTGAAATACAAATGCAGTTAGTATGATGCGCCGAGCCCGGTGCATGCAAAATAGATGAATGAATGCAAAACATGCTATCATACTGTATGCTAATTGAAACATGCCCTAATTTAACCATCATAAGCTGGTAAATAAAAGGGAAAGAAAGACGTGGGGTTGGAAGACATACATCACACGCACGCACACTTATTACAGTTGTGCCCTCACTCAGAGGGTCCAAATAAATAATATACAGTCCCAAATGAATAATTACAGTCCGAATGAATAGTACAGTCCGAATAAATACAAAATCCTAATTAATTAACAAATTAACTAGGAAAAACAATAAATTAGCATGCAAGCCAGGGGACTGCCTCGACTCTGCTCCGGATGATGAATGATGCACGTTTGAGTTGCTTGGCGCGGAAATCCATCGCGATGCCCCAATTAGCCTCTGTTTACAACTGAACCTGGAATATTGCGCGAAGCCCCAAAAGATTACCGATTTCTGATTTGCTGCAACAGAGAGTAGGAAAAGGGCATGGCAATGTATTTTCACATATGTATGCTGGACTACTCTTCAGGGAGTGTAGTCCTCGATCCTCGTGCCACCAATCACGCATATCGATGCATGATGGCCGAGGAGTCAATTTGCATGACTCAATATGGAATGAATGCACATATAAACACAACAAGACCGAGACTCCATCATGGATAATCCGGAATGTCGGCGACTGGGAATTGAGACACGTTCCGTCACTCGAAGTACGAAACGTCCCTCGTTTCCCGTGCTCGGGCTAACTCCTATCCCAAACACAATGCAATATGCATGGCATGCATGAATGCAACTAATATACAACCTATCACACAATGCTATGAAATGGCATACACAATGCACGATGTAACATGGCATACACGATGCCCTAGCATACAACCTAGCATACGCAATGCTATGAAATGAAACGGCATACGCAATGCATAATGGAGTTACACCAACATGAGTGGACCTCAGCCACACTCACATCAGTGACCATTAGATGAAAATGAGACACTCGAAATGCGTGCACGCATGCACGCAAACCGAGGACCGATCCTAAGGCACGAATGCCACTCTAACAAGGCATGGCAAGGCATGAAACATGGCATTCAAACATGCAATTTCCAACACTAAATCATGATGCAAAATGATCCCGAATCATGGATATATGTCACCCGATGCATGGAATGGTCCCGAAACACAAAACTAGGCACATGCATTGACCTATAGCTATACAAAGCATGCATTATTTGACCATGAAGCATAAAGACAGAACCGAGGCAGTCCCAAAACATGAACAATTCTAGTTCAAAGCATGGCCAAAAGATGCTAGCAAGATGGACTAAAATAGCATGCGATTTCGACTGGCAAACATGGTTTACATGGCAAGTATATGAAGCATATGGAATCTCACCAAACCAGCAAAAATCAGTGAACAAAACATGCCAAAATATGCCCAAATAAACATGGAAATGCAGCCAACACATGCACAAATGATGGGTTCCTTTAGAGGGCATACAAAGGGATTATTAAGCACATGCATCAAGGACACTTAGCATAGCCAAATAAACTCTGAAAATCAAATATGATAGCCCTAAAAATCACCAAATTGGCCTTGAAATCAGTCAACAAGGCATGCAAGATAGGGCCTCTTTGGAAGGCCAAAATGACCATCAAACAAGTCAAGGTGAGAGGGGGTCACCCCCCTCTGATTTGGAGGCTCAAAACAGCATCAAAGCTACTGGAAATCCACTGGATTCCAGTGGCTAGAAGGTCAAACAAAGCATGCAACAAGAGCTTAGGTGTAGGGCTCAAAATAAGAGGGAATCAAGCATACAAGGAAGCATATGATCTCAAAAAAAAATGGGACCTCAAACAAAATTTAAGATGAGATTAAAACAAGATATTTTTCAGTTTATGACAACCCTCAAAAATGAACACAAGTAGGGCTAGTCTATCATGCAAAAATGGCCCTAAAAGAGAGATTAGAGACAAGGGACAGTAGCTGGCCCCAAATGGCCAAGAGCCCTTCAACAAAGTTGAAGAGGGGCTAAAAAAAAGGCACTTTACAGTTTATGACAAGTCTCAAATATGCTCACAAGTAAGGCTAAACTATCATGCAAAAATGGGCCTACAAAGAGAGATAGGAGACAAGTGATAGTAGATGGCCTCAAACAGAGGAGAGCCCTTCAACAAAGTTGAAGAGGGGCTCAAAAAAAGACATTTTACAGTTTGTCTCGGAGCCCAGAAATGCTCAAAAACAAGGCTAATATATCATGCAAGAAATAGCCATAAAAGAGAGACAAAGGGAAAGGGGTAGCAGGTGGCTTCAAACAGAGAAAGACCCTTGATCAAACATGAAGACAAGTTCAAAATAAGACTATTTCTAGTTCGGGTCGGAGCCCAAAAATTCTTGCAAGTATGGCTTATAAATGAAGCAAAAAAATGCAAGTTTAAGGGAAATGTGTGCTTACCCTTGAAGAGCAATGAACCAGCAGCTTTTGGACCAAAATTCTGAGTTTTCAACCTCTAGAAATCAGCTTCAAGGGGCTGGAATGGAGTGTGGAGGTGTTGTGCTATGGGTTGATGTGTAAATGGTGAAGAATCTTAGGGTTTTGGAGCTTTGAATAGTGAAAATGGAGGGAGGAGGGAGAAGGGAGGGGGAAGCCTTGGATGATTTTGTCACCCTAAGAAATGAAGGGGAGGGGCTGGTTATATAGAGGAGAGGCCAAGGGAAAAGGGGGGGGGGGGAAATGAATTCAAATTTCCCCCCAAAAGGGAAGACCTTCGGACAGTGGGTCAAATGCAGAATAGCTGGCACAGCTAGAACACACTCAGGAGGGCAAACATGGCCGGCCAGGTGCAAAAGGTTCAGGTGGCCGGCCAGCCACCTTCCCTGGCCTGCCGGCCAGTTCAAAAGGGTCAGGTGGTCGGCCTGCCATCTTTTCTGGCCGGCCTACTACTTTTCAGGACAAAAATGGATCTACCGGAAAGAAAGGTGGCTGGCCAGTGATTGGGAAGTCCAATGGTGGCCGTCCAGGTGTCCAAATTGAAACCCCGGAAGTTATCTTTCCAATGGCACAAACCTTGCATTAAAATTCCTCCTATGAAAAAAGTTATGCCTGTTTTGGTGAAGCCGCACAGATTCAGTCCAACCGGAGTGATGCCCTACTTCAATCAACCATATCTCCCTCGTCCGGAATTGGCTTTAGGAGATTCTTGAGTGCAAAATGAAGCCCTGGAAGTCTTCTTTCCAACGGTGGTGGCCTCATAGCTTGATTCCAAGTATGCAAATGAATAGGCCCGATTCGGCGAGAGTTGCTCGACTCTTTCTTAACAGTTCATGCCCATTTTCTCCCCCAACTGGGTTTCTTCCCTCTTCTCTTCTTTTCTTCAACTTCAAACCCCTAAGTAAAGTGTTTTGAAAGATTTTTCAAAGATTTCATCTCTCTTTCATTCATTTCTACTTTGTCCTTGCTCGGTTTACTGAAAAGCGCAACATTTAACAAAATGCGAGCGTTGGAACATCGTAGAAACTTTATTTCAAAAACGTTTTGAAAGAGAGGGTTTTAAGGTCTAAAATCTTTTGATCAAGATTGTTTTGGTCCAAAAAGGGGTATGAAGTTGAGCTTTGACTCTCTCCTTGCCGAAAAAACTGAACCTTTCCCCTGCACACCTTTCTCCATCATGTAAACCATCAGTCGCGTCCAAGTCTTAAGGACAGTCAAAAATGGGGTGTCTACACTATGTATAAAATTTTATTCTTTTCAAGCATAAACTTGCGATCAAAAGGCAATCTATCGCCAAGCGATCGCCAATCAATCACTTCAAGTCGAATTCTTGAGCAGAATGTAGCGACTGATACGGGATTGCTCCTATTAGGGCAATCAATTGCTTTGTCAATGCAATCGCTCACCGTTCTGAATTTCTAATAAGTGCGTCTCTCTCTCTCTCTCTCTCTCTCTTCCTTTTCCTTCTTCTCCGAAATTCTTCCCTTCTCCTTACATTTTCTCTCTATAAAATTATCCAATCCTTGACTTCATCTAGTTAGGGTGATTGTTTAGCAAAAATCCATTTATTAAAGTTGTAGAGTATGACTAGAGCTATGTTCTTACTGAAGAAAATCTGAGTTTGGGAAACTTTGGGATTATAGGGCTTTTATTCCTCTTCATTGAGGTAGAGATTTCTTGCTTTTGTTAAATATGAACTCTAATATGAATATGTGGTATTTTCCTTATGAATGTGAAAAAAAAGTTATTGCATGTATTGCATGAGGGATGGGTTTTAATGTGGATTTTGAAGTTTTCCTTAATATACTTCCTTAAAACTTCAATTTGGGCAATCTGTATTTTATGAAATTGTATGGAAAAAAAAAAGCCTATATATTTATTTATTTATTTTATAAAGGCCCTAAATGTTATGTAGTCAACAATTTTGGGCAAAACTGGAATGAAATCGATTGTGAAAATGGATAATTAAACCAACTGAGATTGGAATACGAAATTATGAGCTTGAAATTGATACCGTTGATTTAAGAAATTAAACTTGATAGAGATATTTGTACATTATTGGTAATTGGTGGAGGATTGCATAATTGAGAGTGACCTTGGCGTCTTTCTAGCTGAAGGGAGATACGGGTTAGTGGTGGAAGTATGTGCAAAGGCGTATTGGGGTGACTTGGGAGGCCTTTGTCAACGCTTCCAGAACAAGTTTTTGCCACCCACTGTTAGGGAGAAGTTAAGAGAGCAATTGTTGAAGCTCAAGCAGTTGAACACACTAGTAGCCGAGTTTGAGGCTGCTTTCACCAATTGTTTGAGGTGTGCACCAGAACTTGCGGTGACAGAAGAACACCGTTGCATCGAGTTTGAGAAGAGGTTGAGGACTAGGCTCCTTTTCAAAGTGGTCGGGTCTATAATTAGGGATTACGATCGCCTAGTGGAGGCAGTAGCTCACTTAGAGACCGTGATTCAAATAGAGGAAGGGCGGATGAGAGGCTCCATGCAAAGGAGCCAAGATGTCTAATGGGATGCTAGGGACAACAAACAGCAAAGAGGTTCTATCCTACATAAGTCCCAAGTAGCGCAGTTTAGATCCACCTTTCTTGTACAGAGTTCTGGTTCGGGGAGATGTAGCTAGGGTGGTTTCTCTTATTTCAAGTGTGGTCAGTTGGGCCATAAGTCTACAATTTCCCCACAGAGAGGAGGAGGGCAATAGTCCACATCGTCTTCATCTCGTCCTCAGAGCTAGAGTCAAGGGAGAGGGCAGCCGCCTACTTGTTATCAATGTGGGAAATCGGGGCATTTAAGGAGGTTTTGCCCTTAAGCAGGTGGCACATCTGGTGCGTCTGGTTCAAGACTACAAAGCCATCAACCGACCTATTCAGCACAGGCCTCAAGGGCTAATCAGGGAGCCATTTCAGCTTAATCCGTGTATCAAGCCTATGCTCTAAGGGGTGAGCAGGTAGAGCAAAGGCCTCTAGGGCATGTGTATGTTGTTACCACACTGGATTAGTCGCCAGCACCTTCTGTTGTGAGAGGTAACTTTTTTTTTGTTCAACTCTATTGCCAACGTGTTGACTGATACTAGTGCATCTTATTCCTTCATTTTGTCTGCATTCGCATCGTTTTGGGGTTAGAAATGGCCCGATTAGCATCTCCGCTCAGGGTAAAGTTACCAGTAAAGGGTAAGGTTGTCTTGGACCTGGGATGTCACAGTTATGAGATAGAGGTTGTCGGTCGTCGACTTCCTTTTGATTTTGTTTTGTTAGACATGTTGGGTTTTGACGTCATCTTGGGCATGTATTGGTTCTCTTCATACCGTGCCATCATAGATTGCCATCGTACGAGAGTTACTGTGTGCACTTCGAGTGGTGATTGTTTTTATTTTCTAGGGGATTGAGCTAATAGATTTTTGTCGCCATTGTACGACTCACGTGGTTGGGGCGAGCTTAATTTCCTCATTTTAACCTTCTTAGGTAATGATAGTGACGTGGTCCAAGGTGACTAGCCGAGGGTAGTTTGTAAATACCCGAACATCTTTCTTGAAGACCTTACCAGTTTGCTACTCCACCGAGAGATTAAATTCTCCATTGACTTAGTGCTCAGCACGACACCGATTTCCATGACACCGTATAGATTTGCACCTGTCGAGTTACACGAGTTGAAGATTCAACTCTAAGAACTATTAGATAAGGGCTTCGTTTGCTCTAGTACATCACCTTGAGGAGCACCGACTCTCTTTGCTAGGAAAAAAATGGCACATTGCAACTGTGCATCGATTACGAGAAATTGAATCGGGTAACTGTTAAGAACAAGTACCCATTACCATGAATAGATGATCTGTTTGACCAGTTGAAGAGGTCTCGTTATTTTTCTATGATTGATTTGAGATCGGGATATCACCAGTTGAGGGTGATGGAGGACGATATTCAAAAAACGGCATTCTGTACGCGGTATGGCCATTACAAATTCTTAGTAATACCTTTTGGGCTAACCAATACACCGGCTTCGTTTATGGATTTGATGAATCGAGTCTTTCATGAGTTCTTAGATCGATTCGTGGTTGTCTTCGTCGACAACATCTTAGTCTACTCACCTTCCGATGAGGAACATGAGGAACACTTACGGGCAGTACTTGAGTTGCTTATAGAGCACACCGTTTATGTGCGAAGTTCGGGAAGTGTGAGTTTTGGCTAAAAGAAGTTAAGTTCTTAGGACATGTGGTATCTGGAGAAGGGGTAACTATAGATTCATGTAAGATAGACGTAGTGCAAGATTGGGAACAACTTAAGAATGCCTTTGAGATCCGGAGTTTCTTGGGCTTAGCCGGGTACTACCGACGTTTTATGAAAGATTTCTATAGACTGGCCTCACCATTGATTAGATTGACGAGGAAAGGGATTAGATTTGTGTGGAGTGAGAATTGTGAAAAGTCATTTCAAGAACTTAAGGAACTCACCACTGCTCTAGTCTTGATTATTCTGGAGAGGGGTTTGGAATATTTGGTTTATTGTGATGCATCTCGAGAAGGTTTGGATTGTGTATTGATGTAAAAGGGAAATGTGGTAGCGTATAGTTCACGATAGTTGAAAACACATGAGAGAAAATATCCTACTCACGACCTAGAGCTAGCGACGATGATATTCGCCTTAAAATCTAGAGGCATTACATGTACGGGGAGAAATTTGAAGTGTTTTCTGATCACAAGAGTTTGAAATATCTGTTTTCACAAAAAGATTTGAATTTGACACAGAAAATGTGGATGAAGTTTATAGAGGATTATGATTTCGAGTCACACTATCATTCAGGGAAGGCCAACATAGTGGCCGATGCTTTGAGTAGGAAATTCGTAAGCAGTGTAACTAGTATCACCATCCGAGAAAGGGAGATGTTGGGTGTAGTGGGCGAGTTTGACTTGTATCTTGGCAAATCCATCGAGTCCACCGTTTTGTTCACTGTAGTTGCACAACCTACTCTAGTGAGCCAAGTTATAGAAGCACAATGGAATGATCGCGGAGTGGAATCTATCCGGGGAAAGATATCTAGTGGAAATGTAGAAAAGGGCTTGAATATTTATTTTGACTCGAGTGTGAGGTATCTAGACCATCTTTTTGTGCCAAAATCTTGTGGGGAGAAGGTACTCTGAGAGTTTTATCATTCACGCCTTGTGGTACACTCGAGAGGCACAATGATGTACCACGACTTTAGTCGTCAGTTTTAATGGAAGGCGATGAAGAGAGATATGGCTTTGTTTGTTTCGAGGTGCCTTACTTGTCAACAAGTGAAAGCCGAGCACCAACGACCAGTGAGTTTGTTGCAACCTTTGCCGATAGCCGAGTGGAAGTGGGAGCATGTCACGATGGATTTTATTATGGGTCTTCCGAGGACTTAACGGGATAATGATGTCGTATGGGTAGTACAGGACCGGTTAACTAAATTAGCACACTTTGTACCTATGTGCACAAGTGACTTAGTAGATTACCTTGGCGACCTATATGTTAAGGACATAGTTCAACTTCACCAGGTCCTAGTGACTATCATCTTGGATAGAAACCCATGTTTCATAGCTCAGTTATGACAGAGCCCGCAGAATGCCTTGAGCACTAGGTTGACCGCCTATCATCCTCAGACTGACGAGCAGTCCGAGCGTACCATTCAGATTTTAGAGGGCATGCTTCGAGCTTACATCCTCAATTTTAAGGGGTTATGGGAGAGGCATTTACCTTTGGTGGAGTTTACCTATAATAATAGTTTCCAAGCGAGTATTGGAATGACGCCTTTTGAGGCCTTGTATGGTCGACCATGTAGATCTCTTGTGTTAGGCCGAGGTGGGTGATGCACCTATGTTAGGTCCAAAGTTAGTTCGAAAAACAATGGAGAAGATTGCATTTATTCGTAAGAGATTGGTTTCAGTTCAAAGTCACTAGAAGAGCTATGCTGACCGTAGGAGGAGGCCTTTATCTTTTAAGATAGAGGATCATGTGTTTTTGAAAATATCACCGAGATGACGTTTGATGAGATTCAGGAAGAGTGGTAAGTTGTCTCCTAGATTTATTTGGCCTTTTGAGATTCTAGAGCGCATTGGAGAGGTTGCTTATCGTTTGGCCTTGTCACCCCAACTTTCCAGGGTTCATGGCGTGTTTCATATTTGTATGCTCCAGAAATACGAGCCTAATCCTTCATACGTGAGGGATTGGGACGAGTTAGAGGTAGATGAGGATGCCTTGTATAAGGAGAGGCTAGTTCAAGTGTTAGATACTCGAGATCAGGTCTTGAGAGGCAAGACTATCCCACTGGTTAAGGTGTTGTGGCGAGTCCATAGAGTCGAAAAGGTGACTTGGGAGCGTGAGGCAGAAGTCCGTGAGAAGTATCCGGACCTATTTGTTGATGTTTAAGACTTGTATTGAAAATTTTATTCATGCTGTAAAATGTAAACATTGTAAATGTTTTGGAAAGTTGAACTGTAATATTTTATGTTGAAAAACTCTGTCTTATCATTATTACTAGTGTGGATGGTCAATGGTTTGATTTAAATCTGGTGGTTATTGGTTTGATTTAAATTTTGGAGATGAAATTTCTTGAAAGGGGGAGATTATAACGGTTTTGATTTAGACCTAACCCATTTCTTGCTCTTAGATCAAGGATTCCGTGTCTTTAATTATTGTTCATACCCTTTTTCATCTTATGGTAGTTGAGTTGAGTGTTGGTTGTGTTTGAAATAGGTTGGGAGTTGGTTTTTCAAAAGAGTTACTGTCCAGTTTTCTTCTTGTTCGCTCGAGCAGTGTTTTGGTCGCTCGAGCAGTCTTTGTGATCTCCTAGTAATTTTGCTGGTCTACAAAACTTCTGAGAGTAGGGTATCTTCGCTCGAGTGGTCTTTCTTGTGCTCGAGTGGTCTTCTACAGTCTACAAAACTTCGGAGAGGGGGTCATTCTACGCTCGAGTGATGTTTTTGGTCGCTTGAGTAGTATCGCTTACTGTGTCTAACGCTCGAGCGGTGTTTCGATCGCTTGAGCGGTTTGTGTATATATCAGATTAGGAAAAGGGAAATTTTAATCTCTTTTTCATTCCTCTCTCTCTCTCTCTCTCTCTCTCTCTAAAACACTTCTAACCCTAGTTTCCTCACACTCTCTCTTTAGTTCTTGTTTTAAAACCTCAAATACACCTTCACCCATTGATTTCTCCACCATAGCTTTTTGGAGAAAAAGGTAGAGCTCGTCAAAAGCTTCATTCTAATCGGAGAGGATCTTGTTTTCAGTTCTGTCAAAGTTTTACCCTTGCCCTCTTCTTCTTCTACTCTTAAGGTAGGTATTTTTTCAACTTTTGGTATGATTTTTATCCTAGTTATTTGCTTTTTGAAAAGCTTTAGTGATTTGGGGATTTTGGGTTAAACCTAGGGTTTGATTTTGAAATGTAAAAAAGGGATTTTTCAAATAGATTCTTGAGAACGATTGTGGAAGTGTATAAAATGTTGGGTTGTGTTGAAATGTTGGAATTTCCTTACTTAAATGGGATTTTGAAATGAGGTTTTGTTTGAAAATGATTGATATTTGATTTATGAAAGAAAAGGGAAAAGATGTTGATTTTTGAAAAGATAATAGGAATGTATTTGTTGATGATGAGAGTAGAGTTGGATGTGTAGTATCGCTCCAATTTTGAAAATGATGAGATTATATCTGTTGTTGGAAAATTATCTGTTGAGTAGAAATACCTTTTTGGGGCTATCGGTGGAGGATAGCTTTGATTATGGCAGAAATTGTATGAGGATTAAGTGAATTGAAACTAATTACTCAAGCATTGAGCATTATTTCATACTTAAACATTGAAAATGTATTGTTTTGAGAAAAAAAGTGGTGTATACCTTGGTAAATATGGTTAGGGAGTGTGGTTGTGGTTATTATGTTGGCCTTTGTATCCTTGGTGAAAATCTAGAAACTCGCGCGGTTAGGTACTGATCCTTCTGGTTAGTACCGGTAAAATGACTTTGGTAGTGCTTGTATAGCCTACTGGCAGACACATACTTAGAGATTCCCAGTATTTTGTATCCACTACCCTGTTTTCTGATATAAAATGATATTTTTCATGAATTGATATATAATCCTGGCATAGCATTGTTTTGAGATGGAAATATAAAACATTTGACAAATGGCATGCATATACATTCATCTTATGATTTCGTTAAATTTCATACATAGTGTTAAAGTATCTCTACTAGGCTTTAGCTCACCCTATGTGGAAAACAACTTTCAGGTGTTGTTGATATGTCTTTACCAAGGACTTAGCTTGGGAGGACCGTGACGCTGAAGGCTCATTTTTGTTTTGTTTTGTTGTAATTATATTTTGCATAAGCCTCGGGCTTTTTAATTGTTTTGGATTTAATCCATCTTGTTGTAACCAAGCAATGTCCTGGAAAGATGCAGCCATTAAGGCATAAACTTATCTATATTACCTTCTATTTCAATTCACTCATATATGGCATATGCTATAGATTCAAGTTCTAGGATTTATGAATGTATACTTGCATATGTCATCTTTTGTACAATAAAGGAATATAAAGGTTAACATTTCGCATGTTTAAGTTTTCTATTGGATATTATGATGTAGGTTGTTATTATTTCGGAGCATTACACCATTGCCACTACTACTACCATAACAACCAATCCACCACATTATTATCGATACTACCACCATCTCTACAACCACACCACCATCACCATCATCGTTACAACCACCACCTCCACCTCCACAATCACTACACTACCGCCATTACCACTACTTTACCATCACCACCAACCACCTCCACCATCATTTTACCGCTGCCATATCCATATTACTACCACCACCCCTACCTTATCAACTCTATTGTTACTACTACTACTACTACCATCTAACATCACATCCATCCTACTATCACCACCACATTACTACCACAAAACCACCCTACTACATATCACTATCACCCCACCACCAATACCAACACCAACACCAACACCAACACCAACACCACAACAACTTACCATCACCATTATCCTACTACCACTACGTATCACTACCACTATACCACACTACAACTACCATTGATGCCACCATCGCTACTGCCATAGCCACCACTTACTCCATCTCTTTTGCAACTAGCGTTATCATGATCTAGATAATTGTTTAAATTGATTGTTATTAGCTTGATTTAAAAATATTTCATTCATTTAGTTTAATAGAAATAATTAAATATGAAAATGAGAATTGTCATTCCATAATCCTATATCATTTTATTTTGGCAACCAAACAATATAATGATATTCATTCAACTATATATTCCATTTTCACTCAATTTCATTACCAAACATAAGGCGAGTCTTTTGATACATAGTGGAGCAATGTGAGGGATACAAAATAATTTACCAAAAAATTACCAAACACACGCATGGGCTTAGGTCCCATACCCATGGTATTTCTTTTCGTAAAATATTTTGTATCCCTAACATTTTTGAAAGGATAATCCTATGATTCTAAGTTGCCTTTTTTACATTATAATCAAGGTATTGAATAACTAAAAACACTTGTATACTCTAGTCCATGATCTGGATTTGAAGGTATTATTTGGGTCTATGAGACTCATTACGGATTCTGTTTTGATAATTCAACCGTTTATTTTATTGGGCTCTTTATATATATCATTTACACAAAAAAAAAAATGAGGTCATTTTGATAATGGTAGATTATTCAATTTATTGCATTTTTAGAAGGAGAATCGGGTAAAAGGGCATCCTCTATGGCAATGCCAGGCATCTCATCTTTAACTCGTCTTCGGCTTCGGCTACGACATTGAATGTGACTGGCACTAGGGATATCATCTTCTACCGGAACTGGATCATGACCTCAACCACGACCCTGACCTCGTCCTCGCCCACGCCCTCGTCCCCGTTCACGTTCTAATTCACGACGTCTTCTATTTGAAGCAGTAGGTGGCAAATGTTGTTGACGTTCAGAATCCATATTATCTGCAAAAATAATATATTTAATGAGCATACAATTGTAAAAAGAATAAGCAAAATAGAGAAGAAAAAAAAAATTATACCGTTCGAAAGTTGAAAATCGCCAATATTTCTACTGTTTGGAAGTTGAAAACTGGAAAAGTAAATTCCTTTCGGCACTTGAAAGCCGGATAAAATAATAAAATTCGCAATTTGAATGTTGAATGAAAGAATAAAATTTGGAAGTTGAATGTCGAAAGAAAGAAGAAAATTTGAACTTTGACTTTCGAACAAAAAATTTATTTTCGAAAAACCAGTTCCAAATGAGGAACAGAGTGTGCGTTCATTTCGAAAATGGTTAAAACAAACCCTACATTACAAATGAAATAGAAATGAGGATCAATATAAGTAAACTAACCCAAATTCTCCACATGTAAAGATTTCCCTTCAATGCTTCACGAGATTTTCTTCAATGCTCTTCAATGACAATGCTTCAATGAGACGTCTTCAATGGATAGATGAAGTTTTTGAGGATGAACGGTAGAGAGTGTGAGAGATGGGTGTGTGTGTGAGAGAGGTGGTAATCTGACAGAGATAGATGTGTGTGTGCGCGATGGGTGTGTGTGTTCTTTGAGGGTGTCTGAAAGTGTGTGCACAATTTACCTTTGAGGGTAAATTTGGAATAATAGGGGTGTGGAGTGAGCAAAATAAATTAAGATTAATTTTTAAGTGTGCGAACTGAGAAATATGTGTACAAAGAGAAATGTGTGTGTGGAAATAGAATCTCCCTCTTTTTTCTATGGTTTGTCATTGCTTTTCCTATTTTGCCCTTAACTTATTTTGAAATTGCTATTTTGCCCTTTAGTTGGTTGGTGAAACAATTTGAGTGGAGGCATTTTGGAAATTATGTAAGACATTTTGGTTGCTTTGGTTGGGAAGGTTTGTTTTGGGTGCCTATTTTGCCCTTAGCTTGTTTGGGAATTTCTTATTTTGCCATTTTATTTTGTATAATTTACTCATGGTATAACAATACGAATGAAGGTTTTCTCATAAATATGCAGACATTTTGGTCAATTGTAAAGCATAAATCTTTTATTTTTTAACAAATTACAAATACACCTATAACGTTTGTTTAAAATATGAATTAGTCCTATAATAATACAAATTACAACTATCGTTTGTTATAAATTTCAATTTAACCCAATAATCAGAAGAAAAAAAATAAATAATTACTTTTCTACGCAATAATAAATTATCAAAATTGTTCATTGAAAAATATTTCTCATATCATTAAAAATTGTTAATTAATTTAATACTTTATTTATTAACAAAATGGTTAACTGAAAAATATTTTTCATATTATTAAAAATTGTTAATTGACTTAAGGATTTACTTATTAATAAAATTGATCATTTGTTATGTAAGTATGATTCATTTATTAATAAAATGGGTCATTTGAATATATATATGTATTCTCTTCTGCTTCTTTATTAGTTCAATTCTTTTTTAGATGAGGAATTATTTTATCTCTTTTATACTACAATGTATACTTTATTTTGTTTATCTTTATGTCTTCACACTTAGTCTTGTTGAAAAAGAAAAGAATATAATTATTTTAAGAAAAAATTAATCTAAGGTCCCTCTTCCATTTTTAGTAATGGAAGAGATCCATAATATTGCTTTATGATGTCTAAGGTCTCTCAACTCTCACATCCATATATCACAGAGAAATTTGATTCTCTGAAATCAGACCTCATTTTTTTTCTCTCTTTCTCTCTTACTCTAAACTCTCTCGGCGTGCCCAGTTCATCAGATCGTTCACCTTTGAGATCTCAAACTCCACCACCTTCGACATCGCCGTCGGAGACGTCGCCGAAGGCGGCGACGCAAGAGCGTAGGGTGTAGGGCGTGGGATGCGACAGTTGAGCCACCAGCGACGGTAGGGTTGTGTGGATCATCGCAGCCCTCTGTGATACGATTCGAGGCAAGTTTCGAAACAGAAGTGCCATGGCGATTAGCCGCACATATATATATATATATATGGAGAGAGAGAGAAAGAGAGAGAGATTGAGATTGAGATTAAGATTTTCCGGTACGCTCCCGATGCCTTCAATGCCATGTCCTTGATTTGCAAAACCAAATTCATTCCCTTAATTCACTTGGTATGCATGTGTGTGTGTACCTATACTCTTATTCTCTCTGTATCTACACTCTCTCTCTTCATCACAGTCGAACTCAGATTATGGCAAAATTCATGTAAATGTGTGCAATTTGAATATGGAATTACTGATTTTGTAAGCGGAGATCGAATTTATTTTATTGATGGCTTCGTTGATTGTTGAATCGCTCCTAATTATCTCATATTTTAGTTTTGGAAATTGAAGCTTTTCTTCAATGTTCCCTTTTCTACATTTTAATCTCTTGAAATATAGACTAAATTGTAGACATCAAGAATTTCTCTGGGTTCAAACTAGAGAAAATTCAAATTTCTCTAAGTTCAAACCAAAGAAAATTGAACACAGAGAAAATTAAAATGTTCTACTCTCACCAGCTTCTGGCTTGGAAAGCTCCCCTCGAACAGATATAGTGATTCAAATTTTGTTTCGCTTTTTATTTACTTCTCATAATTTAACTTGGTTTTCAATTTCTTCGTCTGTGAACTGTGTGTTTTTCTGCAACCTGTGTTTAGCTCATATTCACTGTAATTTATGCGACTGAATGGGAATTGGTTCTTACTATGTTTTGTTTATGTGAATTTTTCCTCCCAAACTTGGTCATACTGAATCTAAATTATGTTTGTTCATGCAAATTTACTCCTAATGCATTTGCAATTTCTATCAACTCTCTCTGTTTTCGTAATCTAACGAACATGGATCTAATTCAAGCTCAAGCTCGCTCTCTCTCTCTCTCTCTCTCTCTCTCTCTCTCTCTCTCTCTCTGTGTATGTGTATAATCAAAGATGGCAGTGACAATGCATCTTTGGCGTAATTTCTCTAGAAAGTCCAAAGAAATTCTGGAACCCGAAGAAATTCTTTGGAAATTCCAGAATTTCTCTAGAGAGAATTTCTCTTGTTTTGAGAGAATTTCTCTGAGAAGTCCAAAGAAATTCTCTGGGAACTAGATCAAGATTGGACTGATGATAATGATGATCAAGTGGGGTTGAGCAGCACTGCTAAAGCTAGATTACACAAGAAATCAAGTGTTGATTCAAATATGGAGTTGATGAATGAGAAAAGAACATGCTTTTCTGGGAGGCTTGTTTAGCTTCTTGAGTATGTCATTTCTTTCTTTCTTTCTTTCTTCCTTTGTGGAATTGGGACTCAAAACCACTTTTTGGCCAACCCATTTTCTATGGAGAGAATTTCTATCTAGAGAAATTGTCTAGGATTTTGACCGCTGTGTAAATTTTCTCTGAGAAATTCTCTGGGACGTGCAGAGAAATTAAGAATTTCTCTGAAAAAGGCTAGAGAAATTTTCTAGATCAAATTTTGTCTAGATCGATGTAGAGGAACCTTAAACATTATAAAAATATTAGGTGTCCTTTATACTATAAAATTTAATACTAGGGATCTAAAAAAAAAATCCCCTTATTTTAAAACGATAGCACTTTTTCTTTTTTTTTTTCTAATTATTATTATTTATAATACAATTTATATAATTCTATCATATATCTAATGATTTATTTTATTTAATTTCATAAAATAATATTTTTATTTTTAAAAATTATTAAAATACAAAACTTAAATATACTGGGCCTTTGTAACTAATATATATATATATATATGCATACGGCCCAATATCGGCTAACAATGCCTAAGATTAATACCTTACCTAAGTCCGAAGGGAAAATCCATTATTCGTTGTTCTTGTTCTGAAAACAAAATATGTATTTTCAAATTAAAATTTAATTTAAGTTCATTGATTAAAGTCAAAATATTAATAATTTTTATTCATAATGGGTTTGAGGATTCCAAATTACATGAGTAATTGGACTTGCATGTAAACTGTCATGTAATCACATGACTCAAAATTTGTTAATGAATTGAGTGAATTTCAATACACATAAACGATCATTTCATTTCATGGTTATTCCGTTTATTGTTGAATATATATATTAATTGGGTGTTATTTTTTTTATTAAATGTCAAGCCCTAGGTCTAACAGAGGATTTTAGTGATTTTACCTTATAAATGGATGAGGATGCTCTTATATTGTAGAGAGTTATAATTGTATTTTATTCATAATAAAAACTGTAGCAGCCAAGGTTGTATTACTATTTTAGAGTGAATCATATCTGTTTGTGATTGTTTTAATTCGTTTCGACTTTTTTATTTACTATTTTATATCTCACCAATTATAATTAGGAATTGTGGATTTGCTATAATATATCCGTCTATTTTGGATCAATTACTTACAGCTTTCTAAATGGAACGTGAACTCCAACCTACTCATGATTCAGCTTTTCTATGAAGGAAAAATGTGAAACTTAAATTTTACTTCATTTGAAGTGACCCATGACAAATAATTAGAATTAAAACTGACATTGTGATCCAAAACCATAAAATAATTATCCCATATTGGGATATCGCACAAAGATTTGTTTGGTGTAACTTTTCTTAAGTTGAAAGTTGATAATTAAAAAGTAAAAATACAAATTCCTTCCTAACTTTTAAATTATCAACTTTTTTTAAATTATTTGAGCTATTTCTATTTCATGAATTCTAAACAAAAATTACACTCAACAAATTGATACAGACACTTGAAATAATAATACATAAATAAATAAAACCTTAAACAGCGTTATAAATTCTACTGAATTGTCAAAAGTGTAAGAGTAATGTTAGGGATCCCAAATATTTTACCAATATTTTTACCAAATATTTTACCAACTTTTCCAAAGGGGTAAATTATGCAAATAGTCCATGTACTTTACACGATGTGTCAATTTGGTCCCTATAGTTTCTGATGATACAGTGTGTTCTAGATGGAACGGGTAGGATTGATCCACGCTTTCCAAACCGGTGTCCGAGGTACCAAGCCCACAGAGAGACCTGCACAAGAGTTCAACGAGGAACAGGGAGTCCCCCAACGAACCCTCTGACGAGCAAGTTAGAAAGAGAGATGGAATGTAGAGATATATTAGTGATAGAAAGCTTAACTTTCTTCTTGTCTTCGATGCCTGCTTATATCCTCTAGTAATCATTTCGTTGTCCCTTCCGACCTGTCATCTTGGCCAAAAGTCTATGCTCTAGCTTGCTTTGTTCATGGTGAGGCCGTTCTGTCTCGACGGGGAAGGGTTATCGAGGTTATCGTAATAAATGCTGTAAGGGACTTCATTAATGGCTGATGTGCAGTGCAATAACTTTGCAGGATCTTTGTCTGCTTACGTGGCTTGTCATTCTCTTGCCACGTGTTCAGATGTCATTGGTTCTTAAAGCCATGTTGAGCTCCAGCGACGTTGGGCTTTAATATTTGAATTATGTATTGGGCCATAAGTGGTAGGCTGTATCCTTTATGGGCTTACCCGTGTCAGTAGTCCCCTATTCCCGAGTGCAGCTTTAGTCCAACGAAAGGGAATAGAGAAGAAAACAGTAGTTGTGAGAGATCGACGAGGTGAAGACCGACCGGAAGGTGGGCGAAGACCGACCGTGAGGAGGGCCGACCGCGAAGGGTGACCGAGGGGAAGAACCGATCGTGAGGCAGGCCGACCGTGAAGGGTGACCGAGGAGAGGGACCGATCGTGAGGCAGGATGACCGCGAAGGGTGATCGAGGGGAGGGGCTGACCGTAAGGTGAGCCCACTGTGAAGGGTGACCGATGGGAGGGGCCGACCGTAAGGAGGACCGACCGCGAAGGGTGACCAAAGGGAGGGGCCGAACGTGAAGTGGGCCGACCGCGAAGGGTGACCGAGGGGAGGGACCGACCGTGAGGGGGGACCGACCACGAAGGGTGAGTGGCGGTGCGCAGGGCTCGAGGGGCGGCAGGGCACATGGTGAAGTGAAGTGGAATAGACATAGAAGGGGAAAGGGGCAGTGAATCGTGGTCGTACACGTGGCGGAATCTCGTAATGGGGAAGTTTAGGCGTTGAGCAAGAAATGAAACGATAGGTCAATATAGGGTGTTTGAAAAGGCGGTTTTGAAATTTTTTTGAAAATTTTCAAACTGGCAAAATTTGACCTTGACCCTTGGAATACAAGCAAGCCTTGGGCATTTAGTTTTATCCGTTTTACCTATCTTTGTGTAAAAAACCAGCATGTCCCAGAAGTAAACTCATTTGTTTTCAGTGATACACCTCTGCAACATTTTGTGAACTTTCTTGTGCCCACGTCCAAAGCCATTCGCAGACACACAAGAGAAATGACCCAAGAAGAAGCAGCAACCGCAAGGCTTGATTCGTTAGGCGACGACGATGCGGTGGAGTTGGCGAAACAATACCATGCGGAGCGAAGGGAGAGGGGGTAATTAGTCAGGCGGTGCAGGCTCGCCCTAGGACAATGATTGCAGCCGCGAGACCTATTAGTCAAGTGGAGCCGGACCACTGGCACACCAAGCCAGACAGATCCATACTTACGGCAGAGGAGTTGGACGGAATAAGGAGGAAGTACCAAATTCCCTCGGAAATAGGGCTGAGGCTGCCCACATCTAGGGAGAGGGCGTCGGATGTGCGGCCAGACAAATTCAGTCTCTACGAGGAAGCGCTACGGGGAGGTTTGAGGCTACATCTCCCTCGCGTAGTGGTGGACGTGCTGAACAAACTAGAAGTGGCGCCAGGGCAGTTGATGTTGAACGCCTGGAAAATACTAATGGCATGTGTGAGTTCCTGGCAACAAGCAATCGGAGGGGTGGCCATGACTATGGAGGAATTTTTCTCGTGCTACAAGGCATCCGGTCAACAGGAGATGTGGGTGACGTTGCAGGCAGTAGCAGGGCGAGGGGTAGTGGCGGGGCTGCCGTCTTCGGTGAAGAGATGGAGGTCAAGATGGTTTTTTGTGTCGGCGAACGGTGGAAGGGGGGTTCAGACAACATGGAAGGTCCCCACTAAATCAGTCGAGCCCAGGTTGGACAAGGCGGCCGAAGACCGAGTAAAGAAGGTGAGGGAATAGAGGGAAGGGAGTGAGGTGGGACGAGCTGGTCCTTCCTTCAACGTTGTTTGCCCTGAACTTGGGACCACAACCGTTGGGGGAGGATTCGGTAAGAGAGGAGCTGGAGGTGCAGAGGAAGGCGGAAGAGGAGGAGAGGAGATTGTTTGCCAGAGCGGACAAGTATAAAGAGGAAAAGTTGGGGCCTGCTCTGAAATTGGTGATGAAGGAGAGGATTCGTCCTCGTCCTAAGCCTCTGGGGGACAAGAACCTGACTGAGTTTGCCCCATTGCCACCACCCATAAATCCACTGAAGGAGAGGGGCAAACGAGAGGTGGAGCCAGGGCTGAAGAGGTCGAAGAAGAAGAGAGTCGCCATTGAGGGGGCTAAGGATGCGCCAAGTTTGAAGAAGATGAGGGTTGGTAGCGAGGACACCCCCATGGTGGAGAAGGTAAAGAAAGAAATGGTGGAGGTAACTCCAGAAGGGGTGGTTATCCCAGAGGCACAAGGGGACGAAGGTCAAGGGGCCCAAGTGGAAAAAGAACACATGAGTGCCATGGGCCCTGAGACACAAGTGGAAAGGGGGTCGGCTGGGCCTGAGCAATCGGCCAATGAGGGCCCTGTGCCTAAAGGAGAAGAAGAGAGGGACAGGTTGAAGACCGCCATTTACCACGCTCCAACAATGTCCGGGCGACTGGAGGAAGAAGGAGGTGAAGCCAGAACTACTGTAGATCGGCTGTTGGGAGTAGTGGAGGACGCGGCCGTGCGTTCTATAGTAAGTTTCACAGAGGCCGAACTGCTAAGGGGGCTGTGCTCGGCCCAGATGGAGGCGACAGCCTTAGCAGGTGCCTTACTGAACAAAGCGGTGCTCGCAAAAGGCGAAGTTGGGCCACTGAAGGCAAAGCTAGAGGAGGTGAAGGCCCAGCTTGAAAGTTTAAGGAGGAAAACCGCGCAGAGCGCGTGTGCCAGCGGGCTGGAGTATGCCCAAAACGCCAAGAAAATAGAGGTATTAGCGATGGTGTAGGGCTATTCAGCCTACCGTGCCAATGCTGAGCTGCTCGCGACCAAGTTAGAGCTGGAGACGGAACGCCGCAAGGTGGTGTCGCTCGAGTTCCAGCTGGCTGGCGAACAGAAGAAGCTGGAAGAGGCCCAGAAAGCCTGTACCGTCGCCAACGAAAGGTGGGATGAGGCCATGGTCTGCAATGAAGATCTACGCGCTCAGTCGATCAAAGAAAAAGAAGAAGCAGATCAGAAGATCACTGAGTTGGAGAAGGCGCTGGCGGACGAGTGGGCCAAGCCAGTGGCTGAGAAGGCAGGGTTGGAGAAGGCCTTGGAGGAGGAAAGGGCCAAGTTGGCATCTGAGAGGGCGGCGTACCCCGACCTATGTGTGGCAGCAGTAGAGCAGTTCAAGGGATCCGCCGACTTCCAGATGGCCATTGATACCGCTATCGCCAGCAGCTTAGCGAGAGAGGGAGATAGCAGGGTTGGCCCGTCGGAAGCAACCTCTGGAAGTAAGAGCGAAGAGGAAGTGATCCAGAGCTTCCAGCGGTCGGACTTCTACAAGCATGAGATGGCTGAGTTCTGGGACAGCGGTTGGAAGACTTTTAAGCGTAAAGCAGAAGAGTTGTTCCCAGACTTGGACTTCAACAATGTAAGAATAGATGAAGACAACGTGGCCCAGACCCCCCTAGATGAGGGGGTGGACGAAGAAGACCTAGCCTCGAGCAAGGAGGAGTGATTGATGTAAAATTTTTGCGTTTTGCGTGTTGTTGTTTGTAAATAAAATTTTGGTTGTTGTTTTGTTTTTGTTTTTTCTTTTTTTTTTTTTTTGGATGTGTAATGTCTACAGCAAGTTGTATGCAACCGTAAGTTTTATAAATAAAACGAGTTTTCTTGTTTATCATCGCTGTCCTTATTTCTGTTGAGTTGTAAGTTTGGAATAACGAGAATGTTTGAGCAAAATTCAATGAAAAGTTTTTCTAATAAAAATATGAGGTAAAAATGTGAAGGATGGACTTAAGGAATATCGACGTGACAAAAAATGAGAGCTTCATCTATATGTAAAAAGGAGTTAAGAAATATTGTAACATGGACTTGGATATTGGCTAAGTATGTTAAACGTGTGAAAACTCTGCTGAAATTTTGGCTAAAATTTAGAAAGACCTACCATGGTAAAGCCTTAGTTAACTCAATCTGGATGGGCGTATCGCGCTCAGTCTGGCTGAGTCTTTAATTAACTCAGTCTGGCTGAGCTCTTCATACTCAGTCTGGCTGAGGCTTTAATTGACTTAGTCTGGCCGAGCCCTTCGTGCTTAGTCTGGTTGAGGCTTTAATTAACTCAGTCTGGCTGAGCTCTTCATGCTCAGTCTGGCTGAGGCTTTAATTAATTCAGTCTGGTCGGTCATTATTGAAACGGAACACAGGTAATGGAAATATAAAATCATTGTCATTTAAGGCATAGCCTATTGATCACAAATTTACACCAAGTATGAAGACGACAAAAATAACCAAATGTGTAGCTGGTCAACAAGAACATACAGCAAGTGATTAATACAAAAATAGGACATGGTACTTTACTGGAAAAATGCTTGGGCAAGATCTGGCTTTAACGACGTAAGGCCCTTCCCATCTAGCGGCGAGCTTGCCCTCGGCTGGATTTTTGGTGGCGAGAGTTGCCTCGCGCAAGACTAGGTCCCCGACTGCGAACACCCTCGGTCGAACCCTACGGTTAAAGTGTGTTCTCATTTTTTGTTGGTATGAGGCTCATCTGACAGCGGCTGTCTCTCGGAGTTCTTCGATCAGGTCTAAGTTAGCCCGACGCAGGTCTTCGGAGAGTTCTGGCTCTGGGTGCAGTACCCTCGGGGTTGGCAGGCCAATTTCAACTGGGATGACCGCCTCAGCGCCGTATGTTAAGCGAAAAGGGGTCTCCCCAGTAGGGGTTCGAGCGGTAGTGCGGTAGGCCCAGAGTACGTTTGGTAATTCCTCAGTCCAAAGTCCCTTAGCGGCTTCCAGCTTAGTTTTGATGATCTGCAGAAGAGAACAGTTGGTAACCTCAACTTGGCCATTGGCTTGGGGATGACCTGTGGATGAGAAACAGGGCCGGATTTGAAGTTCTGCGCAGAATTTCCTGAACTTGGCATTGTCGAATTGCTTGCTGTTGTCGGAGACGATGGCTTGAGGGATGACAAATTGGCATACGATCGACTGCCAGTTGAATCTGGTTATGTTCCACTCGGTAATTGTGGCGAGGGGTTCCGCCTCTACCCATTTAGTAAAGTAATCAATGGCGACGATTGCAAACTTGGTTTGGCTGCAACCGGTGGGCAATGGACCAACTAGATCGATCCCCCGTTTGGCAAATGGGTAGGGGCTGCAAAGTGTGATTAGTTCTGTAAGAGAAGCGTGAGGAATGTTGGCAAAGCGCTGGCACTTATCACACTTACGCACAAATTCCGTGGCATCTTGGTTGAGAGTAGGCCAGAAGTATCCGATGCGAAGTATTTTATGGGCTAGTGACCTGGCACCCGAGTGATTACCACATACACCCTCGTGGACTTCCCTCATTACGTAGGTTGCTTGAATATGATTGAGGCATCTCAGGTACGGACGCGAAAAATCACGTTTGTACAAGAGGCCGTTGACAAGAACGTAATTAGATGATCGGGCCCTAACTTTGGCAGCCTGCTGTTTGTCGTTTGCCAATTCCCCATTTGTCAAAAATAGGAGGATGTCTGCCGCCCATAGAATAGGTTCATTTTAAAGGAAGTGGACCTGCTACTGGTTGGGGAAATGACAGGATGGGCCAGGTATTCAAGGTGGACGCCATGGCTTAGGTCTGATTGGTTGGCAGAGGCTAATTGAGCCATTTCATCTGCCTTGGAGTTTTCCGTCTGAGGAATGTGCTTGATGTGGAAAGTGTTAAAGAGGCGAGCAAGGGGGAGGGCAATATCCTTGTAAGCCCGCATTGTGTCTTCCTTGGCATCAAATTCCCCCGTAATTTGTCCGACAATAAGCTTGGAATCGTTGAACACCTGGATATGGCTGACACCAATGTCTCTGGCAAGGCGGAGGCCTGCTATCAATGCCTCATATTCAGCCTTATTATTGCTTGCATCGAACAGGAAACGGAGAGCACACTTAAAATAACCACCCTCGGGGGCAGTGAGGATGAGACCAGCCCCACTGCCTTCTTTACGGGATGATCCGTCGACGTTGAGGGTCCAAAAGTGGGGGTCTTCTGCCTCAGTGTGGGATTGCGGGGGCGAAGGGGCCGTGGTTGGAGTGGGATTAGTAAATTCCAAGATAAAATCGACAACAGCCTGCCCTTTAATCGTCGTTCGAGGTCGGTAGGAGATGTCAAATTGGATAAGCTCGACTGACCATTGCATAAGTCTGCCGGACAGCTCTGGTTGTTGCATTATCTTCTTCAAAGGTTGGTCAGTGAGGACCACTATGGAATGGGCTTGGAAGTAATGACAGAATCGTCTTAAAGTAGTGACCAAGGCCAAGGACATTTTTTCTAGCAATGGGTAGTTCTGTTCTGCGCCCCTAAGAGCCCGGCTAATGTAATAAACTGGGCGTTGTACTGAACCGTCCTCCCTGATGAGGGCTGCACTGACTGCGGTGCTCGATACGGCTAAGTAGAGAAAAAGGGAGCTCACCCGTGAGCGCCTAGGAGAGTAAGGGGGGGTTGGCCATACACTGCTTCAATTGTTAGAAAGCCTCTTCGGATTTGGTCGTCCACTCGAAAGCCTGCCGAAGAACTTTGAAAAAGGAGAGGCACTTGTCTATTGTGCTGGAAATGAAGTAGTTGAGGGCGGCGACTCTGCCAGTAAGCCTCTGAACCTCCTTAACCGTTCTGGGTGACTGCATTTCTATCAAGGCCTTAATCTTTTCAGGGTTAGCCTCGATGCCCCGCTGACTGACCATGAAACCCAAGAACTTCCCAGATCCTACGCCGAAGGTGTATTTCTCCAGATTGAGCTTCATTTGATACTTTCGTAGGGTGCCGAAGGTCTCTCGCAGGTCGGCCAGATAATCAGAGGAAAGTTTGCTCTTGACTAGCATGTCATCGACTCATACTTCCATGTTCCAGCCTATCTGATGATGAAAGATAGCGTTGACCAACCGTTGATAAGTTGCTCCGGCATTTTTCAACCCAAACGGCATGACACGATAATAATAGGTTCCCCAGTCGGTGATGAAAGAGGTGTGTTCTTAGTCAGACGGGTGCATCAGAATGTGGTTATACCCAGAGAAGGTGTCCATGAAGCTGAGCATTTGATGACCGACCATGGCGTCAACAAGCAGATCTATGCAAGGAAGGGGATAACTATCTTTGGGGCAAGCTCGATTGAGGTCAGAGTAGTCAACGCAGAGTCGCCACTTACCGTTGTTTTTACGGACCAAGACCACATTCGACAACCACCTGGGGTAGTCCACATTCTGGACAAACTGTGCCTCCAGTAGCTTGTCTACCTCAGAGACGATAAGAGCGTTGCGTTCCAGATGGAAGATGCGATGTTTCTGGCAGAAGGGTCGGAAGTGGGGTTCGATACTCAAACGATGAGTGATGAAGGAAGGATCGATACTCGGCATGTCAGAATGGGTCCAAGCAAACACATCATTGTGTTCAGTCAGGAGGGTTGTAAGATCGGCCTTGGCTTGAGAGGATAATTGGCTACCGATCTTGGCTGTTTTTGTCGGGTTAGTGGGATCGATGAAGACCTCGACAAGCTCTTCCACTGGTTCCCCTCTGACTAGCTCGTCTTTGTCTCTGACGTCGAGTCCTTCAATGATCATAGCCTCCTTTAGCTTGACCTCTTTAAGTGAAATGACGTAACATTCTCTGGCCACGGTCTGCTCTCCCCTCACCGTGCCGACCCCAAGGTCGGTGGGGAATTTGACGGCAAGATGTAAAGTGGATGTGACAGCTTGGAAAGCATTTAGGGCGATGCGGCCGAGGATAATGTTGTTAGCAGAGAGACAGTCGACGACGAGGAAAGTGATCAACTTTGTGGTCTGACGCGAGTATTCTCCGATTGTGATGGGAAGATCGATGGAGCCTATGGAGGTCACCCGATCTCTAGTAAAACCAACCAATGGGGTTTGGAGAGGGGACAGACTTTCTTCCCCGACCTTAAGCTGGCGAAAGGCATTTAGGAAGATGATATCTGAAGAACTATCGTTATCGACGAGAACCCATCTGATTTTGTAATTGGATAGGAGGGCAGAGATGACGAGGGGGTCGTCATTGGGGTAACGGATGCCTGTGCAATCAGCCTCCGTAAAAGTGATGGGCTCCATCCACTGCTTGGGCTGTTTGGGAAGGCGGTCCA
This sequence comes from Camellia japonica, assembly GCA_030407325.1. NCBI lineage: Eukaryota > Viridiplantae > Streptophyta > Magnoliopsida > Ericales > Theaceae > Camellia > Camellia japonica. The sequence continues at coordinate 140,517,171 of JAPPVO010000019.1, forward strand.
ATGTGGCAACTTCTTTGTCTAAGCCCTGCCTTATTCTTCTGAGTTCTGACCGCTGAGCCGAGCGGGATGGTCCTCCACACGCAAGCCCGCCAGCAATAACTCTAATCTCTCTAACAAGGGGGGCCAGGGTTGCCTTGTGGCCGGGGTTGCTGCGGCGGCCTATCATGAGCTTGGTTAGGTTGTGTGAGCTGTCGAGGAAGGGTGCGCCGATGGTTGTTTCTGGTGGGTTCAGTCATTTGCCTTTGCTGAGGACGGGCTGCCATGAACCGACTGAGACGCCCCTAGCGTATTAAGCCCTCGACCTAGTCTTTGAGGTTAACACACTCCTTGGTATTATGGCCATGGTCTTGATGAAAGCGGCAGTATTTGGACTGGTCTGGCCGGTTGGAAGGAGACCGTGACGGTTGGGGCCATTTTAGGGGATAATCTCATTAAATCTGGTTCAAGACTTGTTCCATAGGGGAGTTGAGGGGTGTGTATCGTTCGAACCGGCCGGGCGGTCGGGTTGGCGCCAACCAGTGGGCTCAGGCTGGTCGGTCGGTATACTGAGGTGTTTGGTGAGTGTACTAGGTGTTTCTGGTGTCTGAGTCCTTTCTTTTCTCTCTGGGGGTCGGGTTTTTGGCTGGAGGATCTTGTCGAGCGGCTAGGGAATCTTCGGCGTTCATGTATTTTTGGGCTTTGGAAAGTAGGGTTGCCATGGAGGTCGCGGGGTTTTTGGAGAGGGAAAAATGGAAATTAGACGATCGTAGACTTGCCATGAAAGCCGTGAGGATGACCTTATCATCGTTTTCCGCTACCTATAGGGCTTTGGTGTTGAAGCGGGTGACGAAGCTGCACAGCGACTCCCCCTCGATCTGACGGATGTTGAGGAGCTGGGTTGCCGGACGCCGCTGACGCTGGGCACCAATGAAATGGCTGAGGAATGAGTCACTTAGGTGCTGGAAAGTGGAGACAGAGTCTGTTGGCAGTTAACTAAACCAGAGTCGAGCCGACCCCTTAAGTGTTACGGGGAAAGCCTGACACATGATCTCGTCAGGGAATGCATGGAGGACCATGAGGGTCCTGTAAGTTTCCAAATGGTCGACCGGGTCCGTTGTGCCATCGAAAGAGTCGAGCGAGGGCATTTTGAACTTAGGAGGTAAGGGTTTGTCCCTGATGGAGGCAACGAACGGTGAGTTGGCTATGGTAGATGGTTTATTCTGTATGTTCTGCATGACTCCTTAGAGTTGGAGCTTCATGGCTCGGAGTTCTGCATCCCAAAGAGGAACGTTGTCACCACTGGAATGCAGCGGAGGCTGGACACTACTGGCCTCTCCCTCGGGGGTGGGCGCCTGGACCGATAGATGTGGGACCCGGGGTGGTGGGTTTATATCTGGGGGAGGGGGGCCGCAAGCCTTCCAAGTTGGGTGGATGGAGCTACTGGATAGTATGGCTCGGGCTTGTTCTTGGTTGGATGGGATATCTGGAGGTGGTGGGGGAGGCATAGGAGGGTTTCTTTGGAGTAGAGCATTAATCAGGGCTTGGTTTTGCTCGGCCAGGCAGTTAATCCTGTTGGTGAGCTCGGTGAAATACTGCGGTGGGTTGTTTGGGTTAGGGGGGTCGGCTTGGGGATCGGCAATGTTGTATTGAGAAACCATGGATCTAGTTGTGACTATCCACCTTGGTGGGTGGCAGGTAAGGATTATCAGGAGTGGGTCTCCGACGAACCCATAGAGAGACCTGCACAAGAGTTCAACGAGGAACAGGGAGTCCCCCAGCGAACCCTTCGACGAGCAAGTTAGAAAGAAAGTTGGAATGTAGAAATAGATTAGTGATAGAAAGCTTAACATTCTTCTTGTCTTCGATGCCTGCTTATATCCTCTGGTAATCATTTCGTTGTCTCCTCCGACCTGTCATCTTGGCCAAAAGTCTATGCTCTAGCTTACCTTGTTCATGGTGAGGCCGTTCTGTCTCGACGGAGAGAGGTTATCGGGGTTATCGCAATAAATGCTGTAAGGGACTTCATTAATGGCTGATGTGCAGTGCAATAATTTTGCAAGATTTTTGTCTACTTATGTGGCTTGTCTTTCTTTTGCCACGTGTTCAGATGTCATTGGTTCTTAAAGCCATGTTGAGCTCCAGCGACGTTGGGCTTTAGTATTTGAATTATGTATTGGGCCGTAAGTGATGGGCTATATCCTTTATAGGCTTACCTATGTCAGTTTCAATTTGCTCAATTTTGCCCCTTAATTTAACGAATTGTGTCATTTTAGTCCAATAAATAACGGTTGTTAAATTAATTTAATAGAGGTCAAATAATGTATCAATTTCGTCTCTGTACTTTACACGATGTGTCAATTTGTCCCTATAGTTTTAATTTTCTTGATTTTGACATGGACTAAATTGACAAATTGTGAAAATATAGGGACCAAATTGACACATTATTTGACTTTCCGTTAAATTAACTTAACAACCGTTATTTATTGGACTAAACTGACACAATCTGTTAAATTAATGGACAAAATCGAATAAATTAAAACTGCAGAGACCAAATTAATACATCATGTAAAGTACATGGACTATTTACATAATTTTTCCTTTCCAAAGTGTAAACAACAAAAGTAGCTACTTACCAAAGCTTATTTTACAAGGTAAGTTCTCTTACCCCCATAAGCAAACAAGATCAAGGTTTGAAAGCTTTGCATATAACTAATTGCGTATTGCTCATATATATGTATATATATATAATGCCCTGCACGTTGCATCCATCAAAGTGTTGGCATGGCCTCGTATTCTTTTTAAAGTGATATTCACATTTATCAACACTTTCATTAGAAGAATATACGTCTTACCCAACCTTATTTCCTTGTACTTCTCACCTTAAAAGTCTTTATTTGAAAGACTGATCAACAATGGGCAATGTTCTGAATCCATTTTCTTGTCCACTAAACTTCTGCAAGAAAACTAAGAAACCTATGCCAATCCAAACCATGTTCAAGCTTCCTTCTCCATTGCCCACGTGGCCACCAGGTACTTCTCTCTCACCACTTTCATCTGTTGGATTGGTTACCTGGTCTATAAATATCAGTACTCAGAAATATATATATATATATATATATGTAAACAAATGTTCAGAAATAAACAATCCGTTTTTTATTTCAATCGTAGGTGAAAGTTTTGCAAGAGGAACCATTGATCTAGGAGGAATAGAAGTCTGTGAAATATCATCTTTCACTAAAGTTTGGGCAACCCATGAAGGCGGACCGGACAATCTCGGTGCCACATTTTTTGAGCCATCCCCAATACCTGATGGATTCTTCATGCTTGGTTGCTATGGCCAACCCAACAACGCACCTCTTTTTGGATGGGTTCTGGCTGCAAAGGATGTCACAAGTGACCCATCCGGTGAAATTCTAAAGCAACCAATTGACTACACTCTTTTTTGGAGTAGTGAGTCTCTGAAAATTAAGCAAGATGGCAATGGCTATATATGGCTACCAACACCACCTGACGGATACAAAGCTATCGGTCACGTTGTCATGAGTTCACCTGAGAAACCTTCCCTTGACAAAATCCGGTGTGTTCGCGCTGATTTGACTGATGTATGTGAGAATGACTCATGGATTTGGGGACAAGATAACCAAAATTTCAATGCATATGGTCTAAGACCAACTAGTAGAGGGATTCAAGCTCTAGATGTCCCTACTGGCACATTTATAGCTCAAAATGGTGGTGGGGCTTCACTTTCTCTATCCTGTTTGAAGAATGTGAAAGCTAATTTGTGTTGCATGCCCATTCAAAGCCAAATTCAAGCATTGGTTCAAGCTTACTCTCCGTGGATTTACCTTCATCCTGATGACCAGTACCTTCCCTCTTCAGTGAGTTGGTATTTCAAAAATGGTGCCCTGTTATACAAGAAAGGGGAAGAATCCAAACCTGTTTTGATTGAACCCACCGGCTCAAACCTCCCCCAAGGTGATTCAAATGATGGTTCCTATTGGCTTGACCTCCCAACAGATAAAGCAGCCAAAGAACAAGTCAAGAAAGGCAATTTACAAGATGCAGGAGTTTATTTACACATAAAACCCATGTTTGGAGCAACATTCACTGACATTGCCGTATGGGTTTTCTATCCATTTAATGGGCCAGCTAGGGCCAAAGTTGAGTTCATTAATATTTCCTTAGGTAAAATAGGTGAACATGTTGGTGATTGGGAACACGTAACCCTAAGGGTAAGCAATTTTAATGGAGAGCTAAAAAGTGTGTATTTCTCAGAACACAACGGAGGTAGATGGGTTAGTGCACCAGAGCTTGAGTTCCAAGGTGGAAACAAACCGGTGACATATGCATCGTTGCACGGCCATGCTTTTTATTCAAAACCTGGACTTGTGCTTCAAGGGAGTGATGGAATAGGCATTAGGAATGACACTGCCAAGAGTAAAATGGTGATGAATACTGGGGAGAGGTTTTTGGAGGTGGCGGCTGAGTACTTGGGATCGGAAATTGTTGAACCACCATGGTTGAACTATGCTAGGCAATGGGGTCCCAAAATTGAGTATGATATTGAAGTTGAGATCAAGATGGTGGAGAAGTTGTTGCCTGGAAAGCTAAAAAAAATGTTTGACAAGTTCAGTAGAAGTCTACCTAGTGAAGTGTTGGGTGAGGAAGGGCCTACTGGCCCCAAAATGAAAAATAATTGGAGTGGAGATGAGAATTAATTGAAGCTCCCTCCATCTCAAATTGTTAGTGGATTATAATTTGAAATTTCTTTTAGTTTTAATTCCCTTCAATTTTTTGCATTCTATCAATGTAATTCAATTGGTAACATCTGTTAAAAAAAGTTGGCAAAAATAATGATTCATTAAAAATAAATAAATAAATAATTTTAAATTAGATGATAATCTCTCAATTACTTTGAGGAGAATCTATGGATATTTTACCTTCAGTTTCAATCCAAAAACTAAACTAACGTTATCAAAATTGACATAATGTGAAAAATTTAAAGATAAAATTGATGAAATTAAAATTATAAAAATCAAATTGATACAAAAGACAAATTACACAGATTACGTGTATAATTTGCATAAAATAATGTCTTACAAATGATTATGAATATATTTAAAGGTGAGAAATAGTTGGCAATGTTGGAAATCAATATAATTTCTTTTTCAAAAATGTTTGAGACCCCCTCCCCTCTCACCCCCTTTGACCCCCTTTCTCTCTCATTGGCCAATTTTTCTTTTTTATTTTTTTTCTTTTCCTTCTCCTCCAATCACCACCCGCCACGTGTGTATGGGGTGGTGATTGGAGGGGGTCTCTATCAATGCTCTTTTTTTTTTTTCTTCTAAATTTGTGTGCACTTAATGTATTTCCCATTAAAACGTGAAACTCTTAAAATAGACTAACGTAGTAGCACAATTACTGGAATACAAAAAACACAACAAAAAAAAAAAGGACTATTTGGTATTGTTCTAGTCTTTTGTTTTATTTAAAAAAAATAAATAAATAAAAAAACAAAAACTGCTTCAAAAATAAATAAATAAACATTTTTTAAATGAAAACATAAAAAGAAGTAAAAAAATCTCAGAAAGCTATTTTTAAATTTCAAAAAAAAAATTCGCAGAACCTTGCTAAATATTGAAACTTTTGCCATTAAGAAATTTTTTGCCCTATTGTTTTCTTTTGATGGAGTACGCAGAAATTGGAGAAGTCCAAAAAGAAGAGAATGAGAGTGTGTTCTCAATGCAGATGGCTTGTGTGGTTTTTTTACATAATGGAATTTGATGGAGAAGTTGGAACTCCTGAAAAATCGGATGGAGAAAGGATGAGAAATACTAGCCTTCACTTCATTTGTCTTCCAAAGGGTTGATTGTTTGAGATTCAATTTTATACAGGTGTCCTGTAAAGCAGCCCTTGCCTTATGGACAGCCAATTAAATAGGATAACTCAATATAATTGTAGGCCTTTTGCCTACATATATAAACCTCCTCCTCATCTAATCCCTTCCCTCCCTTTCTTTCCCAATCATAGTTTAAATCGCAGTATCGGGGTAACGTAACGCACTACAAGAATTAACACTTTTGGCACCAAAAAAATTGGTCGCTAAAAGTCTATTTTTGGTCGGCAAAAGTTATCCGCGACCAATTTTTTTGGTCGCTACTTTGGTCGCCAATTGAGGGTCGGCAAAAGTAATTCGCGACCAAAATTTTGGTTGGTCGGCAAAAGTTGGATTTGCCGACTAAATTTTTGGTCGCTAAATATTTAATTACCGTGACTAATTCATTTTGTCGCTAAAACACTTTGGTCGCGAAAAGTGATATTTTCCCGACCAAATATATTAGTCGCCAATTGACACATTTCGCGACTAAAAAGTTTGGTCGCCAATTATCACATTCAACGACCAAAAAGTTTGGTCGCCAATTGTGACATTCCACGACCAAAAAATTTAGTCGCCATTTGTTACTTTTCGCGACCAAAACTTTTGGTCGGCAAAAGTGAGTTTCCACGACCAAGAGCTGTTTTGGTCGGCAATAGATGTATTTTTTGCGACCAAAACTCTTGGTCGGCAATTGCCATTTTTTGTGAAAAAAAAATTATTTTGGATGTCGCGACTAATAAATTGGTCATCAAAGCAGGAAAACAATACACTTGTAATTCCTAATAATTCATTCAATCCATAACAAACCTATACTTTTAAAGCATCATTCAAATTAACTGAATCATTAACATTCGACACAATACATAATTCATTAACATTCGACACAATACAACTATTCTAAGTTTTCATTCACAAGTCACATCCATCTAGCATAACAATTTGAAACATAACTATTTGTTATCCATGCGCAGCTATCAACAAATAAAACTACTAATATTTGTTATCCATACACATCCATCCAAAAATATTTAATCCTCCCTTGTGGAACCTAAATATTTAATCCTCCCTTGTAATAACTAAGAGCCACAAGGTCTCAATAAAATTACGTTTCTCTCCTCTGCAGCTGCTTCAAAGGTCTCACCAGCCACAAGGTCCGGAACCTGGTCGTCGTCATCTTCTTGCGCAGCAGTTGCACCAGCACCAGCACCGGCACCAGGTGCCTGCTTCTAGAACTGCTCTGCCAGCTTCCTCAAGTTGTCCAAGTTATCGGGCCCTGAAAGAAGGAAATCCAGTGAGTAAACACATCAGGAGAATCTTTTCAGTGTTAAGAATAAACAGATCCATTTAATATAAAAGAAAATGATATTATAAGAAACACAACTGCACATACCCAATTGGTTAACAATTCCAGGGATAATGTCTTGCAACTCTGGGGAAAAGGAAAAAAATAATGGTTCAATTAGAATCCAGTTAGTCTAATAATTGAGAACTAGAAGAGATAATTGAATGGCTCAAGGACAAGCAATAATATATGCCTCTGCTAGCAAACATAACCAGGTGGAAGGGTCAAAAGAGAGGAGAAACAAATATATTGAATTTTCAGTTCATCCCAAGGATGTCAAATTTAAAGAATTTGCAGCCCCTTCTTAAGGTGCTGGACATTTCTATCTTTTCCTGGCCCAGATACTTGATGTGGGCTCTTCAGATTGGTGGGGCTTTAAGCTTTGATTCTTCAAATGGTGGGATAACCTAAACCCTTTGTAACTCAAATATAATCTAAAGTTTCCAGTGCAGTCAAGACTCTTGCTCGGGCAATTACGTTTCAGAGTACCAACATTCGTGAGATGCTTAACAAAAATGCAGAGAATACGTATCACAAGCTGTTTTCTACATATGTGTAGGCAGGCCCACTGAACCAATCAATGTAGTTATTTATCACTTTTCCAGGCAACCCCAACCCCAATTCCCACACCGCCTTCCCTCCCTGCAGGCTAAAAAACAAAAGGAAAGAAAGGAAGGAATGCATTAACACACAGCTATATCAATTCAGTTTGCCCTCAAGTTTTGCAACCAAGGCAATGTTAGAAGTAGTTTTCACTGGATCATGTTTTCCTGCTTTATGATGCACTACTTGGGAACAAAGTACAGAAGACCTTATTTTCAAAAATGTTTTATTATAATCTATATTACATGGACCCTTCTAAATGTGTGAGGTACCCATGTTAGACACTCGACCTAAGACAAGCATCCAACACGTTTACTTGGTCATATGCACCTAAGAAGTACGCATTTACTATGTAACTATGCATAAGTCTCCTATTTTGTGCCATTGTGCATAAAACGCTCTATGTTAGTTTGTAAACACCAATTTGTTGTAAAAAAATAAAAATTAAATTAAATTAAAGTATTTAAGAAATATGAAATCTAGAAATACAATAGAAAACCACCACATTTACAGCTTGTCCTCTAAAATTCACTATTACCAAGCAGAGTACTTCCTTGGTTGGAAATCAAAGCTTTTATCCACAAACAAACCAAAGGGAAAGAGGAGAGAGATAAAAAGAGAGAAAAACTAACATTAGTGCACCAAGTTTGCCAAATTCTAATTATTGGAGAAGGGAGAGCTATCATAATTATATTTATGTAGAGAATAGTATTTCATATTAACGACTAGAAAGGGAGGAAAATATACTCTTTGTTTGAGGAGAACCACTAACAACCCAAGTGTTGGCTGCAATAGAAGCTTGAACTGAAACAAACAACAAAGAAAAACAAAACCTATTAGTTACCTAGAAAAATAAGAAATGAAAAGACAAAATAAAAGGATTTACAACCATGGTTGGTGTTACCTTTGGGATTTATGAATTGGATAACTACATCATCCTTAAATATTAGTAAATTAACCAAAATCAATAAATTAACCAAAATCAATGAATTGGGATTTATGAAAATTTGTAATCTGCTCCACATTTGTTGGTGTGTAGGTTAAATTAGCTTTTGGTGTGGAGACTAAAGCAACAATAAAAGGTGGTATTCTATTCAACCATAACTACATGGCTCCAATAGAAAAGCAGTGGCCTAACCACAAGGAAAATTCAAGCATACCAATAGAAACAATGAACAGAGCAAAAAAGGAAAAATGAAGAACATTGAAACCCCCTTTATGCAAAATAGTCATTCACCTGTGTTTACACAAGTTCAATTGGTCCTCCATTTCTAGCAGGAAACATTGTGAAAACTTCAAGGCTCCGACAGTCCCGGAACCAAAATGGACGATCTTTATGGATCACTGCAATCTAATCAAAAAATATCAAAATAAAAATATTGAGTTGAAACTTGTTTACATTAGCACATACCAAACAAATGATGGGAACCATATTGCAAATTACAAACTGACATGACATCAAAACCACCAACCATACCTTTAGAGGTTCAATAATTACTAGATCGTAGGCGTGAGCTGCCACTCCACTGCATCTATGTGAAATGACAAAGATCCCAACCGAATCCAGACCAGGTTGACAAGAAGTTCAAAATATTACTTCATGAAATTTTTGGCTTTACAGAGTGAGAAAAGGCATCCACATTTGTTATAGACCAAAAATGAATCAATGAAAATTTTCCAAATATTAATAATTGGTACAAGACAAATTCAAAACCTTCATCCCAGGCATCTGGACCCAATCGACAGTAGTTCCCGTAGCCTTTGAAAGGAACTCTGTCAAGGTCTCCTCTGCAATTGAGAGGAGTATGCAAAAGCATAAAATTTAGATAAAAAACAGTGTCAATATTACAATACTACATATAGTGGAGAGGAGGGAGGGAATGTCATTGATGTTAGAGGGTTACCTAGCAGGGTTATTAGCATCTCTAATAGAATGCTGAGTAGTAGTTACCACAAACTCATAGCTTGCATCAGTAGTTGCCGACGCCTGCAGAACATTCATTGAACATAGGTATCTAAGCCAAAACATGAAAATGCCATAAGGAAACTTTACTTTTGTTGTATTTCAGAGCAGTTCAATATAATTCATGGACTTTTATTATATTGTAGAGCAGTTAAATATAAGTAGAAAACTGAACAGGCTACCAATTTCACTGGCTATCGGTGCAGAGCATTGAGCAAATATGTTTGGACATCTAATTTGAGACATAAAATAGATATAATAGGCATCTGAAACACATAGAATACTTATTGAATTTCTAGTAGTAGATGTACAATGAAAAAAGTGTATGTGATTATTCTAGAAAAAATAAACAAAAAATAGGATGGAGTTTAGACAGTTATTGTATGCGATCTACCCAATGCTAGGTGTAGACGCTTCATATTCAAATGGTAACCATAGTGTTAAATTGATGCCAATTTGGCATGCTATAGCTTCATTGGACAAATCATGATTATATTAACATGAAAAGTCATGTCGTAACCTTTAAAAAAACAACTTGTCCTTGGCTTTGCATTCTCCCCAGAATACAACCAATGAATATCCAAATGTTAAGTTGGATCAGAAGTGTGACATATTTAATGGAAACTGGGTTCCATAACCCAAGGAACTTTACTACACAAATGAGACTAAATGTGTGATTGATGATCGACAAAACAGCATGAAGTTTGGGAGACCAGACACAAAATTTATGAAATGGAGGTGGAAACCAGATGAATGTGAGTTACCTCTCTTCAACGCAGTTCAGTTCTTGGAGCTTGTTAGAGGTAAGACTTTGGCCTTTGTTGGGGACTCAGTGGGAAGAAACCAAATGCAATCATTGACATGCCTCTTGGCTAGTGTAAGTGCTCAGTAACTCATTATAGCATTATGTATAGATAGATATACCAAGTAATATTTCAACTTCAAGTCTAACAACCACCCTTTTCAGTTTTTGATATACCAAGTAATATTTCAACTTCATTGGACAAAACATTTTGTGGCGAAAATGATACCAAATCTTTAAATAAAATTGCCGACTGAAGTCAAAGACAAAGATAAAGATAAAAAGTCATTCCAAAATAGTCTGTGAAACTTCGAATAAAGTCATACCATAAGAACCATCGGTATGACTATCTCTGATGGTTGATGAGGCATAAACTGACAATAGAACTGATTTATTCAAACCAGCTTTCAAGATGCTAAATCCAAATGGAAGGCAAGGGGCATGCTGCATTATTGCCGAGAACGAAAATAACATTTCAAAACCATGGTTATGAACTGCACATAAGCATACAAGCAAAGCTATTTCCAAGAAATCCCAAGAACTGTCACTTTCAAGGAGTCCTACATCATTTCAAATAGAAGTTTTGTTGATTAAGTACCACATGAAAAAAAATAAATAAATAAAACATAAAAACATAAAGAAAGTGAAATGTATACAATTGTACAAAATTTAACTTTCCCTTGAGGAACAATTAAAAGCATAACCATGTCCTCTTAAAAGCAGTAACATACAAGCATACCTAACTGAGATATAATTTCTAGGCTCAACGACCCTGTTTGCTCCAAATAATTGGAGACAAGATCAATCTGAATAATGTACAATATTGCAAAATGAGCTTCGCAAAGAAGAATCAGGAATTGCCATATCTTTTTGCTGATGTTGTGGCTCAAAAGATATGTCAAAAAGAATATAACTGAAGCACATATCAGGATTTAAAACCAATTAGTAAATTACCCTGGAATCGTCAATGAATAAATAAATAATTCATAAATAAGTAATAAATTAAATTATGGTAAATAGACAGAGGACCAGGCTGGATGAAAACCTAGAGTGCAAAATGGATCGTAAACACTCTTGAATTAGGGCACTTCTCTCTGCAACAACATCAGGAGAGACATTCCCAAAAATCTTTCTGGATACCCGTTCGACAGAGGACCAGGTAGAAGGAAGAAACCAGCCTTGCCCAGTAAACAATGTCTTCAACCGACGATAGAGAGTGCAAAAATCACGGTACCGTATGCATACGTATGCTTTTGGTGAATACCCAGCAACAACCACAGCAGCGAATACCCAGCAATCGCTCCCTCTGTGTGAGAGAAAGACAGAGGGCGATGGCGATTTGCGGCGGTGGCGATGTGCGACGGATGTGAGCAACGGTGATGAGGGACTTCAGTGAGCTAGAGAGAGTGGGCACCGATTGAGAGAAAGAACACAGAGAGGGAGAGGGTGGACCGAGACATAGAGCGAGATAGTCGACAATGGAGATTAGGGCTCTTTTTTTTTTCTTTTTTCTTTTTTTTTCTGCTTTCATGGTACAAAACGACGTCATTTTGTAAATGGCGACCAAATTTTTTTGTCGCAAAAAAAATTCAATTCCCGGCCCACTAAGTTTCAAATTTCCCTCCCAAACTTTTGGCGACCAAAAGACCACATCAGTCGCAGAAAAGATACCTTCGCCGACAAATTTTTTTAGTCGCCAAATCTCAATCAACGGCGACTAAAATATTAGTCGCTAAAAGTACTAATTTGGCGACTAATTTTTTTTGGTTGCTGAAAATAAGTTTTTGGCGACCAAATTTTTGGTCGCCAAAAAATATGTGAACTTCCGCAACCAAATTTATAGTTGGTCGGCAAAAACATACCACTTTCTGCCACCAACTCATTTTTTGGTCGCTAAAATATAACCTTTTGCGACCAATAATATTTGGTCGCCAAAAATAATGATCATTCGCGACTAATTAATATTTGGTCGCCAAATGTCATTTTTTTGCGACCAAAATAATTTTGGTCGGCAAAAGTGGTCGCAAAATGTGTAAATTCTTGTAGTGACAGTATCGATCGCGGAGTATCCATATCGGTAGTATCGGCTGGTACGTATCAGGAATCGGGTGTCGCGGTCGTAAAATTTTAGAAATCATTAGCAATCCCTCTAAAACTCAATTTTATGCATTTTTTTTTTTTACTATTTTAGCCTTAATTTGTCACATTTTAATCAAAATTTTGATATGTAGGAGCACTTTTGACTCATTTTCAACTAAATGATTTATATTTATTTTAGTCTCAATTATAACTTTCAATTATCTACAATAACAGTTTTCAATTGACAAATATTGTAATTCTAATTTACTTAGTAACAATAATATATTTAAAATAAAAATAAAAATCTGATTAGAATAAACCTCTTTAAAAAAAAAATTCTAAATCTTAAGCATTTACACCAAAGCAAGACACAAATAAAAAAAAATAGTACAAAAACATAGCACCAACAAAAATAAATAAATAAATAAATAATAAAAAACCAATAACAAACCTTTCCACTAATCCAAGCTTTTGACAAATTTGATTTGAATATTTACTTTTCTTATTTTTTTCCCCTTGCTTTGCTCAACAGAAAAATATATATATATATATATTAATATAAACAGTAGTGTAGTGTAGGTGTATAAACAAAGAAAAATGAGAGGAAAAAAAACCCTAAACATTTAGCACATCAATTAAAACAGAGCATAGCAGCAGCGGTTCACCAAAAAACAGAGCATAGCACAACAACTCACCAAAAACAGAGCATAAACACAAATTATAACTTGCAACTCAGGGACAAATCGTCTTTGAAGAAGCTTGAAGATCAAAGTGAACTCCACAACCCAAAGAAGCTTAGATCATGCAGGTTTCTGCGCTGATTTTCATCCGTACCTGTTACAACCAATGTGTATCGGACTGTATCGTCGTATATGTTGTGAAATAATCTTGCTTCACCTATAGATTGTTTTTTTCCACCGGCCTAAGAGTAGGCATGTGAATTCTACAATTAAGTTTGTCAGAAAATGGAGGCTGCAGAACAAGTTTGTCAACAATAGCTGCGATTCACGCCTCAGCCGTAGTTGCATTTGCTTTATTCACATTGTTAGTTTTTTCTATATATAGTTATATGTTTTGAGAATTTAGAGAGTGTGGGAGAAAGAAAAAAAAAAGAGAGAAGAGTGTGTTCATGCTTTGTATTTGTTTCAGAATTGTTGTGAGTCAATTTAATTTCAGTTTGGTTCGTTTTTAAATCTCTCATTGTGAATCACCAACAGTGGTTTGCACCCCACTCCCACCAACAGTGGTATCAGAGCCCAAAGGAAGCTCGAATTTGCGGAAATTCTGCAAAATTGCAAGAACATAGTGTGTTTTTCGAAAATTGCCCAGAAATCAAAGTGGTCGAAATCCATTTTTGATCACATCAGATTAAAGCTCTCGACGAGACGAGCACAATCGTGAAAACCGCGTTGAAAAATCATATCGGAAGGCCCCGCACGCGCCCCACGCGCTTCGGACGCCATTCTCACGCGCAACTAGTCGCCCACGCGCCTCCACGCGCCTCAGAGGAAGAAGACGCGTCCTTTCACTCTCCACATGCGCCCACGCGCCGCTGGAGGTTGAAGACGCGTGAGACCACGCGCAGCACGCGCCACACGTGCAGAGTTCAACCTCATCGCTGACGTCATCTGAGCAGCCAAGCGAGCCGCCAAGCCGTTGACCCAAGCGGTTGACCGAGCCAAGCCACGTTGACTCAGCCGCTGACGTCAACACACGAAGAAGAATCCAGTGTGACACGGCTAAGTTGCATCCACAGATCTGAGCCGTTCAACTTGTTTTGGCTTGATCTGAGTCATTCGGAGTCTGTTTCGGGTGATCCAATAGTGCTTTCCAACTATTTGGAATATTCCAGACACATCTGTATGGTCAGAATTTGCAAATTCCATTCTAAAAATTTGTAGATTTTTAAAGACAACCAATGGCCAACACAAACAACTTCTTTCAGCCCCAGTTTCCAAAACTCAGCAAGGAGAACTATGAAAATTGGAGTATTCAAATGCAAGTTCTACTAGCCTCACAAGATTTGTGAGAGTTAGTGGATCGAGGATATGACGAGCCAGCTACTCTCGCAGATGAAGGACATTTAAATGATGCTCAGAAGACGGCGTTAAAAGATTCAAGGAGGAAAGATAAAAAGGCCTTGTATCTACTCTATCAAGGCATTGATGAGTCAAGTTTTGAGAAGATTTCAGCAGCAACAACCTCTAAAGAGGCATGGAGTATTCTTCGCAATTCACATCGTGGAATTGAAAAGACGATCAGAGTTCGACTCCAGGTGTTACGTGGCGAATTCGAGATGTTGCACATGAATGAGAATGAGTCAATTTCTGAGTACTTTAACAGAACATTGACCATTGTTAATCAGATGAGAAGATATGGAGAGAAGATGGAATCTCTTCAAGTGATAGAGAAGATTCTCCGATCACTCAGTTCCAAGTTCGAGCACGTGGTTGTAGCAATAGAAGAGTCCAAGGATCTCAGTGCCATGACCACCGATGAGTTGATGGGCACACTTGAGATTCATGCACAAAGGATCAACAAGAAGACTCCCTCAAGTTCTCTAGAGCAAGCTCTTCAATCAAAGCTGTCTTTTAGAGATGACAGAAACGAGCAAGGGGGGACATCACAAAGAAGTCGAGGAAGAGGTCGTGGTTACAATAACCGAAATTCTGGTTTTCGAGGAAGACGTGGAAGAGGTCCAGCCAGAAGAGACAGAAGTCAACCACACTTTGCTCCAAGAGGAAGAGCAAGCGGTAGAGGAGGTGGTTACAACAACCGACCAGGTTTTGACAAAAGTAATGTTCAGTGTTAACAGTGCCACAAGTTCAGGCATTACAGCAATGAATGCCGAAGTAGAGCAACAATAGAAGTTGGCGAGCAAGCAAATTTTGCCGAGCAGGAAACAAACAAAGTTGGACCTACAGTGCTGTTTGTTCACCATGGAGACACTGAAAACCAAAACAATGTTTGGTATCTAGATTCGAGAGCCAGTAATCACATGTGTGGTAAAAGAGAGCTGTTCATTGAGCTTGACGAGACTGTACAAGCACAAGTCTCATTTGGTGATTCTTCAAAGACTCCAGTGAAAGGAAGAGGTAATATTCTGATCAAGCTCAAAAATGGAGATCATGATTACATCTCCAATGTTTATTATGTTCCTGCCATGAAGAACAACATTTTGAGTATGGGACAACTCCTAGAGAAAGGATACGACATCAGCATGAAAGATTGTCATCTTACCATCAAAGACAATCCTGGTAATTTGATCGCTCGGGTGAGAATGTCCAAGAATCGGATGTTTGCATTGAACATCCAACATGATGCTGCGAAGTGTTTAAATGCCATCATCAAAGACAAAGACTGGCTATGGCATTTGAGGTTTGGACATCTCAACTTTGGAAGCTTGAAGCTGTTGTCAAGCAAGAATATGGTGAAAGGGCTCCCTCATATTGCTCATACTAATGAAGTTTGTGAAAGCTGCATTCTTGGCAAGCATTACAGAACTAGCTTTGCCAAAGAAGTGAAGTGGAGAGCAACAAAGCCGCTGGAGCTAGTGCACACTGATGTGTGTGGTCCATTAAAGCCAATGTCAAATGGACAGAATAGATATTTTCTCACCTTCATTGATGATTATAGCCGGAAGACATGGGTGTACTTTCTTAAAAGAAAGTCAGAGGTGTTCAGTATCTTCAAAGAATTCAAAGCTTTTGTAGAAAAGCAAAGCGGCTACTACATCAAGACATTGCGCTCAGATCAAGGTGGAGAATATACATCAGATGCTTTTGAGAAGTATTGCAAAGAGCAGGGAATCAAGCATCAAACAACACCATCCTATGCCACAGCTGAATGGTGTTGCTGAAAGGAAGAATCGCACAATCTTAGATATGGCAAGAAGCATGTTGAAAGGAAAGGAACTGCCCAAGCAATTTTGGGCTGAAGCCGTATCATGTGCTGTGTATCTACTAAATAGATGCCCAACCAGGAGTCTTCATTCTATGACTCCAGAAGAAGCTTGGAGTTCACATAAGCCAAGCGTCAATCATCTCAGAATATTTGGGTGTGTTGCATACACCAAGATTCCAGAAGCAAGAAGAACCAAGCTCGATGATAAGGGAGAAAAATGTATCCTTGTCGGATATGGAGACAGAACAATGGGATACAAGTTGTATAATCCCATTACCAAAAAGGTGATCATGAGTCGAGATGTGATATTTGAAGAAGAAGAAGAAGCTTGGAACTGGAATCAAGATGAAGTTGTCAAAGATGCAGAACTCATTCTTGAAGATGAAACATCAAAAGCTCCTGTTGAAATCACAAGAGAAGTTCAAGATGAGCCACAAACTCCTCCACATAGAATTCTTGCACCTAGATCGCCAGTTTCTCACAGAAGTTCTGCATCATCATCATCATCAGCATCATCAGATGATAGTTTTTTCAAACAACCAAGACCAATAAGAAATTTGCAGGAAATATATGAAGCTACAGAAGAAACAGATCTGAATTTGTTCTGCCTACTCGCAGATAGTGATCCACTTACCTTCTCAGAAGCCATCCAGGAAGATAAATAGAAGAAAGCAATGGATGAAGAAATTCATGCCATTGAGAAAAATGACACATGGAAGCTTACCAATCTACCAGAGGGGCACAAACCCATTGGAGTGAAATGGGTATACAAGACAAAGAGGAATGCACAAGGCGAAGTGCAACGCTACAAGGCAAGGTTAGTAGCAAAAGGTTACATGCAAAGAGCTGGAATTGACTATGGAGAGGTGTTTGCTCCAGTTGCCCGATTGGAAACTATCAGGCTAATGATTTCTTTGGCTGCCTAGCACAAGTGGCAAATTTATCAACTTGATGTGAAATCTGCATTTCTTAATGGTTTCCTCGAAGAAGAAATCTATATTGAACAACCTTCGGGGTATGTTCAGAATAGGCATGAAAACAAAGTGTACAAATTGAAGAAAGCACTTTATGGATTGAAGCAAGCTCCGCGTGCATGGAATACTAGAATTGATCAATATTTTCATGACAATGGTTTTGAAAAATGTCCATATGAGCACGCACTATATTTGAAGAAGGAAGCTGATGGAAGCATGTTGCTTGCTTGTCTTTATGTTGATGATCTAATCTTCACCGGAAACAATCCAGCCATGTTCAAAGACTTTAAAAGAAGCATGGTCCAAGAATTTGAAATGACAGATATTGGATTGATGGCTCATTTTCTCGGCATTGAAGTGGCACAAAGAAAAGATGGAATTTTTATTTCCCAAAGTGTTATGCCAAGGAAATTCTCAAGAGATATGGAATGGAAAATTGCAATCCAGTGAACACTCCTGTAGACAGTGGAGTGGAGCTCAGAAAAGGTACGAAGACAGGTGATGTGGATCCAACTTATTTCAAGAGCCTAGTTGGAAGTCTTCGCTATCTTACTTGCACCAGGCCAGACATACTCTATGGAGTAGGACTGATTAGCAGATATATGGAAACACCGGATCAGTCACACCTTTATGCAGCAAAGAGGATTCTTCGCTACATCAAAGGTATAGTCGATGATGGTTTATTCAATAAACCAACTGATAATTTCAGTCTTGTTGGCTACTCAGATAGCGACTGGGGACGTGACTTGGATGAACGGAAAAGTACTACGGGGTTTACTTTCTTTATGGGAGATACAGCCTTCACATGGTCATCCAAGAAGCAAGCCATTGTGACATTATCGACTTGCGAAGCTGAGTATGTTGCAGCTAACTCAGCTGTGTGTCATGCAATATGGTTACGGAACATGCTGAAGCATTTGGGATTTCCACAAGAAAAACCCACTGAGATCTATGTTGATAATTGCGCAGCAATTGCATTGGCAAAGAACCTAGTTTATCATGAAAGAAATAAGCATATTGACACCCGCTATCATTTCATCCGAGAGCATGTGAAAAATAAAGAGGTGGAATTGTTGCCTTGCAAATCCCAAGATCAGCTTGCAGATATTTTCACGAAGCCATTGAAAAATGATCTGTTCAACAGAATGAAGTTAATGCTTGGAATGAAGCAACATGGAGAATCAAGATTAAGGGGGGATGTTGTGAAGTAATCTTGCTTCACCTATAGATTGTTTTTTTCCACCGGCCTAAGAGTAGGCATGTGAATTCTACAATTAAGTTTGTAAGAAAATGGAGGCTGCAGAACAAGTTTGTCAACAATAGCTACGATTCACGACTCAGCCGTAGTTGCATTTGCTGTATTCACATTGTTAGTTTTATTTATATATAGTTATATGTTTTGAGAATTTAGAGAGTGTGGGAGAAAGAAAAAAAAAAGAGAGAAGAGTGTGTTCATGCTTTGTATTTGTTTCAGAATTGTTGTGAGTCAATTTAATTTCAGTTTGGTTCTTTTTAAATCTCTCATTGTGAATCACCAACAGTGGTTTGCACCCCACTCCCACCAACAGTATATGTATCGGATTCAGGCTGCCAAGTACCGGGACTCGGACGTTACAGTTACGAATTTCATTCTCACCGCTATACCAGCCCATATCCGAATCGATGCTTCGATTTTCTAGTACGAACCGGCCGATATTTAGATCTATGTTCCCAATGGCCTCTGACTACCACAGCCACCTTTCTCACCAACCTTCTATCTCCATCTCTATACACCATTACTATCACAATCTCATCCCGCGCCCTCCAAGATAGTGAGATGATCGGTTAGAAATCACTGATTACCAAAGGCTACAAATCACAAAGGTCTAAGATGTGTATATATATAGGGTTTAACAGCGAAATTTCATCGTTAATCCATTAAGTCCATAGAGCAGTACATAAACAATATGAAATAAACATACAGTCTTTATTGCTTATCTTTTATGTAATCTACATTATGTACGTAGAAAAAAGGAAAGTACAGTATTCACATCCAAAGGTACAAAACCTAACTACAAAAACTTGCTCTCCAAAAGGTCAAAAACATCAAAAGATAAAAAGGAAAAGGAAAAGATTCTTCAAACGGGTCCAAGACCTCTATCAATGCTCCTCTTCTAGATCACCTACATATATATATATATATATATATAAGAATGAGCCAAGCCCAGTGAATAATATCATGGTAAGGTGGTGAATGAACAAATTCCAAGTTCATTAATGAAGAAACACTTCATGTAGCATTTACTAAAAGCATTCAAATATTCATAAGGTTTACTCATAAACAAAGCTTGATACATAGTGCATCCATTAGAGCCTCTTAATGGAATAATCGACCCGGGTACGATTAAACAATCCACACTTCAATGGCGCTGGAGCTCAAACATAGCCATGGTACTTTTATATTATCCCGCAATGGCTGTGACTATCTAAGGATACTACAACAAAATTAACCTATAGTGACGAAAAGTAGTGAAGAAAATGAATTTTGTCACTAAATAAGAATAATCCGTGACAAATTATAAAATTTTGTCACATATAATAAAAAATAAAAATAATAGGTGACGAAATTTATTTTCGTCAATACATACTTCTTTTTAGGTGAGGAGAAATTAAGTTTCGTCACGAAAGGTTTTCCCGCTAAATTTTTTTGGTGACGCCAAAATTTTGAGACTTTTGGTGAGAAAAAAAATTGTCACCAATTATAAAATTATTAGCAAGCAATATATTTTTGTCACCAATAATTTTACATTTTTTTTTTTTTAGAAACTTGATTTTAAATATTTTAAAATCATTTGGTGAGAAATATATTTTCATCACTAATAATTTTTAATATTTTAAGATTGTTTGATGAGGAAATTATTTTGTCACTAATCTTGGAGGGAGAATTTTGACATATTGGGTGGCAATGAAAAATAGACTACTAATTGTTCCCCCCCCCCCTTTTTTTATGTTGATTACTCTCTCTCTCTCTCTCTCTCTCAAAACAAAACACAAGTTAGCTTTCTTCATTTAGCACCCCTTGTTCTTCTTCAGCGTGTTCTCCTCTAGCGCCACCGCCGACGTCGCCCGTTCTCCTCCTTCAATGCCGCCGCCAACGTCGCATCTTCGAGCCTATCCAACTGTCTCTTTCAGTGTCGTGTGTTCTCTTCCATTAGCGCCTCTTATTATTCGATTTATCTATTTTTCTATTTTCAAGTATGGGTCCTCTTTCTCTCTCTCTCACATACTCACTCAATTTCTTTACTTTTTTATCTTTGTTTTTCCTAATTTTCAGAATAAATGTTTTCCCCAATTTTTGGAACTAATAAGACACACAGTGTCCCATATGTGATTTCTTCGGACTGTATTTTGTATTTAAAGGTTGTGTTCATGTCAATTTCCATGTGCTTGCCATGGTATTGGTTCCTTATGGGCATCTTGTATTTTGCATATATTTTCAATTTGAATATAGTAATTGAGAGCAAACTCAAAAGTGAAGACATCAAAGTAATGAATTCCACTATCTCGAGACGGGAAATTATCAATCTTCTAGGTATAAAAATGGTCAAGTTCCATCGATATGTTATGGACTGTCCTCTACCAGTGTAATTTATAATTAAAAAAACTTCTACTCCAAAATTGCAAATGAGATATCCATTATCAGCATCATTGAAAGTACTGAGAGAGAGTATACTCCAAATTAAATGTAGTGGCTATTTGTACTGATATCATAAAAAGACAAAGAACAACTATATACAATAAATAGAAGACAGGGAATACAACAAAATTTGTAAGAACTAGAATGTTGATTAAATGGGAGGCAGGAATAACGAAGTACTATCAAATTTGATCAGACATTGTGTTGATTGGCACTTGTCTAAAAGACTAAAGTTATAGTCACACTGATACTTGAGTGCTAATGTGCTAGTGCAATATAAAGTATAACTTCAGTATTTAAATTTTGATTTAGTTTTGTTAGTTATGTTTGATATTAGAGATCTATTGGTTACACTAGAATTGTCAATCTCTGTATTCAATATGTTGGTTCAAATGTGATTGCAAACAAGATGAGAGATAGTGAGACAATATTATGCTAGCATATATGACAGAAAGCAATGTTGGCAATAGTAAGGACTGGGGAGTGAATTTGAAGAATGGCTTCATGTTGGATTTTCACTACAACAAAATTAACTATTTACGGCATCATATTTGCGGCATGCATTAAATGCATGTCGTAGTTAGTACATTCTACGGCATTTTTTTTTTTTGCAAGCCGTTAATGTTTTTAGATGAATAATGTGAAGACAATGTGTTGTGTAATCCTTTACTTCTAGGGAAATAGACATTGTTTTGATGATTCTAGGTATTCATGAATCCATATAACAAAAGATCTAATTGATGAAACTGGTTATAATTTTCTAGTTTCATTGAAATACTTAAATGGTTCTAGTTGTAAAAAATCTATGTAACACCGAAAGATTCATTTAATGAAGTTGGTAAACATGGTTGTTTATTGGAATTAGTTCATCATTGCTCATTATTGAATTCTTTTAGCAGTTACATCTGGTTAACCAAGCCGCCATTATTTTTTTTTCATCCTTCATTGCGACTTTAAAAGAGTCTTGTCTCTTGTAGGATTCAACGTTGAGACAGTAGTGGAGTACAAGAACATTAGCTTCACAGTTTGGGATGTTGGTGGCCATGATAAGGTGTGCATATTTTTTAGGTTCAAGTGTGCATATTTTTTAGGTTCAAGTGTTTACTGAGTGACATTGTCACAAATTTTGAAGTTCTAGACATTTTTTTTTTTTATCAGCAAAGAAAAATTTTATTTAACAGCATGAAATTAAAGGTACAGGAATATTACATGCATCGAGAGAGATTCGGAAGTATAAAAATACCCCTACTACTGCTACTCGCATCCATACAACCAACCCCTAAGCCTCTCGATTTTTTTTTTTTTTAAACAACAAAGTTAAGAAGAACTTAACTAAAAATTAAAATACAAGAGCCCCCACATAGTCTACCCACCAATACACCCAACAACACCCCTGCAGCCCCCACCACCCACACAAAATCAAATCTAATCTAATCTACCCACCAAATCTAATCAACACCCGCACCACCTGCAGCTACAGCTCCCAAAGCCCCACGCCTCTGCTGCTAGCCCACGCCTCTGCCACCCCTAGGCTGCTGCACCTCCCAACTCCCCATGCCCACACCGGCCGAGAGGACTCCACAACCACCACCGAGAAAACTCCAAGCTTCAACACCCCTGCTGGGAAGACTCCAGCCCCCAACTCCAATCTGCTGCAACACCACTGCCGGGTAAACTCCAGACATCTCGTTCATTTTATGCACTTTTTGGTTTGAACCTAGGTTAGTGCACCAATATAATTACGATGGTAACTTGGTTATAAATTTTCTGACATTAAAAAATTGTGAATATTATAGTTGAATCTCAGTATATATGAATTACTTTGAGCTTTCAGGATGAAAAATCATAGTTTTGAGAATGTTGTGTTATCATCTTTTTTGTTTTTTGTTTTTAAAAAAAAATTGAATTTATTAGAATTGTTTGGGAAAGATTGGGTTTTCCTTCATTTGGTAAAACAATTGTGTTATTCGTTAATCTTGTAAAAGCATATTTGTGATGCAAAATGAGTGCCTAGTAAAGCAAGTTGGCTTTCACCTGGCACTAGTGGTAGTATTATGAAATGCTTTGAAAGCATTTTTTTTTTTTTTAAAGTGTAAAATAGGTGTCTAACTAGAGCAAATTTGCAAGATCTAGGCCCTTGGCCGTGAATGTAAATTCAATATTTTAGATACACTGCAAATCCTGCTATGGAATCCAAATTGTTGTTTTGTTATAATTATATAGACTCTGCTTTACAATGATATGCTATTTTATTTTTTCTTTAACGTATGTGTTCATGTTCCAGTTTTCTAAGACAATATGTGTGTGTGTGTGTGTGTGTGTAAACATGAGGATTTCAATCCTAACGATGTTGAGAACAATCAACATGTTGAAATCTTAAAAGAGTTCTTTTCTTTCTTGTGCTTTAATTGAAAATTGTAAGAATGTCATCTACATAAATGAATTAATTGAATTAATCTTATGAAAAAAATCGCAATGCTTGGCGAGTCGATTTATTATGATAATCTAGAACAAAGTTTGATTTGGATTCCTAATTCTATATTCTAAAGATTTATTATTGATGAGCTACAACGATTGCACCTATTAAAAACACCTATAACGATTTATTATTCATGATTTTAGGAATATGTAGGTGTGTAAGAAAGTGGAGTTTTTCCATTTGAACGTATAGAAAAATTATATTAATATGTAGAAAGTTAGAATTATTAATTTTATAATTGTTATAATTTACAGAGTATAATATATCAGAATTATTAATTTTATAATTGTTATAATTTGAAATGTCAATTTTATTGAATAAGTGCTAATGGTTAATTTTTATTTTTTTTTTGTTTTTTTTTTTAGAGATTGCTTTTGTATGGGCTATTGTGGATATTTATTTTTGTGTACGAAGAGTATTTATTCTGTATATAGAAGACATTTATTTTTGTACAATCCTTTGTTTTGGAAATCCAGTGTTTTTGTATGTAATATTTAATTTAGATGGATTATACTTGGTTGGTATGGATTTATATCATATTTGGAATATGATGTTACAAGTTAAAGTTTTTGGATAGTTGATAATGAAATGTGTATTATTGATAGTGGATTTAGATTATAAATGATAGATGTATTATTCTGTATATATACAGGTTACAGGTTGCATTGATAATGGAATGCATATAATTTAAAAATTAATAAAAAATATTCAATTTGTCCATTTAAAAATAATAATAATAAATAGAGCTTTTGGCGACTAAACATTTAGTAGCTAAAAAATAAAAAGGGAACTTGTTAGCAACTAAACAGTTAGTAGCCAAAAAAAAATGAAAGTTTTTGGTGACTAAAAAATTTGTTGCCAAAAAGGAGTATCATGATTTTAGCGACTAAAAAATTGGTAGCCAAAAAGAAACTAATGGTTTTTGGCAACTAAATATTTTAGTCGCTAAAACAAAAAAGCACATTTATTGAAAACTTTGAGTAACTAAATTTTTAGTCGCCAATTGGTAATTTTCGGCAACAAATAAATAAATAAATAAATAATAAAATTAGTCGCCAATACCTTTCCCGATAATTATTCAGCGACAAAACTGGTGATCAAAAAATTTAATTGGTAAAAATCTTTGACAACTAAAAAATGACTTTTAATGATTAAAACTTTAGTGGTCAGAAGTGTAATTTGTTATAGTGGTAATTGGGCAAAACCCCACTCTCTTTTCATCCTATGAATGGATCTTACCTTTCCATTGGTATCTGAGCGTTGAAATAGAAAAGAAAAATCAAGATGCTTGAGTAAAACATATGCAAAATACAAGAAACTAGATTGTTGTGTATGAATAGATTGTCTTGCTTTGCAAAAGGAAAAAAAAGAAAAAGAAAAATAGACCTAGTTTTCCTAATGTATTAAAATGTGTTTTTTTTATTCATTTAAGAGATATATTTTGGTTGGTAAACCTCTCAAAATATAATTCTACCCATTGATTTGAGTATGTTGTTTGTTTGAAGCTTTCAAATCATAATTCTATACCAATTTCTCAAAACTCAATTCAAAACATAATCATTTCTTTTCAAAACTCATAACCAAACACATAATTTAAAACTAAATTGAAATCAATATTTTAATTTTTTAGGATTTTAAATATTTTAATATTTAAATATGTTACGATTTTTTTTAATTTTTTAACTTTTTGAATATTTTTAAATATTTAATTTCAAAATATTACGATTTTAATTTTTAAATTTTAAAATATTTTATAAAAATAAATTCAACCTCTATTTTATAAAAATATTTTTAAATATTTTAATTTTTTTTGTTATGTATTTGGTTACATTTGAGTGTAGAGTTGTGAAAGTAGTATGGAATTTCGAGTTATGTATTTGGTTATGAGTTTTAAAAATAATTTCTTAATTGAGTTTTGTTTTATGTGTTTGGTTACGATTTGAGTGTAGAGTTGTTTTTAA
Organism: Camellia japonica; assembly: GCA_030407325.1. Taxonomy (NCBI): domain Eukaryota; kingdom Viridiplantae; phylum Streptophyta; class Magnoliopsida; order Ericales; family Theaceae; genus Camellia; species Camellia japonica. Next base: position 140,542,810 of record JAPPVO010000019.1, read on the forward strand.
ATTTAAAATATTAACGTTGTAAATTATTTAAATTTTTTGAATATTTATTTTAATTTTTTACTTATTAAATTTTTTAGATTATTTAAATTATTTAAATATTTATGATTTAAATTTTTTGAATATTTATTTTGAAAAAAAATTATTTCTTTTGTAGTATTTTCAATTAAAAAATTGATTAATGTTATTTTCTGTTAATAATAATTTTTTTAATTGAATTTTAAAAAGAGTTTGATTATGAGTATTGATCAGAATTTTCAATAATGTAAAAGTATTGTGCTTTGTTATGAGTTATAGTAATTTGAATTAAGTTTTGAAAACTCTTTCCAAAACTCATAACCAAACAAATTTTCTTACTTCACATGTCAAATCAAATTTTCAAAACTCAATCACACACTCAATTCAAAACTCAATTCAACACTCTATTCAAAAACCATAACCAAACAAATTTTCTACACTCAAATCATAATTCCATAACTCACAAACTCAAAATACAACTCATACTCTCAAATCATATTTACAAAAGCCTACCAAACGCAACCGTAGATTTTCACACTCGATAACCAACATTTTAGCCACCAATTCTTCTCAAAAGAATCTTTCACACCTCACCTTTCCATTTTCATCCAAAAAATGAATAAAAAAAATTAGAAAAATAAATCATAGAAAGGTATTCACTTAAATTCAAATGGCACCAAATCAAATAAATATAACTTTTCAAAATAAAAAAGACTAATTTGTTCATAAGAAAACTCTTAGGACTAAATAGATCAACATTTTTCCATATGAAATTGATGGATAAATTTTTCCTTTTTATTTTAAAATTTTTATTATTATTATTTTTAAAATTTTTAGTCCATATTTTAGATACCGCTAGACAAGGTGCTCACAGAGGAGTATAAATTGAACGGGTTCCGTTTGTTTAGAGAGTTAGAGTTGGGATTGGGATTTGGATTTGGATTGAGATGGAGGTGAAACCTATTATATGTTACGTTTGTTTTGAAAGATGGAGAGGGGATTCTGAATCTCTTGGGATTAGGATGGGTATTGGGGAGGGTATTAGGATGGAGGTTTGGGACTTGGTATTTTAAAAAAAAAAATCCACCGGACTATTTTTTTTTAAAAATTTTACATGTTGGGCATTTTATTTGAACATTAATGTTTAATTTTTTATATTTTTTGTTAAGTAAAAATCATTGTTTTATTTTTTTATTTTTTTCTATTTTTTATTTTATTTTTTATTTTTTACATGTTGGGCATTTTTTTTTAACATTAATATTTAATGTTTTTGTATTTTTTTATTTGTTTTATTATTTTATATAGAAATAATTTAACAATTCATACACCAACAACTATCATCAAAACAAATGTAATTTTATTTAATCTCTTTACTAATAATCTCCTCACTATAAACTTGTGGGGTTATATTTCTAAATACCAAACACGTGGCATGGTGATGCCGACGTGTCAGCCGAGGTGCCACGTGTCATGGTTGCTATGCCGAGGTAATCTCAGAGTTGCCGAGGTTATCACCGAAGATATCTTAATCCGGGATAAGCGTATAAAGGCCTCTCCTTTCTTCTACCTCGGCTTCACATGCAAAGGCCGAGCTACGCCTATATAATATGGCAATATTATCACGGTCAGATGGATGTCCAGCCATGAGAAGAAGGCCATGAGGCCAACACCTCACCAACTAGCTGGCCGTGAGGCCATGTGAGTTGGCCATGAGGCCACGAGAGGCCATGTGAAGCAATGAGAAGCTTTTATCTGGAAAGCTGCCAAAAGCACAACAATGGGCTGGCAGCCAGCTCAAAAGTTGATGGCCTCTCCATCTGTATTCTCGTGTGTATATAGAGAGGTTGAGACAGAGAAAGAGGGGGACACTAACAATTACAAGCTTAGAGAGTGAAGAGAGGAAGAGAATTACAGAGAGTTAATTGTAATTCTTACTATTCATTCAATATAGTGAATCAGCTGCCCGTGGACGTAGGCAATTTTGCCGAACCACATTAAATTCTTTGTGTTATTATTTGTACCATCTATTCTACCTGTGTTCTACAGTTGAATCACTAAGGTGGGCAGTGTGATCAGAAAATCACACACACACAATTTGGCGCCGTCTGTGGGAAGGTAAGACGAATAGATGGCCAGTAACGCACAAAATGAGAAGGTTGAGGGCGACACTCCCGCTGGGAGTGGCAGGCCTATCGACCTTGACGTCGAAGGAGATAACCAGAACGACAAAGCCCGTGACCAGGGGAACGGGGGAAAAGACGTCGTCCAGGAGGGCGACACTTCGAAGAAGACGGACTAGGGCAGATACTACAAGGAAGATAACCTCCAGGTATGGAGGGATAGGTGCCTACGAAGGGATGAGGAAGTCAAGGAACTGGCAGACAAGTTGGCAGACCTGCAGTCGGTCGTCAACTTCATGATGCAAAACAATGTCATGCAGCCACCATACCCACTGCAGGATACGCCAATCCCAGCAGTTAAAACTCGGAATGAAGGAAGGAAAATAATTCCTGAAGCACCACAACGCTCCAGGAACAAGAGGCACTCTCACCCGCCCTCCGGGGAGGTCGGTAAGTCCCAGAGGACGTATCATACAAAGGATCAGGAACCCAGAGAACATCGGCATGTACAAAAGCAGGCTCTCTGCTTCGACACAACCCAAGAAGAAAGATCAAAACGGGCACACCACGAGGCCGAGAGTAGTGTGCCAAAGGGACTAAAGTCGAAAGATAGCCGAGCTCCGGGGAGGAGTAAAGAAGACTTGAGAAACTACCTCAAGAGAAGGGAACAGAACGCTGAAGTCGAGGTAACCTCACTCGTCAAGCCGAGGACACCATTCTCGGTAGAACTGGACAAATTTGAAGCACCAAAAAGATTCAGCATGCCGAGGTTTCAAATTTATGATGGTAAGTCAGACCCCAACTTCCACGTTGGACTATTTTTAAACTCAATGGCGTTATACAGTGGAAACGAGCCTTTGTTCTGCAAAGTATTCCCCTCATCCTTTGGGGAGATTGCATCTGACTGGTTCCATAGATTACCAAAGGGAAGCGTAAGGACGTGGGAAGGCCTGGCCGAGATGTTTGTGGCCAGGTTCGTGACGAACAAGCTACAGCCATTAAGAGTAGACGCTCTAATGGCTTTGAAAATCAGTAAGGATGAAGGCCTTAGGGCCTATGCAAAAAGATACTACGAGGTGTTCAATCGAATACCTGAATGCAACCAGGAGGTAGCGGTCGTGTCTTTCAAGAACGGCCTGAAAGAAGATTGTTCACTACGAAAATCTTTGGCGAAGACATTGCCAAAGAGCATGGAAGAACTCATGGCAAGGATCGAAAAGTATGCCAGAGCCGAGGAGGATACATCGGCACCAAAGGAGGTCAAACAGGAAGGAAACAGCTCGCCGAAGCGAGGGCGAAGTAACAACGGATTCGGCAAGACAGAAATAGAGTTAAGGGCTAAACAGGCGGTGACAACCGTGTTCCGAATTCCAATCCAAAAAATCCTAAGAAAAATTCGGAGCCAGCCCTATTTCAGAACACCAGCAAGGGAACCCGGGGAGTTTATGGGAAGAAACATGGACAGACATTGTTCTTATCACAATGAAAACGGACATACAACACAGGGCTGCAGAGCCCTCAAAGCTCACTTGGAAGATCTGGTGAGGCAAGGCCACCTCAGAGACCTTGTCGATGAAACCAGAACGAAGGAAGAACAGGAAAGACTACCTCAGGCTGAAGCAGCCCCACCACCGCCGCAACCCCGGGCAGAAAGACCTCGGGTAGTAAATGTAATTCACTCCAAGGTGAATGAAAACGACATTCAGGGGGAAAACCAAAGAGTAAAACACTTGCAGTACGTGAACCAGATCGGACTAAAAAGGCCTCGGCCGGAAGATTGCCAAGGTCCGATGATAACCTTCACCGAGGCCGACCTAGAGACGGTCCAGCAGCCGCACAATGATGCCTTGGTAGTATCCCTCCTGGTTGGGGAGTGCCAAGTAAAACGCATCCTGATAGATCAAGGCAGCTCTTGTGACATCATGTACGTTAGATGTTACAAGGAGCTGGGCCTTCACCCTGACGACCTGGAGCAATCGAATGGCCCGATGGTCGGCTTCAATGGAACGCCAACGTGGCCACTGGGTGCCACAAACTTGGATGTGCAAGCAGGCACTAAGAAGATCAGGACCGAGTTCATCGTGATTGATACACCTTCACCATACAACATCATCATGGGCAGGCCGTGGTTACATGCAATGGGGGCAGTTCCCTCAACATTGCACCAACTACTGCGCTTCTCAACAAAGCATGGGATTGAAGAAATCAGAGGAGATCAACTGCAGGCAAAGAATTGCTCCATGGCAGCAATGAAGACTACCTGCAATATTCGAGAACCAGCCAAGGCAGAAATTGAAGATGAGGATATGGATGTCCTGGATGATGTCGGCAAAGAGCCGGCCGAGAAGAGTGAGGAAACACTAAAGAAAATCCTCGTCCAGGAGGGCGATGAGGAGCGCTTTTTTCTTCTCGGGTCAGGCTTAGCCGAAGAAGATGAAAGAGAATTGGAAGCCTTTTTAAGAACAAACATAGAGGTGTTCGCCTGGACACCTTATGAAATGCCTGGCATTGACCCCGAGGTCACATGTCACAGACTGAACGTCGACAGGTCGGCTAAACCTGTGATACAGCGAGCTAGAAGACCGACGTTGATACACGTCGAAGCAGTGGAGGAAGAAGTTGACAGACTTCTAGAAGCCAGGGCCATTAGAGAAGTCAATTATCCAACATGGCTATCAAACACTGTGGTGGTAAAGAAGAAAAACGGAAAATGGAGGGTTTGCGTAGATTTTACAAGCCTAAATAAAGCCTGTCCCAAAGACAGCTTCCCTCTGCCAAAAATTGACCAGCTGGTGGATGCTACATCTGGACATGGAAGGATGAGCTTCCTGGACGCTTACAGGGGGTATCACCAGATAGCCATGTACCCCCCAGACAAGGAGAAGACAGCGTTCATCACCCCAAAAGGCCTGTACTGTTACAGGGTGATGCCTTTTGGGCTAAAGAACGCAGGAGCAACCTACCAAAGGCTGGTAACCAAAATGTTCAAGCACCTGATAGGCCAAACAATGGAAGTCTACATCGACGACATGGTCGTAAAGACCAAGGAACCAAGGAATCATCTTGCCGACCTAGCAGAGGTATTTAAGATACTTAAAACATATCGGCTCCGACTCAACGCATCAAAGTGCGCGTTTGGGGTTGGATCTGGTAAGTTTCTAGGGTACCTGGTAACAAGAAGGGGAATAGAGGCCAGCCCAGATCAGATCAAGGCCATCCTAGATCTACAGAGTCCAACCTCGGCAAAACAGGTTCAAATGCTCACTGGAAGAGCAGCAGCCCTAAACAGGTTCATAAGTCGAAGTTCAGACAAGTGTAAACCCTTCTTCAACTTGGTGAAAAAGACTGCAGACTTCCTATGGACTGAAGAATGTGAGGACGCTTTGGCCGATCTAAAAAAGTATCTGATCACGGCTCCAGTCCTCTCAACACTTGAGCCTGGGGAGGAGTTGTTTTTGTACTTAGCCGTGTCAGAGCACGCAGTAAGCGCAGTACTAATCCGAGAAGAACAGGGAGAACAGAAGGCTGTCTATTATGTAAGTAAAACCTTAGCCAGCGCTGAAACAAGGTACTTACCATTGGAGAAGTTAATGCTGGCTTTAGTCATGGCCTCAAAGAAGTTGAACCACTACTTCCAAGCACACAAGATTGCGGTGCTAACAGAGCACCCATTGAAATCCTTGTTACAACAAGGAGACTTAACAGGAAGAATTACAAGATGGGCAGTGGCCTTGGGCCAGTATGACCTGGAATTCAGGCCCAGAACAGCAATCAAAGGCCAAGTTTTGGCCGACTTTGTGGCAGAATTCACGCCGGAGTCCATCGAACGTCAGGCTCCGTTGAGCCAAGATGAACGAGGTCCTAGCAAGCAAGGGGAATCCCAGCCGAAAGCAAAAGAGCATAGGAAGGAAAGGCTCAGACCTTGCAGCATCTACATCGGCGACTCATTCAGACTCTTTGTCGATGGAAGTTCAAATCGACGAGGAGCGGGGGCAGGAGTACTGCTGATATCCCCAAATGGAGAGATAATAGAACAATCCATCCGTTTGGGGTTCAAGGCCTCAAACAATGAAGCTGAATACGAAGCATTAATTGCAGGACTAAAACTGGCAGCAGCAGCAGAAGCAGATGAGGTAATAGTTTTTTGTGATTCACAGTTAATTGTTAACCAATCAACAGGAGAATTTGCAGCCAGAGACGAGAGGATGTCGGTATATGCAAAAGAAGTTATCAGACTAGCCGAGTTATTTCAAAACTGCCGACTTCTTCAAGTTAGCCGAGATGATAACAGCCACGCCGACGCGTTGGCCAACCTGGCGAGTTCAATGCAGACTGGAAAGACAAGAACAATTATGATTGACTACATGTCGGGCCCGAGCATAGAACCACGGAACGCAAAGCAAGAAACAATGTGTGTCAACATGGGGCCGAGCTGGATGGATGCAATTGTTGCATTCCTGAAAGAAGGAAAACTACCAGAGGATCGCAAGGAGGCACATAAAGTCAGATTGAAGTCGGCAAGATTCAGCTTGACTGCGGACGGACATCTCTACAGAAGGTCCTTCATAGGACCCCTTTTAAGGTGCGTACACCCTTTACAAGTTGAAGATTTTTTATATGAAATTCATGAAGGAATTTGTGGAAGCCACACTGGGGGCAGATCGTTAGCCCACAGGGCCATTACCCAGGGGTATTGGTGGCCATACATGCAAAAAGATGCAGAAGCATACGTAAAGAAGTGCGAACCATGCCAACGGTTTGCACCTTTGATTCATCAGCCAGCTGCTGACCTGAATCTGGTATCCAGCCCTTGGCCGTTTGCCCAATGGGGCATGGATCTGGTTGGACAGCTTCCCCAAGCAACTGGGCAGAGAAAATACTTGCTGGTAGCGACAGATTACTTCACAAAGTGGATAGAGGCAGAACCTCTTGCCAAAATCCGAGATGTGGACGTCAAGAATTTCATATGGAAAAACATTATCACCAGGTTTGGCATTTCCAGAGCCATTGTTGCCGACAACGGAATGCAGTTCGACAGCAAGCTCATCAAGAACTTCTGTGCGAAATTCAAGATCAAGAATTACTTTTCAACACCAAGTTTCCCCCAAAGTAATGGACAAGCAGAAGCATCCAACAAAGTAATTTTGGATGGAATCAAGAAGAGTTGCAGGCAGCAAAAGGGAAGTGGGTAGACGAATTGCCCAACGTGCTTTGGGCATATCGGACTACGCCGAGAAGATCAACAGGGGAATCTCCCTTTGCCATGGCCTATGGCACAGAAGCAGTCATTCCACTGGAAGTCGGCATCCCAGGGATCCGAACCGAGGGAGTTGAAAATGGGACTAATGATATACTCTTAGCCCGAGATCTGGATCTTTTGGAAGAACGAAGAGAGAAGGCTGCAATTCAGCTTGCAGTATACCAACAACAGCTTGCCAGAGCTTACAACAAGAAGGTCAACCCAAGAGATTTTCAAGTCGGCGACCTAGTCTTGAGAAAAGTGGTCGGCAACAAGAAGGATCCCAGAGAGGGCAAGCTTGGCCCAAACTGGGAAGGACCTTACAGAATTACTTCAGTATTAGGTAATGGAGCTTATCGGCTTGAGGACAATGAGGGCAAAGCATTACCAAGACCCTGGGACACTAACAATTACAAGCTTAGAGAGTGAAGAGAGGAAGAGAATTACAGAGAGTTAATTGTAATTCTTACTATTCATTCAATATAGTGAATCAGCTGCCCGTGGACGTAGGCAATTTTGCCGAACCACGTTAAATTCTTTGTGTTATTATTTGTGCCATCTATTTTGCCTGTTTCTACAGTTGAATCAATAAGGTGGCAATGTGATCAGAAAATCACACACCACACAACTCTTTCTATTCTACTATATCTGAAAATAAACGAGGCCAAATGCATCACTGTTTACGTGATGATGCACACACCCTAGAATTTATGCAAGGATGATGCGTACATTAGCCAAGTTAGTCAAACCGTCTAAACCCTACAGTTGTGAAACCCACCCACCCACCACCCACCCCCCCCCCAAAAAAAAAAAATTTCGAGGTTTATTGGTTGGGTTAATTTAACTTTGGAATGTAAATTGCTCCTCCCCTCCATATTAGAACTCATAAGGCTGGTTATAGGTTTTATTTTGATAATTTAAATTAGGGGAAATTATCAGAAAGTCCTATTTACCATCTATTACTCCATCTAGTCCCACATTTATTCTCTTAGATTGACAAATCCTGTTTGATATGTTTTATGGACAGTCAGGTCCCGTTTTAAATTTATGTGATGTGTGTATGGACAAATTTGACCTTCTTTTGTTTGTTCTTTTATAGATATATATTGGGATTGAATGCAGATTTTGTGGGATAAGTTTGCTCATCCACGTTTGGTAATTGGATCCATGTTTTTGGGTTATGGAGTCACACAACATTGCGTGGACCAACAAATGTGAACCCAACAAATCATCAATTATTATGTGAACCATAAGTACATCGGACGATGAAGGGCCCATTGATCTGGACCGAAGAGTGGGCGTTTCTTGCTGAGTTCAGGAGAAAGCCATTCTTTCCGGCGTTCTTCGGACCATTCAGCGTGCCGGTCCGAGATAGGAACCAGAACTTAGTTACTCAGTTTTCCACAGTTTGACCCTCTGTTTTGCAATTGCCATCTGTGACGATTTTTTTGTTTTATCCAAATATTAAACCAAACGTTGCCCTAGTTTTCACGGTCTCTCGAAATCTACACTCACTTTCTGAATCATCCCTGCAAAAATCGAACCCTTGTTCGTTCCGATCTCTGTTTACTACTCACACCATGTTCGATGAAAGCCTTCAAAATCTCTAACCAGAGCTCTAATTCTCGAAATTTAATATATATATAATTCATATATACAGTTGGATATGTATAGAGATCGAGGAGGCGGAGGTGGATCCTCGAAGTCGGAGATCGTTGGTGAGCCGTTAGATCGGAAGCGTCTCAACGACGCGTTAGATAAGCAGTTGCAAAAATCGTCACCGTCGGCTTCAAGGGGCTTGAACAGCGGCAACAAGGACAAAGATAAAGTGTGATGTTTTCGACGTTTCGATGTGAACCTCACCGAGTGAACCCCACAGTGTGGAACCGGTGACGTTTCGATGCGAACCTCACCGAGTGAACCCCATAGTCCTAATATTGCAAGAAGTTCTACCGATATCACAGATGCAAAACATTTTGAGATTACCTTAACCTTATTTGCTCGGTGACGTTTGTGACGTTTGTGACGTTTCGATGTGAACCTCACCGACGTCACAAACGAACTTACACTACAACAACAGTTGCCAATTGAGGAAGATCCTCCCCATTTTTGAACATTGCATACATGTTGTTGAGCCAAATAGATATTGCTGTGCATGCACCACCTGCCCACATCCTGCAGAATCATCAACACCAATACAACAATAAAATTAATTGCACAAAACATGGTGACATATATATATATTTTTTTTTTTCCCTTCTTTATGGTATGAGCAATGGATGATTGAAAAATGCTCATCATACCTGTGTACATCTACAGCCACACAAGTTTGTTCTTACGAAACAACTCTGCAAAAAGCCCCCTCACATCAATATAGGTGAGATTGAGAACGATAATTGGTGGAATCGGTGAGGTTCACGTCGAAACATCACAAATGGCAATTGGAAAACAAAGGCTCAAACTGATGTAAAGCTGAAACGTGACACAATCCACGTTATGGAAAAAATAAAATAAAAATTTCAAATTCACGTCACAACCCACGTCACAGAAAAAGAGTACTATTACTTTTTTTTGGAACGTGAACCTCACACACCCCTTCCCATAAATACATGCGGGTCTACAAACTCAAATTAACACTTTAATGGCAAAATAGTAAACAAACAACCCAAAGGACTAAACGGTTTAAAAGAAAACAATTAGGACCACATGATCTACAAGATGATTAAATGGGATTTACTGGTCAATTCCCCTTTAAATTATTTATTTATAGAATACTTTGTTTATATTATTTACAAATATATATATATATATTATGTGGATCTGATAATCGTAACCTATTCAATTTATCATGTTTATCACAAAAATATATATATATATATATATATATATATATATATTTATTTTTAAGGGAGCTTTTTTGATAAATCCACTTTCTAAGAGTTTTATTCCATCCAACCCATATTCTTTTTGACTATTCCATTAGGTCCTATTTGAGATAAGAAGATCAAAATACCCTTTTCATCTACTTATGTTCCATTTAGTTCACATTATTTTCTTATGTTTCAATAAGTCCTATGGGTGACATAATTACCAAAATACCCCTAATGTGAATGTTCACACCGTCAATGTGAATGTTCATATCATCAATGTGTAGGGGCCCGGCCTATGTCGATCCTCGTGGGTGCTCGGAAAAATTCGAGTCAGGTCGGGGCGGGCCCGGCCCATTGACAATGTGAATATTCACATTGACATGTTAATAGTCACATTAATAGGAGTGTAAAATTGGCCCGCGTCCCGTGGCAGCACAAAACCCGCCTGCGGCCCATGGGCGGCCTGGGGCGGGCCCGATCCGACCCGTTGAGAATGTGAATATTCACATTGACATGTTAACATTCACATTGATAAGAGTATAAAATTGGCCCGCGGCCCGGGGCGGGCCCGACCCATTAACAATGTGAATATTCACATTGACCTGTTAACATTCACATTTATAGAAGTCTAAAATTAACCCGCGCCTCGTGGTTGCCCGAAACCCGTCCACGGCCCGTGGGCGGCCCAAGGCGGGCCCGGCCAGGCCTGTTGACAATGTGAATATTCACATTGATATGTTAACATTCACATTGATAAGAGTATAAAATTGGCCAACGGCCTAGGGCTGGCCCGGCCCGGCCCGTTGACAATGTGAATATTCACATTGATATGTTAATATTCACATTGATAGGAGTGTAAAATTAGCCCGTGTCTCGTGGCTGTTTGAAACCCGCCCATGGCCCGTGGGCGGCCCGGGGCGAGCCTGGCCTTTTTTTTTAATTCTTTTTAATTTTTTCTACCAAAATTTTATTATTTTCCACAAAAAAGACACTAGGCCTCGGTGCGGGCCGGGCCTCGGACCGAGCCTTGAATGGGCCTTAACCGGGCTGATGGGCTTGGCCGGGCTTCAAAGTGATGGCCTAGGCCCTAGCCTAGGGTCTCGGATTAGGCTCGAGCCTGGGCCCAAACGAGCCTTTCTCGGGCCGGCCCATGGGCCAAAAAATTAGGCCCAGGCCCTAGCCTTGGCACAAGGGTATTCGAGTTTTGGACGGCCGATGGATCAAGCCTCGGGTCGGGCCGGTGGGCCTAGGCCTGGCCTCGAGCTTAGGTCGGGCTTGGGCGGGCCTGGTTATTTTTTTTTAATTCTTTTTAATTTTTTCTACCAAAATTTTATTATTTTTCACAAAAAAATACATTGCGCCTCGGGTGGGCTAGGCCTCGGATCGAGCCTTGAATGGGCCTTAAGCGGGCCGATGGGCCGGGCCGGGTTTCAAAGTGCTGACCTAGGCCCTAACCTAGGGTCTCGGACATGCTCGGGCCCAGACCCAAACGAGCCTGCCCCAGGCCGTGGGCGGGCTTCGGGCAGCCCACAGGCCGCGGGCCAATTCTACATTCCTATCAATGTGCATTTTAACATGTCAATGTAAATATTCACATTGTCAACGGGCCGGGCCGGGCCTACCCCGAGCAGAGGGCAAGCTTCGGGCAGCGGACAAATTTTATACTCCTATCAATGTTAATGTTAATATGTCAATATGAATATTCACATTGTCACGGGTCGGGCCAAGCCCACCTCGGGCTGCGGTCGGCCTTCGGGCTGCCCACGGGTTGCGGGCCAATTTTACACTCTTATCAATGTGAATGTTAACATGTCAATGTGAATATTCACATTGTCAACGGGCCGGGTCAGGCCCGCCCTGGGCCGCTGGCCAATTTTATACTCTTATCAATGTGAATGTTAACATGTCAATGTGAATATTCACATTGTCAACAGGCCGGGCCGGGCCCGCCCCGGGCCGCCCACAGGCCGTGGGCGGGTTTCGGGCAGCCACGAGGCGCGGGCTAATTTTATACTCCTATCAATGTGAATGTTAATATGTTAATGTGAATATTCACATTGTCAACGGGCCGGGCCTGCCCTGGGCTGCGGGCGGGCTTTTGGCCGCCCATGGGCCGCGGGCCAATTTTATACTCTTATCAATGTGAATGTTAACATGTCAATGTGAATATTCACATTGTCAACAGGCCGGATCGGGCCCGCCCCGGGCCGCCCATGGGCCGCGGGCGGGTTTCCCGCCGCCACGGGATGCGGGCCAATTTTACACTCCTATTAATGTGAATGTTAACATGTCAATGTGAATATTCCCATTGTCAATGGGTCGGGCCGAGCCCGCCCCGGCTCGCGGGCGGGTTTCGAGCCGCCCACGGGCCAATTTTACATTCCTACCAATGTGAATTTTAAAATATGAATGTTCACATCATAAAATTGCTAACCGTTCAAAAACTATTTATAAGGGTATCAAAATTAAATATAAGGGCATAAGTGTCCAAGAAAATAGTGTAAATCAAGAAAAAAGACTTCATAGAATAAAACTATACATACATGGGACTAAATGGATTAAAAAATTCCTTCATGGACTTCTTGGGGTAAAACACTTCTAAATGGGATTTATCAATAATTTTCCGTATTTTTAAATACACAATTATTGTTTATTTTTTTTAGTGACAAACACGATAAATTATATATGTTACGATTATCGGATAAGCTTAATTTTTTATAAATGATATATACACTATAACATATAAGAGTTTTAGAGACCAAATTTTTTGGTCTCTAAAAGTGAAAATTTTGTTACAAAAGACATTTAGAGATCAATTTTTATCGTCATGGGGATAGTCACTAAAAAGTCGTCATAAAAAGTCAAAAATAAGAATTTTTTGCAATAAAATTTTGAAAATGTCACTAATAAATAGACTTTTAGAGACAAAATAATTTGGTCTCAAAATAGTTTATTTTCTGAAGCAACAAATTTGGTCCCAAAAAGATAATAATTCATCACTAGTGTCCAATTTTTGTTGTTAAAAATATAATGACACTTTTCACAATAAAAATATTTAGTTTCTAAAAAATAATTTTACTCTTAAATTTTAGTCTCTAAAATTTTAATTTTTTGTAGTGATATGAATTGCGTGATAAATTGAATAGACCATTAAACTAGGCTCTAATTTATGTGGTCCAATTGGAGAAGATAGTACAAATCATTTAGCCTAGTTTAATGGTTAAAAAATTATTTTAAAATTTAAATAATTTAACCATTGCAATTTAACCAACTTTGTGCTTGCTTTGGGACTGCATATATTTTGCTGGATTGCTGGTGCCAAACTGATTTCGATGCATTTTATCTGGCTATGATGCAATTTCCTTTATAGTAGTTTATTGATGTACCATTGATCTCTATTTTTTCTTGTTTCAACAGTAAATTCTCTTTTTGCTGTTTAAAAAAAATCGTCAAAATGATTGGTTGGACCACATTTGAGCATGGAACAAAATGAGTAGCAAAAGATTTTTAAAAAATAAAAAATAAAAAAAAAGTCAATGAAATTTTTCTGGAAATAGTTGAAAGCAATACAAGGATTCAATATCATAAGAATATTAGTGTTACAATTTGAAAGTAAAATTGGCAACTGGTTTTAAGAATTTGGCAGAGCTTAGAAAGTAGAAAGCTAGCATTATAATCATAACGATATAGTATAACATCCCATATCCAGTAAAATTGAATCCTCAATTCGTCTTGCAGTAATTCTATTATTCTATTAATACAAGTTACAGCCATAGAAAAACAACTTGAACATACAATTGAAAACAATAGAATGTCAAAACAAACAATAATAGAACATAGTAGTAGAATTCAAATACATACATAGACAAACATAAGTGTCTTAAATTCAAAGGGAGATGATAGAGCAAATGGTCTGTATGAAAGTAAGCACTAGCAATACAATTGCAGCAACTGTTGAAGCAACTCTCCATGGGCTGCTAAAATAATCTCGTTTTAGTGTTGCTTTCCAATCGTGCCAAGGAACCTTGCAATACGAATTCAAGTCTTCGGAAATACCGCAAAAGTAGTAGTTGCTACCCCTTATAGGAACATGTGTTGTAAGATTGTTAAATAGGTTCGACACAGCAGATTTGTCACCAAGCCAGTTCTCCAAGATTCCATTCTTTTCAAGGATTTCTACATCTTCAGGGGTGTCAATAAGGTTGTCCATGAAGACAATATAATCAATTATGTAACTATTATGTCGATGAAGATACCACTCCAAAACAATGATGTTTCTAAGCACCTGTTCTGTTTCATCTGTTATGCGCAAGTGTGGGATTTCCAACACTCCTTTATTAAATTGTATGTTAAGCAAGCATTTGGTTGAGGAGCCAACCCTAAACTTCACTCCAGTCTTGTGAAGTGCTGTTGCATTTTGAATTCGTACGTACTTAACAATGTCTGGTGGCACTGATCTTTGGGATAATGGTGCATGATATATCCTCAATAAATCATTAAAATGTCGTACATCAGAACTTCTTGTGATTTGCTTTAAATCCGGATTGTGATTGGAGATACAAAAAAATTTGAATTGCCGCATTGAACATACTAGAAATGAATGATGAAAAGTATTCTGTGATTGAGAGTTGTAGGCTAGGTTAAAAAGTCCCTCAAGAACAAAGAAGGGAAGCTGATTTTCAAGTAACAGCAAGTCCAATCGCAGAAAATAGTTCAACTGGGACTTCATTATGGCCTCAATGATGAAACTGCTATCGAGTAGAATCATTTTGACAAATTCATCACTGCTAAGCTCAATGCTTTCTGCATAACAATTCCGGATTCTTTTTTCCCAATTCTTTATCAGTTTGACACAATCCTCCAAATTAATTGTTTCATGATCAAGAAATGACTCTAAACACCTCATCTTTTGCTCTTCCATGCCTTTCAAGCATTTTTCACTGCGATGAAGAGGTCCGATAGAAACCATCTGAGGCGTGTAGGCCACTTCGTTTAATTGTCGAAGTTTTCTAGGAACTCGACAGATACAATTCTCAGCAACAGACGATGGTGGTGGCAAGCATGTTAACATTTGTCTAATGGAATTTTCCAGTTCGCCATAGTTATCTTTGATCTCATGATTTGAACTTGAGTTTTCCATTTCAAGTCCACAACCAGCTGTGTCTAATGTTTCCGTCTTCTCATTCTTTTCCTAGTGACAATTATTAGAAAGATAAAGGAATACACAATCAGCGCAATGTTCCCCTTATGCATGCATTAATTGGTGGTTGATGAAAGAAGAAATTGAGAAAAGCTTCAACCTACAAACAGGGCCGGCTCAACCACATGGGTGACCTAAAGCAAAAAATTAAAGTCAGGCTGTTTTTATTTTGTTTTGTTTTCTTCTTTCTCAGGTGAAGAACATATTGAAATAGATTTTTACTAGATATGAAAGAATATTAGACTTTTTTTTACTAATTTTTTTTATCAAATTTAAATTTGATGCAAGATTTGGCGAAGGATTGGAGATGCTCTAATCCAATCTATTTATTATTTCATATTATTACGTCGTGCTCATGTGTCTCGTCAATAAATTTTATTCTTATTTAAAAATGTCAAGTGTATGAAAAAATTAAAATTTTTCCTTACAAGTTAAATTTAGTGAAATTAATTGAATGAAATTATTCATAAGAATTTTTTATTTTAACTAAATTTTATTTTCTTAATTTATGAGTGTGAGAGAGTGGAAGATAGACTTTTACTAGTACACAAATGATAGGAATCTCTACTAAATTACTAAGTTTTTTTACCAATTACGCAAATGAATGTGGTCTTTGGTGTAGAGCCAATGTATGAAGTGGACAAAAAATTTGATAATCTTATTGTAGTTTGGAAAAGTTACCGATATTTTTTATTTTTTATTTTTTATTTTACCTATAAAATTTCAACTCAAAATGAGGCCTCTTGTTCTACCGAGGTCTAAAGCAAGTGCTTGATCACTTGCTGCCTCCTTGAGTCGGCCCTGCCTACAAAAAAATAAAAAATAAATAAATAAATAAATAAATAAATAAAATTCCCCACTTTTCTATTCATTTTTTGTTTAACAAACTCATAGATTTTGTGGAGGTATAATTTTTGACATGTCCACGTGGCACCATCTCATGTTGAGGTGTCATGTGGCAAAGTCAAGGTATGAAAACAATCCGTACCTAGGTTGACACATTTGTTAAACGAAATGAGTGTTAGGAAAGAAGTGACTCCTAAGTTAGGCTGGGACGGATTTAGGATTATGATTTTGGAAGGGTTAAAGTATGTTTAACTTTTAATTAATAAAATTTAAAGTTCAATATTAATTTTTACTAACATGAAAAAAAATCAATAATGTTACGATAAAATATTGAATTATATATTCTTTGTCAACATAATTCACTACAAAAAGATGATCACATAATTGAGAATATTTTTTTTCCCATATTCACTTACAAAAAGTAGTAACTATTTCTACATGTATTTATTTACTAAAATTAGGCATCTTCAATTGAACTCGACGCTCTTTTATAATATCAAAAGCATGAATGATAGAGTCTATATCAAACCCTCGAGCAACGTCTTTTTCAATATACGTAATCAAGTAACTAGCCAGAAAACCATCTTCCATCCTGTTACGCAATTTAAACTTAACGAGTTTCATAGTTGAAAATGCACATTCTGATGTAACAGTTGAAACAAGTAAAGTCAACACAAAATTGATCAATCTATCAATAAGAGGATAACTTGTTGACTTTTTTTGTTTTTGCCAACATAACTCAGAAATGGTTGACACAGCTTCTGAAATTCGGAAAATATGAAAGAGTTGCGATTGGGAGCTCGAAAGAGCTTCCCCGAATCTGCCCCGAAATCAAAACAACGCCGTTTTCGGAGTTTTGAATTTTTTTTTTTTTTTTTTTTCAGATGAAGAAGAAAATCAGAAAAGAAGGAAGAAGAAGAAGAAGGAGGCGAGGCGGGGCGGGGCGGGGCGGAACTGGAGGGGCCATCAACCAGGGCGGAGGTGCGGCGGAGGCGGGGCGGAGCTTGAGGGGCCATCAACCATGGCGGATGAGCGGCGGGGCGGAGGTGCGACGATCGGAGCAGAGGCCATCAACCAGAGGCGACGCCGGGCGAAGGCGGAGGCGCGGCGATCGGCGATCGGCGACGGCCTCTCCCTCTCCCTCTCTTTCTCTCCTTCTCCTTCCCTGCGTATCAGACTGAGGAAGAAGAAAAAAAAAAATTGAATGGCAGAAACGACGTCGTTTCAGGCATTCGGGGGAGAATTTTTCGAGGCACAAAACATTAACCAATATGAAAATATCAAGCTTATAGTTTTTCAACTGATACTTCAAATGCAATTTTTTTTTGTTCAGCGAAATCCATGGGATAAAATTTATTTGCAAGATTGCAAATATCCTCAATTTTGAATGATCTATAACCATCCTTATGATCCAAAATTGAGCTAAGAACAAGTAATTCTATTACATCTTTTTTAAATCTATTGTTTAATTCTTGTAACTGAGAATCAATTGTAATTGAAGGGACTACTCTATATAATTTTAAAATTATCTAAAAATAATTTAGGAGTGCGATTTTTTATAATTTTAAATTATTTTAAAATTTCTACTATAATATATGATATTTTTAAATTTTTTTTAGGAGGGGTTGTGTGTGTGTGTGTGTGTGTGTGTTGGGGGGGGGTGGGGTGGTGGTGGTGGTGGTGGTGGTGGTGGTGGGGTTTTACTTACAATTATTTTGAAGAAAGGTTAATCCTAATCCAATTAGGAAAAAGGAGTCTTAGATAGTGTGTTGTTCCTAAAGGGACGTGATTGACATGAAAACAACTATCAGGAGATGACATGACAGGTGACACTATATAAAGGTAAGTATCCCCAGGGTTAGAGGTTCATGTACGTTACTGCATTCAAGTTATTTATCCATCATATCTCTTGTGATGTTGTTGATTGTAGGGCAAATTACACTGATATTTTTTGAGATTTTTATTTAGATCTCGTTTGGGAATTTTTTTTTTAGTTAAAAAATTAAAAAGTTATTAAATTAGTTAAAAAGTCAACAATTCATATTAAAAAGTCAAAAATTTTCTTTTCTTTCTATTTTTTGTACATCTTTTCGTAAAAAGTTAAAAAATCATCCCAAACATACTAGTTTTTTTTAGCTCATATTTTAGCTAAATAATCCAAAAGTTACCAAATTAGCCTGTTCCCAAACGAGACCTTAATACAAATTCTTTCATCACGTTTAAAAAATTACAATTATTTCTCTTGTCAAATTAAGATAATATATTTGTCTCTTAACATTTTTACACATAAAATAATAAAATAATATTGAAAGGTTGGGGTACTTACAACTATTTTGAAAGGTTAAGACCATCTCCAACCCTTCACTAAACCTAGAATCAAATTTGAAATTTGGTGAAAAAAGCATTGTTTGGAGTTCCAACGGTTTCACCAAATTGATATCAAATCGAGAATTCACCAAACGTTTCACCGAAACGAGGACATGCTCCGCATTTCATCAAAACACTGTGCGTGACCGTTGGGGAAGACCAACCGGTTGACCGGCTGGTTGACCAACCGGTCGACCACCAAAAGGTTCAAACAGTTCTAAAAAAAGGTCAAACAGTTGAAAAAAAAAAAAAAAATTTTACCTTACCAGTCGACCAGCCGGTTGACCGGCCAGTCGACCAACCAGTCGACCATTAAAATGTTCAAAAAGTTCAAAAATAAAAAATAAAAAAATAAAAAATAAAATAAATTTTTTTTTTGGCTTAACTGATCAACCAACCGGTGGTTATCCCGGCACAAATTTGATAAAAATTAATCGTTTAAACACTCGGTATCAAATTAAAAAAAAATTAATTTTTAACTCAAATTTAATGAAAGTTTTGATTCAGGATTAGAGATGCTCTCATCCTAATCTAATTAAGAGAAAGGAGTCTTAGACAGTGTGTTGTTTCTAAAGCGACGTGATTGACATGAAAACAACTATCAGGAATGACATGACAGGTGACACTCTGGTCAAGTTTGGGTACTCCCAAATAATTCAAAAAGTTAAAAAGTTACTCAAAAAATTAAAAAGTTAACACTATTCACTAAAAGTCAACAATTACGGCTGCACAACTCCCAATTCAAATTTTCCTCTAAAAATCAATTTTCACAATTTTTTATTACATATTTTTCCATAAAAAGTCAAAAAATTAACCAAAACATCCATATTTTCAACCTCAATTTTTTTTTTTAAAAAGACAAAAAGTACACTTATTTAATCTCCCTAAACTTGGCCTCTATATAAAGGTTAGTATCCCCAGGGTTAGAGGTTCATGTACATTACTGCATTCAAGTTATTTATCCATCATATCTCTTGTGATGCTGTTGATTTTAGGGCAAATTACACTGATATTTTTTGAGATTTTAATTTAGGTTTCGTTTGGGAATTTTTTTTTTAATTAAAAAGTCAAAAAATTATTAAATTAATCAAAAAGTAAATAATTCATATCAAAAAGTCACAGATTCTCTTTTCTCTCTACTTTTTGCACATCTTTTCATAAAAAATCAAAAAGTCATCTCAAATATACTAATTTTTTTTAGCTCATATTTTAGTCAAATGGCCAAAAAATTACTAACCCAAACGAGACCTTAATACAAATTCTTTCATCACGTTTAAAAAATTACAATTATTTTTCTTGTCAGATTAAGATAACATATTTGTCTCTTAACATTTTTACACATAAAATAATAAAATAATATTGATATTTTATTCATATATTTCAAAAGAAATAACAACCATCTTTTCTAGTTTAACTCACACAAAAAATTGAATTTATTTATTTTTTGTGTTTTTTTTTTATTTTTACTAAATTTTTATAATATTTTAAGCAATTTTTTTTTTTTTTTTTTTAGATACATCTAACCTAAATATACTTAAGAAGTATAATATTTTGAGATTTTTTTTTTAAATTCACCAAATACAAAAATATAAAAAATCAATAATACTATAATAAATGTGAATGACGGTATTTGATAATACTGTAATAAATGTGGGTGAATAGACGAGAAAGAAAAATAATGGTGGAAATAAAAATGAAAAATTGTATTCATATATAAAAATTAATACAAAAAAAAATCATAAAAATATTGTGATAATAATATTATTTTAAATATAAATCATGTTAATGAGTGTTTTATTTTAAAATGAAAGGTCACCATTAAACTATATAATTGTATTTGAAAATTTTATATAAAATTTATGTTTGTATATCATCACTCAATAAGAATATGTTCAGGTAGAATTTAATAAAAGTTGTAGAATGTAGTCATGATGATAGGGAGAAAAAATGGTAAGAAAAATGGCAAAATAATCATTTAGAAAATTTTAGGATATGACATCAGTTATTTAGGGAACAATTTGTAATGAGATTACAAATTTTAAAAAAATAAATGTAATTTTTTAAATGTGAGAAAGAATCTATATTGAACAAAACCTTAGGTGTGTGCGTGTAATTCATCCTTGATTTTATTAGTGCATCCAAGTAAAATTTTATCCTCAAAGAAAAGCAAAGAGCGCCATGGTCTGAAATTCCTTTATAAAGAAATCGAAGCAGCATCATTGCTTGCGATACTTATGTGAATTCTTGCCTTGATAATCTGGTCCAACTCTGTAAAATTCTTCCTTTCCTTTGAAATGTATTCCCGATACTTTAAAACCATCACTTCAACTCAATTTGGATAGGCTTGATAATAATCTCATTAGAGCTACCTTAGCAGAGTTGGACATTCAAGCCTTGGATATTTCCCCGTTAATATGATTTAGGTTCTATATTTGAACCTCACTATCCATTCGATAATTAAAATACTTTCACGTGTTTGCTCATTATAAAAAAAAAAAAAATAAATTTCACCACATGAAGATGGGTTGAGAATATAATATAAATAATAAAATTATCCCTCCTTTTAACAACTTAAACATTTAGAGCAATGGGCTTAAAAAAATTCAACAAGAATTAGAGCATAGTGTGATGAAAACTTACAGGATATGCAATAAGTAATTCAATCTGTTGACTTCAGGAAGACCTCTCCTTAGTATCCTTCTTCTTCAACAGATACTTTCTAAAAAAAACAAATCTGTTTGCTATCATTTGTAATAAGGACTAATTTCATTGTGCTATACCATCCGTGGTTAAGCATGTCTCAATTTATAGAGCATAAATAATTCTTGAACCTCATTTCAAAAAAAGTTTGTCACAGTACAAATATGTGATTCTTTGCTTATTTGTGGAGGCAATTTATGGGATGCTTAATCCGGTGGTGACGTCAAGAATTTTTATAAACGAGATTACTCTATAAATTTAAATTTTACAAATTTTAC
This sequence comes from Camellia japonica, assembly GCA_030407325.1. NCBI lineage: Eukaryota > Viridiplantae > Streptophyta > Magnoliopsida > Ericales > Theaceae > Camellia > Camellia japonica. The sequence goes on from JAPPVO010000019.1 coordinate 140,564,445, forward strand.
AATAACTAAACAACGTTCACTTTGTTTAGTTTTGAGTTTTCAAAATAGTTTTACTTTTTATTTTTTGTGCTTTATTACAGTATAAATAAATTATTATCTAACTATAATATGATGTAGATATAATTCATACAACTATTAAATTCTATTTTCGGATTTCTTTTACAAAATTAACAATACAAAATGATTTTCTCAAAATCAATCTCAAAATACCAACATTCTTAACATTTCAACATAATTTTTCTTCTAAAAATTAGCAAACAAAAATCTGAAAATATATCTATATGCAATACCGCTTATAATGATATATTTTCTCAAAATAACACTAACAAAGATTTAATGTAAAAATATAAAGAAAGTCTCTACCTCAAATAATGAAAAAAAGCAGATCTGGAAGGCAAATCTTACCTGATCATGAATCCGAGACTACTGTTGCGAAGATCACGACGAGCTCTCCAACTTTCATTTACAATATTTTTATAAAATCTCACTCTAAATACTCCAATTTCAAGCTTAAAGTTTGAGTAAAAATGATGAACATGAAAAGAGAGAGAGAGAGAGAGAGAGAGAGAGAGAGATGCTGAGAGGGAGAGAGAGTTCAGCAAAATGGAAAACAAAAAGGAGGGGAAGGCAAAGGCACAGGCACGGGGGAGACAACCCACGTGGGTTTGGTAGCTTTTCCCAAAAAAAAAAAAAAAAAAAATGATTTTCAAAAAAATATTATAATTTTTTATAATAATATTTTCAAATTTTATGATATAAATTATAAAATGACATAATTTTTCTCACCACAAAATATAATATTTTTATATACCATAAAATATAATATTTTGTTTATTACAAAATATACACTCATTTTATTCACTATAAAAATATATAATTTTTTTTTATCATATGGTACACACCATAAAACCAACTATTAAATATTTATTATAATCCTATATAACAAATAATAATTACTCTCAATGTGATTACCACCAATCACATAATTAAAAAGGCCCAAACAGTTAAACATAAGTCATTAAACAAACTCAATTTAAATTAAATCTAAGTCATGGGTCTTGAATTTAAATTCTCACTCATAAGCCAAACATCACCCAATTATATATCAAATTAGACCCAACAAATCTATCCAAATCATGATCTAAACATTAAAAATTAAATAACAAAATTCTGCTATAAATTAAACTGAACACTAATCAGTCCGTGAATTTTCATAAAATAAATACTCATCACTTAATTCTGAAATTTTTATCCCACGTGCTAGACTCATATGGGAACAACATTTAAAATTTTCATAATTTTCTGAGATCGGTAACTATTTTTAAAAAATACAAAACCAAACTATTTTCGCACAGAATTTACATAGCACTCAAATTCGAAAATTTGCTCAATTAAATTATGCACTAACTATTTTTAAAAAAAAAAATTATGGGTCACTACAAATAAAAAAAAAAAATCAATAGATAGGTTCATAAAAATTGAACAGATAAAAAAGTTTCAACAGATAGGTTCAAATAAATTGAACATATGGGTTCAAAAAAATTGAACTTTCAATAGATAGGTTAAAGGGTAGAATTAAATACAAAATGTCTTCCAAAATAATAAAATATATTTCTCACCACAATATTTCACACCTATTACGGAAATTAAGTAAAAAGTCAATTTTGACTTTTTTTTTTTTTTTAAATAGAGAGGTAATATAACTCAAAAAAATAAAAAATAAAATTGACTTTTAACCTACTTTTCAAAATAAACCAAAAAGTGTACTTCCCACCAAAGAATAATACTCAGGACTTGATACCTTACACTCTCTTTAAAATAGACTTTTCACCAATGTAGAGAATTTTTGTATTTTTTTTTATTTAGTGAATTTTTAAAATATTTTTTGACAATGTTTTTTAAATGTAAGTGGATCTCGAAAATTTATTAAAAGAAAATTCTTAAAATATTTAAAAGTTGACTAAAGATAATAAAATAAATAAATAAATAAATAATGTAAAATAAAAAGAGAAATTGGTGATAAATCCAATCTAAAAAAAGTTTAAGACATTATGGCTTACTTTGACAAGTTAGTAAAAAGTCAGTTTTTGCTTTTTCGACTAAAAAAGCCAATAGTCAGCTTTTTACCAACTTCTCAAAACACCACTATGTCGAGTGGATACTTTTATGGTGGTGAGAGATCCACATTTTGTAAGATAATTTGGTAAGAAATTCTAAAGGACATTTTGTTTTTAATTTTATCCATTAACTTTTTTTTATCTGTTTGACTTTTTATTGACTACCTGTTCAAATTTATATCCATCTATTCAATTTTTTCTATCTGTTCAATTTTTTTTTGTCTATCTGTTCAAATATTTGGTCTATCTATTCAATTTTATATTTATTTGTTCAAATTTTTTAACTATCTATTCAATTTTTTTCCCTATCTGTTCCATTTTTTTCCTAAATTCTATCTGTTCAATTTTTCTTATATATTAAAATAACAATTTCTTATATGTTACTCAAATTTGGATGCCCATTTTTTCTATATGTTTGAAATTCACAAACTAATTTTGCTATTTGTTGGAATTATCCATATCCACATCCACCACCAACACTCAAATATCACACAAAATTCACAAAAATTTTATTTGTACACTTTTAAAATTTTTGACAGATTGCTATCTGTTGAACCAAACAAAACCTATATGTCCAAATTTTGAACATATCTCTTCAATACTACTACAGATCTATTTAGATCTATGCCAACATTTATTATCATCAACAACAGCAACAACAACAATCAACAATAACCAACGACAAAAAAATTAAAATAAAGAGGAGAGAGAGAGAGAGAGAGAGAGAGAGAGAGAGAGAGAGAGAGAGAATCTGCCTATCTGTTCACAAAAAAAACAAAAAAGGACAAATCCGAACAACACATATCCGAAAACTAAACAGCGTAGATCTACAACAACCGAATCGAACAACAGATCCAAACCTAACAACAGATATACCAATGATGACTATGAGGAACTATCCACTGCAATAATATAGATTTGTTGTCAACACCACTAAAAACAAAGATCTGAAAGCAAATCAAAACAAAATGGTTGAATCAAGGTTATTGTTGAGCTTGTTCAAAAAATATGTCCATTAATTAAAAAAAGAAAAAGAAAAAAAGACCAAGTTCATGATCAACATCAGTAAATGAACAAAATCTGAGACTGAATAATCTTTTATGTTTGTTACCTCGCAGCAGGGTTTGTCACTTCGCAGTTGACTGGCATCAAAAAGGAGATCATCCAAGAGGAGATCGTCTCCGGCGACATCAACAACTCTACTTTGGAGAGATCTGACGATACATCTCTCCGAGAGAGTAATCTTCGAATTCTAGAGAGAGAACGTAGCTATGGCGACCTCGCTTCTCTCTCCTCTTGCCGCTACAACCATCGCCACCGACAACTGCGAACCAGTGATGGATACGCCTCGTTCACCGGCGGTTACGCCTTGTTTCGGCCTCGATCGTAGCAGATCTCAGTTCACTTTCGCGAGCTCGTAAACCCTAACCAGAGCGCTCTCTCGCCGGAGGGATGTTCTCCGCCACCACATGAGACATCGGTGGGAGGTCGAAGGCGGCACCGGCAGTGGAGGAGAAGGGAGAGGACGACAGCGGAGGGAGGGAGATTGGCAGTGATGGGAGGGTTTTAGAGAGAAACAGAGAGAGAGCGAGAGAAACCGAGAGGAAAGAGAGAGTTCTGGGAACGTAGCAGATCTCAGTTCATTTTCCAATGTGAGAGTGTTTCGAAAATAAAGTTTAGAGGTTGTTTGGGGTGTCCTAAATACATGCATTTTTTGTCTTTTTGGATTAAAAAGTTAAGGAAAAAAATATGGATGTTTCGGTTAATTTTTTGACTTTTTATGGAAAAATATGTATTAAAAAATTGTATAAAGAAGTGTGTAGGAGAAAATTGGAGATGAGTGAATGACAGCTGTGTACAATCTGCCAGGCGAATTCATGCAAGAAATTATTAGGTACTTTTCGGGCATTGCAGTGGACTAATTTGTTCGGCCCGTGGGGGCCATCACGGGTCCCATTTTGATAATATGAACCGTTGAATGTGTAGAACTCGTCGAGCACTATATGCCTATAAAAAATCACGTTGATCGGATATCGATAGCTATCTGATCAGATTTATTTTTTTCAATTGTTAATTATAACACCATCCATTTTTTCATACAAAACTGTTTTGATCATGTAGTTATCGATATCCGATCAATGTGATTTTTTTCCAAACATTGAACGGTTCAGATTATCAAAACGGGACCCGTGATAAGTCCCTACTGGCTGAACAGCAGTGTGTCAAAATTGCCCCAACCTGTCCTACTGTTCTGTCCCAACGCTGCACGGTCGAAAAGTAAGAATGATTGTTGAGTTGTGTGAATTTGTGAAAAATTAATTTTTTAATATTTTTTTTTAGTGAATAGTGATAACTTTTTAACTTTTTAAGTAATTTTTTGACTTTTTATCTTTTTTAGGCTATGCCAAACCAGCCCTTAGTCCTTTTGTATAACTTTGTCTTTATGCCCATAATATTTAGAGCCACGACTTTAGACAAATAAAATTTAAAGCCTTGTTTGACATAATTTAAAAAATAAAAAAGACACTATCCTATTTAAGTCACGTTATCTTATTTAAGTCACATCATCTCTCTAACACATCATTTCAAACCAAACTCATACCCAACCCATATTTCATAAAAAGTCAAAAAATACACTTATTTAGATTATCCCAAACCAACCCTTAATTTATATTTATATTTATATTTATATTTATGAATTGAGTCATCGAGAGAGACTAATTTAAAACTTCTTAATCAATACGCCTATAATGAATATTCATCCCTATTTGATGTGATCACTTAACTTTTTAATTGAATTAAGTTATATTTAATAAAATATTAACAATTAAATAATTTTTGATAGCTTGTGGGTCAGCTCCGACGTGAGTCCCACTGGCTGAATCCAATCCTCCATTACTTGCAAGTCTTTATAATCAAATTTCTATCAAATTTTTTTTTCTTGCAATGTAGTGCTCCTTTCTCTGTTTGCATGCCATATTATAACTAGTCTCTGCTAGCTATTTGCATGCCATGTGCCATATTCTTGTTTGCATCCCAAATTTGTAATATTTGAATGCTTAATTTGTTTAATTATTTTCCCATAACTCATTGAATTTCAGCCAAAATTCCTCACCTTCTTTGTGGTGTATTTTGATTTTGTTTTCCTGATCATATTCTGTGGTTTTTGAATCTAAGAGGAAAGAGGGGGAAATTCCTACTAAGTTTTTCACCTTTTTCTACTCAAAATCTGCAAAAATTGTTTGGTGTAGTTATTAGAATTTTTGTAATAAGCAAAATGCTTGTTTAGTGGTTGAGTTCCTATTTATTCTTCTACCTAGATTAAAATGTTAAATAAAATATTTTTCATATTGACTATTTGCTTATGAGCTTCAGGTTGAACAATTGGAGCGAGAGGTTGCTGAGCTTTGACATGCCCTTGCTGATAAGCAGGAACAAGAAAATGTCATGCTTTAGGTTTTGCATTGCTTTATGTTTGACAATTAAATATGTAAACAATTGGTTATGTTCTCTTATGTGATAAAGATTTCTAACAATATCTTGATTATGACTTATCTGATAGGTCATGAGGGCATAGCAAGAACAAAGGGTAACAGAAGATGCGCACAGATGTGCTAAGCAAGATGCAGCAGCTCAGAGATATGCTGCTCAAGTGCTTCAGGTTTTACTTTTTTGCTTTAAACTTATTTTTTTAGTACTGCTTTACTATAATGTTGGGTGGTTATTAGACTTTATACAACCCATGCAAATTAGAGATATCATGCAAATCACAAGGTAAACAAAGCAAGTACGCGAGCACAACAATCTAGTTAGTTTTTTTCTTTTTTTCTTTTTTTTAAAAAAAAAACCAAAATTATAGGATGCAAAATACAAGAAACTAGATTGTTGTTGATCTTACCTAGTCATTGGCATCTGAGCATTGAACATTGTTTTTTTGTATATGTGGAAGATAGATCATATTAATAGAAAGGCATACCTACTGTCTAGTCCTATTTCATATTGATAGAAATCGCTTAGCATATACTTATTGCACTTTGGTTTGTTGATGTCCTTCTAGACATTGTAGTTATTTAAGTTGATGTCAATGGAGTCCTTTTGGACATTTTGGTTATTTAGGTTGATGTCAATACCTCCAAATGGACAATATAGTGTTGGATTATTGAATACATATACTTATTGCACATTTTTTTGTTGTCATGAGGAACATCTGATCACAACATATGTTGAACTGTTGACTTGTAGACTCTAACTGAAGAAAACCCAACTTGATTTTTGTTTAATTCTTCAGAAAACATAGTTCAAGGTCAATAATAGAGTGTTAGATGGGACTCTTTTCTTTGTTTTTCTTCCCTTTCTTTCCTTTCTTGTCCCATGGTTTGTTCTACATCATTCCTCTCCCTCCTCTCATATGACACCTACACAACTCCTCTTGCCGTGAGGGATTAATTTATTTACAGTGATTTTTTTTCTCAGTACTAATTTAAGTATTCTATTGTTAATTGTTAGTAATTGCTTTTGTTCCTAACATAAAGTTTGGCTATAGTGATGGATCAATACACATCATTGTGTTGGCTACATATTTTGTATAAGCCAATTACAATTTAACGCGTGGCAAAATAAGGCCAATACGGGAAGACTATTCATGTTTTCGATCGTGATCGTATACGTGGCAGTTAGTATTGGTTCTTACAAGATCTGCGTAGCACTGGATCAACAAAGAGATGCAAAGTGACGTGACTTCAACGGTTACTCACATTCAAATTCAAATTCAAAATCATGAGGGAAGCTTAACTGCAGGTGATGGCATAGTGGAGCTAACTATAAGGCAACATGATCAGCGATCATGGAGGAGCAATTCGACGGTTAGAAGTGCAGTTCGATGGTCATCCTTGAGAAGTATAAATAGCAGAGAAGGCCACAGAAAAAGTCCCCAGACTCAGATCCAAAAAACCAGTTTTATTAACTTTATTTCCTTTTCAATTTTTACATTTCCTGTTCTTTACATTTCTGTACTTTAAAATTCCTGCACTACACTTCATTCATAGGAGTAGTTTCAAGTAGATTGTCACTGTAAACCTCTACGAGGCTAAATTGGATCATTGTAAGCTTTTCATTTTAATGAAATGTTTCAATTGTTCTTCATTTGATTATTGTTTACTTAATTCTTCTAAATCAAGCCACCAGTAAAAGTCCTCTTCATTGAGGCTGAAAGAACTAAAACACAATCGTCTAATAATTGGTTGGCAATTAATTTTCTGTAAGGACTGATTGATCCTTGCTGGCACGCTCACAATTACAATAATAACCTTCGAAAGCCAAAAAGCCAACATATATTTTTGGCACGCCCAGTGGGACTAATTGAAATAGCTAGACGTAGGAAACAAGGAGAAAATGAACGCTTGGAAGAAGGCGTGGAAGGAGAGGTAGAAATACCTAATCCAGAGGATAATGTGATAACACATCCTGTGGAAACACCCATTTTATCAGAACCTATAGTCGAACAGGTCAGCACTTCGGAACAAGTACCACATGTTCATAATATTGGACGAGGCCAAGGAATTGAACCATCCACTGTTCCATCTTCTCAGCCAATGAATCCATGGGGTGGCCTAGTAGTTGCCATGGGACAGCAGTTGATGAACACAATGGAAAGATGGGCAACATCCTTTTTGGATCGAATGAATACCCATCAACCAACAAACACAACACACGTGGAGGAAGTTTCAAATGTCCCTCAGCAAAGATTGGCTAGAGATAAACAGCCTATGCAAATTAATGGACATTCTAATGGTCAAACTAGTAATCAAAACTATGAAAGACCATCACCTCAGTCTTGGTATGAACCTATTTCGAGGCCTATAGCAGGTCAAAATGCCTCAGTACTTAACAGTGAAGCCATGCAAATTGGTGGATCTGGCCCAGTACAAGAAAATGGCATAAGAATGGTTCCAAATCCCATGTTCGAAGCCATACCTAGCACGAGGGGGTTCACTAATCCTTTATTCGAATTTATACCTGGGGGATTGGAAGGTTTTCTTACAATCGGAAGAGACACAACACCTGTTCCAACAAATTTCCCAGGTCCTTTCGCAGGACAGGCTCAGAGGGGCCACCCATACCCTCAGCAATAGCCAGTACCATAGGGACAACCAGTCCCAAATATACCACTCTATGGACCAAAAGGATCTCAAGCACAAGTTTGTCCACCAAATCCTGTGTTTGTTCCTCCAGTAGTGGTTCAACAAGTACAAAATATGGTCCCTAGGGACCAAATTGCTGATATTGTTAGAGAGATGTGTGGACCAATGGCTCGGGGGGTTCAAGCTCCTGTGTACAGGAAACCATATCCAGAATGGGTGGATAGGATACATGAATACCCAAGAGGATTCAGGATACCAGACTTTGCCCTTTTTTATGGGAATGGAAACCAGTCAACAGTGGAGCATATTGCTAGGTTTGCTGCTCAATATGGTGAATTTACCAATAATGATTAAATGAAGTTAAGATTGTTCTCAAATTCTCTTACAGGGGCAGCCTTTGTATGGTATATTAACCTTACGCCTGGCTCCATTCAGACTTGGCAACAAATGGAAGAGGCATTTCATGCCCAATTCTTCCAAACGGAGCCAGAAGTGTCCATGGCAGATTTGGCAAGATTGAGCCAAAAGCCTGATGAAAAGGCTGCTCAATTTATTGCCAGATTTAAAAGAGCACGAAACAAATGTAGGGTCATTCTACCAGAGCCAGAATTCGTGGGATTGGCTCAAAATGGCTTAGAGTTTAGGCTTCAAAAGAAGTTTGACTCAACTGAGTTTAGAGACTTAGTGGAACTAACTTATAAGGTGTCTAGGTATGAAGCATTACTAGAGGAAGAACAAGATCGAAATAATGCTTCATACAAGACATATTATAGAGATCCTAATTATGAGATTGATGCAGCAGAGATTGTGGGGAAATAATCTGTGATCTGTGAGGCATTAATTCATAAGGACACAACAATTGACCAGCAGTTTAAAAAGAAAGACCTTCATAGGAAATACTCTTTCAATTTAACAAAGGCAGATGACATTTTTGATCATTTGCTTGTGGCCAACTTCCTTAAGTTACCAAAAGGAGTCAAAATTCCATCTTCAGATGAACTTAAAGGAAAAGTGTATTGTAAATGGCATAATTCTTGGTCTCACTCGACTAAAAACTGTATTGTTTTTCGAGATAGGATCCAAGAACAAATTCGGAAATGAAGTTTAAAATTCCCAGCTAAAACAAAAAAGGCCATGGAGATCGACAGTAATTCATTCCCAGAAGTTGGAGAAAGTGCAGCTAATGTTGTTATACCAGACTTCCAGAATTTGTCTTTGAAGGAATTGGAAGAGGTCAATGTGCAAATGCATGTTGCTAGCCAGACTACTGTCAAGAAAGACACTAAAAGTTCACCAGTTGTTGGACAGGGCTCCACAGGTCAGGAAAAAGACTCTGATGAGGAAGCACTGGATGATGATTCTTTTGAGGCGGCAGTTATCCAAAGAATGTGTCCCAGGTGTAGGTTGAGCTATAAGTGGCTGAGAGGGCTTCTAATTGATGGGAAGCAATACTACAGGGATGTGCAAAGACGTTCTAAGCCAACCAGTGCTCATAACAAAAGGCCATATCCAACTGGTCCTAGGCAGCAGCCATTCATGCCTGGATCAGCAGCTACTAGAATGCAATCCAAAGGTAAGAGGCCTTTACATGAGTCCAGACCTCCTAACTATTACAAAATGGAAGGCAATCGTCCTGAAAGAAGGACTGAAGTAGGTTCAAGTTATGGGTGCAAAGCCAGAAATTGGCCCCCTTGACCAGCCTCACACAAGATGGAAAGTGGCCACCTTCATGGAAGGCCTGAATTAGGCCCAAACAAGGAGTCAGGGCTAAGCAGTGGCATTCACAGGCAGCTTCGAAACTGGCTTCGAAGGAAGAAAGAGACAGCTCAACGACTGAGTTGGTGGGTTCATGGTTACCTGGAGTCCTAGATTGGTTTGTCATGCAGAACAAACCTAGGGAGATACCTACCCAAAGAAATGCTGTTGGAGATCAGGGTAGGATGGTTAAACCTCCCCTGGTGGCCCCAAATAATTGGGTGTTACTAAAGCATCCAAAAATAAAGGAACCAAACATGGTCCCAATAATTTCTAGATCACAAAGGAGGAAGATCCAGCGTAGGTACACTTAGTACCAGAAAGACCTGAAAGAAAGTGGAGAAAGCTCCTCATTGGTCCAGACAGAGGGGCAGGCAGAAGGAAAGAAAAATCCAAAGTCAGACCATAGTCCAAAATCAACTCTTCAAGACAAAATAGGTTGCAGTAGAGAACAGTTGGCCAAAGTTCACTCTGAACTAAAAGCCAAAGAGAGGTCCAGTTTAGCAGGATTGGAAAAGGCTTTGATGGAGAGTGATAGTGAGACAGAGGGAGAAGTTGGCCTAGGCCAGAAGAGAGAAATGGTTGAGGAAGAAATGTTCGAAGCCTTCATGGCTGAACAGACATTTTTGGTTGAAAAGCCAGCAGAAGCAGACCATTCGAAGGAGTTTGTTAGTAATGAAGTGCCAGAATGCAGCATGGAAGATGCTTCTAAAGTAATTGAACAAGGTGGCCAAGAGGAGAAACAGGTACAACCAACCATCCAATTTGGCTCGTTTCATCCAGTATCAGTAAATATGGCACAGATACTACCACATGAATTCCAAGCTGGAGATGAGAACCAAGAGTGTCAAGAAATTGACCCAATTCCAGTCTCTAGTGAAGACTCACAAGTGAGTATGGTGTAAGATGAATCCGAAATGGCTACCCCAATGGAAACTGAATACGAGAGTGAAGAAGAGGTGAGTATTAACCTCTCATATCCTTTTGAGTATCCCATGACATCTATGACACAACATGTCAAGCCTTTATATATCAAGGCCTTCTTCGATGGGATACAATTGAACCGAGTCTTGGTGGATAATGGGGCAGCAGTGAACCTGCTTCTGAAATCTTCATTGAAGAAACTAGGAAAAAGAACCCCAGGTTAATCCCAACCAGCACAACCATTGCTGGCTTCGCTGGAGACAAACAGATGGCTCAGGGAATTTTGCCCATCAACCTGAGTGTGGGAACCAGAGACTACATGACGGCATTCTTCGTTATCGACAGCAATGCTAAGTACAATGCTTTACTTGGTAGAGATTGGATTCACACTAACAAGTGTGTGCCTTCCTCTCTGCATCAGAAGATAATGATGGCCTTGGGCAATGAGAGATAGAGAAATCGATGCAGATCCTCAACCCTTCATAGCTTGTGCAGACTTCGCAGAGGCCAAATTGTATATTGAAGGAGTGACACCACTTAGTATACTGAGAAAGCCTAATGGATCAGCCGAAGTGACAGCTGATAAGGAATTGGCGCACCTGAAGCACTTAGTCCAGGAAAGTGCTGTTGAAGAGTTTATCGTTAAGGATGACAATGATGCCTAGTTGTAGACAAAGAGATGAAGCCCAAAAAGCCAGGTCTTTGGCTCTAATTAAATTCTCAGTATTGGATGTAAAATCAATAGTCCAGAAAGTGCAAGGACAAGAGAAAGAAGCCATGATGATTGGTTGTAAGAAAGAACAGCAACAGGTCAGATTTTTGGCTTTAGATAAATATTGTGCTTTGGACATTGAAACAAAAATCTAGGAGATACATGAGGAAGAAGCCTTGTGGATAGACTTTGTCTATGAGGAGAAGGGTAAAGATGTTGAATCAAAGAAACTGGTAGCAGAACCAAGCAAGGAGATTGCTTCGAAGTCAGAAGGAATCAAAGAAGGAGCATCAGCAAGTTCTCAGATACAAGACCCCTTGGAAGAAGTAAATTTAGGGGAAGGTTCTATACAACAGCCCACCTATATAAGTGCTTGGTTGAATGCTCTTGACAGAGACCAGTTGTTGGTTGTTTTGAAGAAATATAAAGATTGTTTTGCATGGTCTTATAATGAACTACCAAGATTGGACAGGTCATTAGTGGAACATAGGCTCCCTATGAGGCCTAATTTCAAGCCATACAAGCAAAAACCAAGAAGAATGAGTCCAGAAGTGATTCGGAAAGTTAAGGAGGAAATTCTTAGACTCCTCAAAGCAGGTTTTATTAGGACAGCCAGGTACGTTGAATGGCTATCCAATATTGTGCCTGTAGTTAAGAAGAATGGTAAAATGAGGGTATGCATCGATTTCAGAAACTTGAATCTAGCAACTCCAAAAGATGAGTATTCTATGCCTATAGTAGATTTGTTGGTAGATAGTTCAGCAGGGCATCGAATTTTGTCAATGATGGATGGGCACTCTGGTTATAACCAAATCTGCATTGCAGAGGAGGATGTCCACAAGACAACATTCAGATATCCTGGGAATATTAGCACCTTCGAATGGGTTAAAATGCCATTTGGCCTGAAGAATGCTGGGACTACATATCAGAGGGCTATGAACACTATCTTTCATGACCTCATTGGAGGGTATTTAGAGTGTTATATTGATGACATTGTAATGAAATCTCAATCCATGGAGGAACATTTGTTTCACTTAGAAGCAGCTTTTGAAAAAATGAGAAAGTTTAAGTTGAAACTCAATCCTCTTAAATGTGCTTTTGGCATATCATCTGGAAACTTCTTGGGCTATGTAGTACACAAGAAAGGAATACAGATTGACCAAAATAAAGCCAAAGCCATCATTGAAGCCAGACCTCCATCAAGTAAGAAAGAATTACAAAAGTTCCTTGGACAGGTTAATTTTCTTCGAAGATTCATTTCTAATACTGCAGGGAAAACTAAAGTATTTTCTTCCTTGTTAAGGCTAAAAGATGAAGAGGAGTTTGTGTGGACAGCAGAGCATCAAACTGCTTTCGAAGGAATCAAAGCCTACTTGGCCAACCCTCCAGTGCTGATGCCACCAAAGGGTGATAAGCCCTTGAAGTTGTACATAGCTGCAGCAGAGGATTCATTGGGAGTTTTCTTAGCCCAAGACAATGAAGAAGGCAAGGAGCAAGCTGTTTATTACCTTAGTAGGTTTCTAAATTCTTGTGAATGTAAATACTCAGCTGTAGAAAAGCTGTGCCTTGCATTGTATTTTGCTGCAATGAAATTAAGATACTATCTTTTGCCTACAACTGTCTTGGTAATTGCAACCACAGATTTGGTTAAATATATGTTATCTAGACCCATGTTGAGGGAAAGAATTGGCAAATGGATACTAGCTTTATCAGAATTTCATCTAGAATATGTTCCCCAAAAGGCAGTAAAAGGACAAGTTTTAGCTAATTTTTTGGCAGATCATCCATGTTAAACAGAAAGTCAAGAGATAATGGAACTTGGTATGGCTAGTGTTGAACCATGGCAAATGTGGTTCGATAGATCAAAAGCCAATGGTTTAACTAGAATTAGTGTAGTAATTAAGTCACCACAAGGAGTAGAAACCACGCATGGTTTCAGAGTGGATGAAATTACTTGTTCCAATAATCAAGCTGAATATGAAGCCTTAATAATGGGACTGGAAATACTTATTGGATTACAAGCTCATGCAGTTGACATATTTGGAGATTCTCAATTGGTAGTTAACCAGGTGAAAGGGATTTTCAAATGTCAAAGTATAAGCATGTTGCCATACTATGTTGTTGCATTACATCTGCTTTCTCAATTTCAGATAGCAAATGTAACTCATGTCCCAAGATTCTTGAATAATAAAGCTAATGATGTGGCTCAGAAAGCTTCGAATTTCAAGAGAAGGGATAATACTCAAAGGGACATAAGCCAAACAACATATCAGAAAGTAATACCACCCTTGAATAAAAGGAATGTGGTCCTGGAAGTCAATCATAATGACTTACAAGAACAAGATTGGAGGCATCCAATAATGCAGTATCTGGCTGGCCCATCTTCGAAAGCCAGCAGAAAAATTAAATTGCAGTCTATGCAATACATAATGTATGGTAATGCTCTCTACAAAAGGGGGGGAGATGGGTTATTGTTGGAATGTTTAGGCCCAAAGGAAGCATTGACAGCTATGGCTGAGGTTCATGAAGGCATCTGTGGTGCTCATCAGCCTGGTGTGAAGATGAGATGGCTGCTTCGAAGGCATTCCTACTATTGGCCAACTATCCTTAAAGACTGCATAGAATATGCAAGAGGTTGCCAGGCATGCCAAAAGCATGGCACAATAAGGCACGTGCCCATAACTGACCTGCATGCAGTTGTGAAGCCTTGGCCATTTAGAGGATGGGCCATGGATATGATGGGGAAAATACACCCACCCTCTTCGAAGCATCATTGTTTCATCTTAGTGGCCACTGATTACTTCACTAAGTGGGTCGAAGCTAAGCCATACAAGGCTGTAGACCAGACTGAAGTCATTGGATTCATTAAGGATTTAATCCATAGATTTGGTATCCCACAGACTATAACTGTTGATAATGGGACTGTATTTGATGGAAAATGGTAAAGTCTTTTGTGGCAGAGTTTGGAATTAGCCTTGTTAATTCCACCCCTATTATGCACAAGCCAATGGTCAAGCTGAATCATCCAATAAGTCTTTGAAAAAAGGAATACAGAAAGTTGTGGAAGACAATCCTAGGGATTGACATAACTTATTGTTGGATGTATTGTGGTCTTATAGAACTTCTCCAAGGTCAAGTACAAGAATCGCTCCTTATGCCTTAGTATATGGGCATGATGCAGTGCTACCTGTGGAAATTAATGTTAAGTCCTTGAGGGTGAGAGGCCAAGACCAGTTAGATCTTGAGCAATACCATTAGAGTATATGCTGGAGTTAGAAAGTATAGATGAAGCTAGAATTCTGGCATTAAATAACATTCTTTTTCAAAAGAAGAAAGCAGTCAAAAACTATAATAAGAAAGTCAAACACATTGGTTTTAATGAAGGTGATTTGGTATGGAAGACAATACTCCCAATAGGGATTAAAAGCCATAAGTTTGGCAAATGGTCACCTAACTGGGAAGGACCATATCAAGTTCATAGAGTCCTGTCTTTTGGAGCATACCATTTGAGAAATTTGAATGGATATGTACATCCCAAAAAGATTAATGGCAGATATTTGAAGCCTTATTATCCAACCGTGTGGGAAACACAAGGAATAGAATAAGTGCTTAATAAAAGAACATGAGAACACTTCAATGATAAATAAAATTTATTTCATAAAGAGTCAAATACATGTAGCCATAGATTGGCCCAAAGTCAGTACAGTGTTTAAATTGTTCTTTTACAATAGATGCTCTATTCTTGAGGGATGGAAACAATTGAATGGCTGTAGTCATCTCTTGCTTTCGATCAGCTAGCTCTTGATTAGTGATTTGCAGCTTGGTAGTAGTCCGATCCAAAGCTTGGTTAACTGCTGATAATTCTTCCTCAAGTTGAGCCTTCTTTTCCAACAGTTGAGCTTGAAATTGGGAGACAGAGGAATGTTGTTCTTTCAGTTCTGACACTTCAGCATGAACTTTAGAAACAAAACTCTGATCTCTCAGTAACTTCTCATCTGCAGCCTTAGCAACATGACAGATGTTGATGTAAAAATCTATAGTGGTTGCTGCTTGAGATAAATGACTTGAAACAGTCATGCCGGATTGTTCAATAATCATGCAACACTGGAGGAAGCCATCTTTGATTATAGGCTTTTGTAAGGCTTCGAAAGGAATCCTCAAAAAAGATGCCAGCAGCTCCAGACAGCTGTCCAAGTCTATCGAAGGCAAGGAAGTCTTACCACTAGAGGAAGAGCTCTTAAAAATTTCTAGCAAAGAATCAGCTAGAACCAATGGCTCAGTCTCATTGCTAGTCATTGGAGAGGTGGAATGTATGTCAAAAAGACTAGCCAATCTAGCCTCAAAAATATCCACCTCATCCATTGACATGGAAGGTGCAGAAAGAGCTCTGGTAGAATGAAGAAACGACTGCATAGGAATTGGAGAAGAAGGTGAAGTATCCTTAGCAGTCTCTATAGTTTTTGCTACCAGTTGGTCAAGAGAAGAAGGACTGGAGCTAGGCAAAGGTAATGGATGATGGATTGGAGAGCTACCAGTACCCTCAATGTGAGAGTCAGCTACCATCAAAGATGAAGTAGCAGCTGGAATTTCCTTAGGAAGAGGAGGAGAAACAGTGCTCGAGGGAGAATCAAATTGAGTAAAATCAAAAGACAATGAGTGAGGTATGGAGGTAAGCCAAAGGGAAAAGGAGCAGGAATACTTGGCCTCAAGAGGGGTATGGAAAATATAGGGCCAGGAAGTGGGAGCATTATTTGAATGGGCTCCACATCTTGAGGTTGTTCAACTTCAACCGAAACTGATGGAGTCCTTATTGGAAGAATAGACAAAGTAGTTGTGGCTGCAAAAGAAGAAATACAAAACAACGTCAAGCCTCAGCATTGAGAATTTGAGAAAGATGAATAAAAATACAAAGGAGCTTACTAGTTTCATAAGTAATGGCTATGATTAGGAAGCTGCGAAGAGTATAGCGTCCAGCAGCTTGCTGTTTCCTTGCAGCCTCTTTCTGGAGTGCATCAGCGGCGGCAGCTTCATCCCTGAGCATTTGCTGTTGCTTCCTCTTCTCAGCCCTTTGGAATACAATAAGCTCTTTGGAATGCTCTGCTTTAGCAGATGCTTCACGGATAGGATCTCCAGTGAAATCAGTAAGAGAGATAGTCATCTTCTTTCTTCTTTTTAAGGGTGTCCTTTGCTCTTGATCTGCCTCTTCTTCTTCTGCTGCCTGAACCCAAGGTGCTTCCTCTTCAGGATCAAGTAAAAGCTTCATTTTCTTTTGTTGTTGTTTGCTCTTGAGAAGATTTAAAGCTTGGATCTTTTGGGGGGAATCTCCCTGTGAGGCACCCGCACCACCTTCACCAAAAGAAGAACTAGAGATAAGGCTAAAAGCATTATAAAGAAGGAGAAGAAAAAAGAAACAAGGGTACATACCTTTCTTCAAGGCAGCCCGAGTAACTCTAGGAGGAGTTGAGGCAGCAGGAATAGGCTTCGTAATGACAGGTGCAAGAACTGTGGTAGCAGGAACAGTGGAAGAAGTAACAATTCCAGCCCCTTTCGATTTGGGTTGAGGTATATCCAATACCATTAATAGGTCTTGGGGAGGAATGGCCAAGTATACCTCCATATTGGTCACCCACCAGTTTTGGCACCTTTTCAATAGGTTACTCTGAGGAATGAAAGGGAAATACCCAAACTCAATAAAGTCTTGGATAAATTTAGAAGTTGCTTCTTCTAATCTAGACTTTCGAACCTTTAAGTCCCTGTTGGTAAGACTTAAATTGGTCTGGCTGCAGAGAGGTATTGGGACCCCTTGTGTGAGGCCAAATTGCCTAGCAAATTGAACAGGACAATAGGGCTCAGCAATGCACTTGTAAGCTCTGGGGTTCATAGTCCCAATGAATAACCCTCCAGGGATCAGAATAGAGGCTCATATGTTCTTGTGTTGGGGTGAAGAGCAGAACCTATCACTTATAAAGGTTTTCAACCAAGATGGGCCAATGGTAGTAGGTTCGAAGGAACGGAAGTTATGGGAAGGAAAGGAAGCTGGAAGTTGGTGGAAGAAAGAGAAGTAAAAAGCAAAGGTAGAAGGATAGAGTGAAACGCTGGCTAGCCTCATGCCATGAGTAGTAGGATTTGCCTCCAAAAACTTAAGGCA
Organism: Camellia japonica; assembly: GCA_030407325.1. NCBI lineage: Eukaryota > Viridiplantae > Streptophyta > Magnoliopsida > Ericales > Theaceae > Camellia > Camellia japonica. The sequence continues at coordinate 140,582,241 of JAPPVO010000019.1, forward strand.
TTTGGATTGTAGTTCAGTAAAATATGCAAAAAGCCAAAGCTGAAGTATCCAAAATGGACCTCCTTGATTGGCATCCAAAGGTTTCTCACAAAAAAGAGAACAGGCTCTGTATACGTGATCTAGAACGTATGGAGCTAAGGCCACCTTTTTCTGTAAAACAAGGGCTTTGGTAAGAGGGGCGAATTCAGGCATGATTCTTTGAGAAAAGGTACAGAAAAGGAATTTGCAAAGCCAATACAATATGAAACAAAAGAGTTCCTTATCAGTCATAGGGCCCTCCCTTTTATTCTCAGCCTTGACAAAGTCACTATAGAATGAGTTAAAAGAGGGGAGGGAAAAAGGGGTTGGTAGGTTAGGGTAATCTGGTCCAAAGGGGGTTCCAATGGGGGACAATCCTAATAGATGGCAGATATCCAAAACAATAGGGGCCATCATCCCACATCTGAATTGAAAGAAATTAAAAGCAAATTCCAAAAGCAAAGGGCAGCAGGTATTAAGAAAGGGTCCTCTGAGATAGTAAACCTGGATAATTGGAGGGCATCGAAAAGGCAGAGCTCTTGAAGGTCCAGAGTCCTATCAGGGACAACCCATCATACCATTCTTGCCACTCTGGTCTTACCGTGGGCCAGCAGCGATAGGGGCGATTCATCCTCCAGTTTCCCCAGTCAAGACCACCTTCGTAAAGGAGACAATGGTGTTCTAGACGTGGATATAGAGCTGGAAGCTCAATATGAATCTCTTTGAAGATGGGTCCAAGCACATACTCTTGTTGCTCATGATGGCAGGGAATGAAGATGCGTCCGTCAATGGCGCTTTTCTCACCGCCCTTATGCTTCTCACACTCTTCAGCAATAATCCTTTTCAAGGTCACAGACAGACTCGCACGCTCCATAACCGGTATTTTCGGGGAAGAAGAAGCCATTGATAAAAGAATTTTCTCAGAAGACAAAGTCGGGAGAGAACAGGAGGAAAAGGAAGGTCAGTAGAGATGAAGGGTTTATGTGATAGGCAAATAGGTGAATTCAAAGCACGAAATAAAAAGGGTTCTAAAACCTTTGCGTCTGGAAAATATATCGTGGAATTCGTAAAGAAATACTGAAAGTACGGATGCAAAGAGTTTCCCTCAATATTGATAATTTCTGGAGGGAAACACATCTCAAATACTAATGTCAGCTTTGAAATAAAATATTTGGCTTCGAAGCCAATTTTTTTGCGCCAAAATGAAATGACAAACGGCTTCGAATGTTGAAAGCTTACTTCGAAGCACATTCCATGCCTCACGGTGAAAGAGTGTTTAGATATTTGTTTACTTCAAAAGGATTAAGAACCTGTTTTATGGTTTTTTAGTGAGAATAAATCCTTCGAAGCAAAACTTGAGATCCCTTAAGGATGGAAATTGTTGTTCGAAATATCAAAACCAACAGTTGGTTTGATAATATCCAGAAGAGATTGTTTTTTCGGATTAAAACAGTACAGCCCTTAAAAGGGGTTTCCATATTTTTGAAAGTATGAACTGTTGTTCGAAGCAAAAATGGTCAATTTAAAATTGGTTGATCGTACTAACCATATGACCATATGTTGGATATGATTAAAACAAGCTTTAAGGGGCAAGATTGTTAAATTCGAAGCACTGATTCTAAATGGAATTCAGCAAGATCTGTCAACTGTATTCCATGAATTGGAAAAATTCATGTTGATTTTTCAGTATTTCATTTGAGATGATTGAAGCCAGATTCGAAGGATGAGATTGTGGAGTTCGAAGCCCTAAATTTGCTTATAAAGACAAACAGAGATAAAGTCAAATCATGCCAAACAAAGAGAAAGTCAAACCATGCCAAACAAAGAGAAAAGTCTTAGCTATATTGAAACAAAAGCAATTACATCAAAAGGCCCTCCTTGGGTACAAATTCGAGTTCATAAAAGTAAGGAATAGAATAAATAGCAAGATCATGGAATTTATTCCAGCTATGGTCAATAAATTTATGTTCCTTTTTTATTCTATCCTTTATTTTCTCCAGGCTTGGCTGCTGAAGTTGATGTGCTCTTACTTGATAAAAGAGTTCTTCAGCCTTTATTTCGAACGCTGTTTCTTTTAACCCTTGTTCTAGCTCATCCATATCCAAGTCATCCCAGTACGCAGAGTCTTTATTCTTGATGTCATCGTATTCTTCGATGAGGTTCTCTGTTTCGTACTGGGTATGAACTCGAAGGAATGAAAGTTGATTCAAAGATTGGGTGGTGGCCACAAAAGTCCGGTACCAATGGAGAAGCAACGGGAGTTGGTCTAACAGCATTTGGAGTTCTGCTTGGGCGATGGGGTTGAGGACGTGACCCCGAGTCATAATATCACAAGCCCATCAAAGGTTCTTGAGAGGAGCATCGTCTTCAAGAACATTAAAAGGCAAGTGAGAAAAGGCCGCAAGCAAAAATTGGGCTTGCTTTCGCTGAGCTGGAGTAGGAGAATGTGAAGGCTTATAAGGAGGAAAAACCTTGTCCGTAGAGAGGGTAAGCCTCAGTCTCTCTGTCCAGCAGGGATTTTGCGGATGAGGAGGTATAGAGGCTTCCATTTCGAAAGAAGGAGGAAACTAAGGGGCATTAACACAATCAAGCCAGTCAGAAGAGCAAAGCCTCGCCTTCTGGGCTAAGAACGATGGGCTATACCCATGTGCCTCTTCTGGGCGTCAGGTAGCTTGTACTATCTTTGTAGGCATGAAAGATGTGTGCCACGCTACAAGCAGATTGTCCTCTAAACTGCGTCGATGGTCGATGGGCACGTAAGGATAAACCACCGCACTTCGAGCATCAGAAGGGAATTCTAGAGGATCAGTGAACTCGACAAAATGGTGATTAACTCGATCCCTTAACTCACATGCCTCAGGTTCCGACCAGCTTCTCCAATCAGAAGCCCCAGAGGAAGAAGAAGTCACAGCCTCATCCCATGCAGAAGATTGTGGGTTAGAAGAAGAATTTCCCATGTCCATATTTGCAAATTTCTGAATCAAAGGATTGTGGACAGTGTGTTCGTAGTCCAAGGGTTGATAATTTGCAAAAGCTTCCATGACTTGAATATAGAAAGGTATGTAAAGGTGACTAATCAATGCATGAAGATTCTTTCGAGGACCAACAATTTTATCAAACAACTCTTCATATGCTTGATCGAGATAAGAAAAGATCTGTTTATCCATTGAATTGGACTTTTCGAATACTGAGATAGTGAGCTTGTTTAAGGGATCAAAGAGGAGTTAATGCAAATGTTCATCAATGAATGACGGTTGTATTTCTAAAAATGCAAAGCCCATGCACGTTCTAAAATGTGGATAAAAGACCTTGATCCACTAATATCACCAAGTACTAGGTATATTAGTGCAGGGGGTAATGTTGGCTACATATTTTGTATAAGCCAATTACAATTTAACGCATGGTAGAATAAGGGCAATACGGGAAGACTATTCAAGTTTTCAATCGTGATCGTACACGTGGCAGTTAGTATTGGTTCTTACAAGATCTGCGTAGCACTGGATCAACAAAGAGATGCAAAGTGACGTGGCTTCAACGGTTACTCACATTCAAATTCAAAATCAGGAGGGACGCCTAACTGCAGGTGATGGCATGGTGGAACTAACTATAAGGCAACATGATCAGCGATCATGGAGGAGCGATTCGACGGTTAGAAGTGCAGTTTGATGGTCATCCTTGAGAAGTATAAAGTAGAGAAGGCCCTAGAAAAAGCCCCCAGACTCAAATCCAAAAGACCAGTTTTATTAACTTTATTTCCTTTCCAGTTTTTACATTTCCTGTTCTTTACATTTTTGTACTTTAAAATTCTGGCACTGCACTTCGTTCACAGGAGTAGTTTCAAGTAGATTGTCGCTGTAAACCTCTACAAGGCTGAATTGGATCATTGTAAGTTTTTCATTTTAATGAAATGCTTCAATTGTTCTTCATTTGATTGTTGTTTACTTAATTCTCCTAAATCAAGCCACCAGTAAAAGTCCTCTTCATTGAGGCTGAAAGAACTAAAACACAATCGTTTGATAATTGGTTGTCAATTAATTTTCTGTAAGGACTGATTGATCCTTGCTGGCACGCTCACAATTACAATAATAACCTTCGAAAGCCAAAAAGCCAACACATTGGTTTAATGATTTCATTAATAACATCTTAATTGTTCTTAGCTTAATTGCCTTAAAAATGACAATGTCTCTCCTCAGTCTCATACTCAACTATATAGCATTTTCCCCTAAATTTTCTACCCCATTTTCATTTTCATTTTCATTTTCATTTTCATTTTCATTGTTTTTTTTCTTTTTTTTATTCTTTTTTTTAGTTTTCACAGTTTATAACTTAAAGGTTATTCATTGCTTTTAGAACTTGTGTTTAGAACTTTCTATTTTTAGACTATTAGAGGGAGATGAGTTTTAAACTTTACTTCCCCGAGAGGGAGAGAAAGATGAGAGGGATGAAAGGTGCTTGTCCACTAGGTGTTGGTGTTGGGGTTGGGTTTGGCCATGCACAGTGGTGTCTCGGTGGACTGTGTCTATGAGGATGCTAAGTCACCCAACCTAGGTGTTTGGGTGTAATGACCCAGATTTTTTTTTTTTTTAATTAGCCAGTGTATAATTTAATTGAGCAAATTTTCGAATTTAATTGCTGTGTAAATTCTGTGCAAAAATAATTTGGTTTTGTATTTTTAAAAAATAGTTCCTGATTTCAAAAAATTATGACATTTTTATATGTTATTCTCATATGAGTCTAGCACGTTGGATAAAAATTTCAGAATTAAATGATGAATATTTATTTTATGAAAATTTACGGACTGATTGGTGTTCAGTTTAATTTATAGCAGAATTATGTTATTTAATTTTGAATGTTTAGATTATGATTTGGATAAATTTGTTGAGACTATTTTGGTATATAATTGGACCATGTTTGACTTATGGGTGAGACCCATGATTTAAATTTAATTTAAATTGAGTTTTTTTAATAACTCATGTTTAACTGTTTGGTCTTTTTTAATTAAGTGATTGGTAGTAACCACCTTAGGAGTTATTATTATTTATTATATAGGATTATAATAAATATTTGATAGTTAATTTTATGATGTGTACCATATGGAGAAAAATTATATATTTTATAAAGAATGAAAATGTGTATATTTCATAGTGATCAAAATATTATATTTTGTGGTGAGAAAAATTATATCATTTTATAATTTATATTATAAAATTTTGAGATATTATAAAATTTTGAGGTATTATTACAAAAATTATATTTTTTGAGAAAAAACAAGTTTTGGGGAACAAACCCATGCGGGTGCCCCTCATTTTTGTCTCCTTGCCATCATTTCTTCTTCCCTTCCATTTCATTTCATTTTGTTCGGTAGAACCCTCTACCTCTTTCTCATTCTCTGTACATCTCTCTCTCCCTTTTTCTTTCCTCCGTTTTTGCTAAATTTTGAGCTTCAAATGGGAGTCCTTAGAGTAAGATTTTGCGAAAATTTTGTAAATGAAAGTCGAAGAGCTTGTCGTGATCTTCGTAATGGTAGTCTCAGATTCATAATCAGACAAGATGTGCCTTCCAGATCTGCTCTTCTTCATTATTTGAGATAGAGACTTTCTTCATATTTTTACATTAAAGTTATGTTAGGGTTATTTTGAAAAAATATGTCATTATAAAAGGTATTGCATATATATATTTTTTTTCAGATTTTTGTTTGGTTATTTTTGGAAAAAAAATTAGGTTGAAGTGTTAAGAATATTGTTATTTTGAAATTGATTTGGAAAAATCATCTTGTGTTGAAAATACTTGTTAAAAATCTAAAAATAAAATAAAATAAATAGTTGCATGAGTTGCATCTACCTCATATCATGGTTAGATAATTTATTTTGGAAAAATAATGTTGAAATATTTATCTCATCTTTGAGTTTTGGAATTTATTTTTGAGAAGAAAAATAAATTGATGTTGAGGAATATGGAGTAAATGCTTAAGTAAGAATTATAGAGTTACTTTGGGATTAAAAACTCTAAAAGTGTTATATTTATGATATGTTATAAAAGATGATATGTTGATGATTAAGTTGTGTTCATTTTTATGAAAATAAAAATTTGAAATGAGGACTTTCAAACTCATAACCTTGAAAATGTTACTATTGGGCATATTTCATAATTTTTTATGTAAATATCATGTTGGTTAAGTAATTTTAGAAAAAGTTGTGAAATTGTTATTGGTAGAGAATTTGGTAAAAATATTACCTCTTCAAATAGCTTGGCATGAAAAATGGTTATGTTGAAATATAGTTATATTTGAGGGATGAGGCATGTGAAGTTAGGTTTGGTATTATTAATTTAAAATTTTTTTAATATAATAAACTTACTAATTTAGTGGATTAAATTAATTTTGGTTAAAATGTTATATATGTTATGGTTAAAAGTGTGTTATTAAGATTATACCATAACTTTTGACATAGTAGGATTGAAATGGTAATATTTAATAAGTAGGGATTTCCTTTGAGTTATATATATGTTTTTGCAAGATCTAGATGATTTTCGAAATCATCCTTTGATTTGTTTTGAAAATAGATTGTTGATTCAAGAAGATGAGGGATTTTTTTTGAAAGTGGATTTACTTTCTTGTTCCTTTTAAAATAGAAATTGAGGGTTTTGAACTGTGAGGATTGAAGAGAGATGTTTTTGGTAACTTTCTTTCAATAAATGAAGATGAGTAGTTTTGGTGAGAAAACCTAGCAATTGGGGGTTTTTAAGAAAGATGTTGACAATCTTTGAAGATATTGTTATATTTATTTTGTGCGCCAAAATAAATGATATTTGAAAAATTATTTATTTGTTCACATATAAATGATGGTTTTCATGGAATATGAGAATTGTTGAAGTTTTGGAAATTATTGTTCAAAATGTTGATATAGTCTTGAAGTGACTAATTGGTTGAGATTACTCTAAGTGTGGGAATTATGTTGTCCCATGGATGAATTGGAATAAAAGTATTTATATTCATCTTGAGAAATTATATTGAAATGAGAAATGAGAATTTTGATCACAATGGAAATATTGTATGGAAGTATTGAAAGTGGAAGAAATATTGCATTGTATTATTAATCATTGCATTGGCATATCAATTCATTTGATAATGATGAGCTTTGAAATTTGAGTTGAAAACTTTGCATTGAGAAAGGAATGTTGGGAAACAAGTTTTCATGAAATGATTTTGGGGTAAATACGGTGGTAAGTCTTGAAAGGTTGTGTAGATGATAGGTGTCAAGTCTTCCAGTTAATACTGATAAAAATGACAGATTACAGGTGTCGAGCCTTCCAGTTAATACTGGTAAAAATGACAAATTGGTAGTACTTGTATAGTCTACTTGGTGACACCAGCCTAGAGATTACCTGAGTCGTATTTACCATCTTGGAATTTTATTGAAATTGTTAGATTAATGTGTTTTCAAATTGGCATTGTGCATAAGATTTTCAAAAGATGAGAAAAATATTTTGAGCATGACATAACATATGCATTTATCTCATAAGACTGTATAAAATGAATTTGATTCATTGTTTAATTATTTGATTCAATTTATAATGAGATAATTGAATGAATTGAAAAGGATGTCATGTTGCTATCGAAACATGTTTATTTATTTAAGTTAACTTGTGATTAATTAAATAAATTGGATTTAAGAGATTATGTAATAAAATCATATGGTTTTGACATGATATGATTTCACGTATATGTATGAGTATTTTGGTACCAGCATTATCTTCTAATGTTTTAATATGGGATTGTTTGGTGAGCTAGTGGTTGCTCACCCCCTACCTGTACATATGTACAAGGAATGCTTTTCGGATTTGAAGATCAAACAATAGTTTTTACCATTTCATAAGTGTAATATAGTGATGGATTGTGCTACTTCATTTGTTATTTGGCTGAGTGCTATTTTTTTTTAAAAGAGTAGTGTCCTCTCTTTTATTGTAAGCCTCAGGTCATTTTTTTTATTTGTATATAAATGTCATTGTTGTATAACGAGAGGGAATATGTATATTTAATTATTCATCATTTCATCCAAGAACGAAATGTTATTTGTAAATGGACTTAATTAATGAATATCGGTAAGGTTATCCGAGTAATAAAATACGGGGCGTTACATTAAGGAAGTGGCTGCTGGATTTTGTTTTAGAAGTGGTTGATAGCCATGGTGGCCCATGAGACTATTGGTTGGTGGTGGCATGTGAGGTGTAGGAGGAAGTGAGAAGAAGGGAAATGGAGAGTAGGTCTGCTGCTGTAGAAAGGGGGAGGGAGAGGGAATGAAGAAGAAAAGAATAGGAAAAGGCAAATTAAAAAAGGGGCAAAAGTGTCATTATATATATTTCTTAGATTCACACACGCTCAATTTAGTGTGTTTTGTACACACACGGTTAACTTAACCAGAATTTGCAACGTTTGCACTTCACTGTTTGGAGGTCTAATTGTGTTTTTGGACAAAACCATATAAAATGTAATTAACCCAAACTGTTTGGAGGTCTAATTGTGTTTTTATTTCAATATCTATTCATGTGTATTTGTTTTTGTTTTTATGTTTACTTGCATGTGTGTGTTTTGACCTTTTTACCTCGTTGAGGTTAAAAATAAAACAGGAACATATTTAGATTTAAATGAAAATGGTAACTCCTGTAAAAATCATGGACTGATTAGTTTGTGTCAAACACATCATGTGATTCTCTCTAGTTCTTGTTGGCATCAGTGCTAGTAATACATGGTATTCTTGCAATCTTTTGTCATCTTCTGTTATCCGTATTGCTTATCATCAAGGATCATCTCAACTCTTTGAAGTTTTGGATTGTTATATGCATTTCTACTAAATTGGTTTATAAAATATGAGTTTAGATGTAATTGATAATATATTAATGTTTTCTTTGTTTATTTTCTTTGCAGATTGGTTTTTGATGGCGTTTGGAAGCATACTTGCAAATTTTTTATTTTTTATTTTTTTCTAAACTGATACTTAGTAATAGTTGCAAATCAAGATCAAGTGTGGATTTTTATTTTTTTATTTTTGTGGACTCCACGTTACTTCATTTTGGGATTGGCTATGATGGTTTTTTGTTATACTTAATGAATTATTATCAAATTTTTTGGATGGATATATTTTGATTTATAATATAAATTGTTTAGTGAATTTTTTTGTGTGGAGTGATGTATAATAACTAGTGGATTTCATAGTACATTTAAAAGGCTATTAGGATATGAGCATGAATATTTGTGAAATAATAATTTAAATTGAAATATAAAATTTGGAACAACAAGTTTAATGACAAATTTTTTCGTCATCTGTACTTGTTATTATGACAAAGTGATTATTCATCATTAATAGATATTTTTTGTGACAAATTTTATCGCAGCTTATATATGAAAATGTTCATTGATTTTGTTGTTTGGTGATTAAAATTTTCATCACGTATACAAATTTTTGCTACGAAATATATTTCGTCACCCATGTCTGATTTTTGGAGACGACAAAATTTCGTCAACTTTACATTTTACTGTGACAAAATTATTTCCTCATTAATGATCAACATATGTGACAAATTTATTCGTCAACTAAAGTTATAAATATGGTACTAAATAACTATTTGGTGATGAAAATGAGAATTTTTTGCGATAAAATGTTGTTTTATTAGTGACAAAAAGTTTCGTCACTAAAGTAATTTCATTGGTAACGAAATTATTTTTCCTTACAACGATTTTTAGTGACAAACATTCAATGATCAAACCGGTGAGGAAAATATTTCCTCACAAATATCTATAATAACGAAATTAGTTCTTTGGAGACAAAAAAAATTTGTTATTCAAGACCCAACTTGTTGTAGTGAATAATCACCTTAATCCCCTTCATTTTCTCTCTTTCTCCTTCACAAATTCGCTCCTCCCCTTTCTATCTCCACTCCAAACATCATCGACTACTTCCATCTCCTTTCCCTTCGATGGCGTCTTAAATAATAATAAAAAAACTAAACTAACTTTTGTTCTTGTAGACAAATGACTCATCTGAGGCCTAAACATTGTTGAAGTAGTGGAGGCCCTCTGCAAGCATGTATATGAGGCCATCTGCTTGTAAGAAGTCAATATTGCGTTGTTGCTGCCATGGCAAAATAGAGAAGGGAGTGGTGTGCTAATGAATGGAGGGGATGAGATTAGAGTATTATGGTCATGGATATAGAGAATGAGGAAGAAGTGGACTCAATTTAGCTTGTCGTAATTGTGATAACTTAGTTGCATAACACATTCATGCATTCATTCATGATAGGAAATTCTTGTGTTTCATTTGCATTATGCTTACGATTTGATTGTAATGAAAGAATTTGGAATTTATTGAACATGAGTAAGAAATTGAGGAAGCTTTGGAGAATTTGAATATAAACCCTAAAGATGGAAACTTAGGCAAGTAATGAGAAGTTAGGGAAATTATTTGAATTTGAAGATTGAATGCCTATATGACTTAGAAAACCTTAAGTGAGGAGCTTAATGATCTTAGTCTAATGAATAGAGCCTAATAAACACTTGATCAAAAATTAAGTAGGATTAGCAAAAGTTAAACAAGATTAGCTTAAGCACAAGTGAGGTTAATTAGACTAACCAAGATTAGGATTTAAATATGGTTAATTAGAACTAAGTCTAGTTAATTAGGCTAATGAAGTAATTAAGGAATTAACCTAATCTATTCCTACAAATACTAGAAAGTTGGAGAATGATGGAGAAGCTTGAGAAGCTTGGAGTTCTTGAGAGCTTAGGAGAAGAACAAGAGAAAAGAGAAGAGAAAAAAAAAAAAGGAAAATCAAAGAGAAATCCAAGAATTCAACCAAAAATCAAATGAAAATCATAAAGAGGTAAGAAATTCAATCCTCTACCTTATGTCTACTTTAACCTAACTAGGAAATCAATTGAACTAAGTTTTGAAAGGATTTAAATGAAGAAAAATAGAAAAGTTAGAACCTAAGAAAGAGTTTGAAGCTTTGTTGGAAAGAAATATGTTTTGAGTTGTTTTTATCATAGATTTGAAACATACAAGTGTTATGCTTTGTCACGCCCCATATTTTATTACTCGAATAACATTACCAATATTCATTAATCAAGTCCAATTTATAAATGACAATTCATCTTTTGATAAAATGATGAATAATGAAATATACATGTTCCCTTTCATGATACAACAATGTCATTTACAACAAATATACATGTTCCCTCTCATGTTACTCTTCTCTTTCTTTAACTGTTATGTGTGTGTGTGTGTGTGTCTAGCTTAGAGCTGAGAAATGAACATTCATTAGAGTTTGTTCTTTTGTTCATCTTAAAGTTCAATTTCAGAAAAAGTTTTCAGTAATAAAGGAATTTTGCACCAAGAAAGTTTTCAGAGAACAAAGTATTCTTTAACTGTTAGGCACTCAAGGTCAGTAAAACTTTTTTACTGAAAACTTTCTCTGCAATTTATTAGAGTAAAACTCGATTTTCAATAAGGCACTCAAGTTTTCTTTAACTGTTAGGCACTCAAGGTCTAGAACATTCATTAGAGTCTGTTCTTTTGCACCATAGAATTATATTAAAATAGAGGATTTCATTTTAATAGTAAAATTCAGCATCTTACCGACACTAGATTGGGGGACTGCCTCCCTCGGTGCCTCTATATCGACATCAAGTGGTTGTGAGTGTTGGGTCTCCACATTGTCATGTAAATCCTCATTCGGAACAACAATTGCCTCGTGCGAAGGTTAAGGAGATGACTGCACCAATCGTTTTAGTGGCATTGGTAAGCCCTAAAAAACATAATACAAAAGCATAAACAATAAATACATAAAAATGGATTAAGTAAAGATATGTATATGGAAACTCATCAAGGCCACTGTTAATATTTGTAGTCTGATCCAATCAACTCCTTTTCTTCCCAAGACTAGTCCTGATAAACTTATTTGGACTCCTTCTCCTAATGGTTTATTCTCTATAAAATCTGCTTCTCTCCAGATTTCTATTTTAAGGTTGATTCCTCAATTAGTTTTATCCACTAGAACAATAATCTACGAACTACATACACCATGCAACATCATCCTAAATGTGTTGAGTCAATTCATCCACAATTAAGGCAAATAGGTAATTGTGTTAGTGATTTTCTGACCACACTGCCAACTCAGTATTCAGCTGGAGAGCACTAGCAGAATAGATGGCACCTGGCTGGCTTGCAACAGAAAGAGAAGACTCTGGTGGTGGTTCGTCCACCCGGGGGCACTCCGATGATCAAGTCAATACTCAATATCTCTCAAAGATAATCAAAAGCTAAACTCATAAGCTTAAACATAAAAGCATAAAATTGCATATCTTATACCCACGGGGGTGCCTTTCTTTTATAGTTTACTCAATCTTAGTCCCACTAGAAGCCTGTCTTCTATGGACTCCAATTCAGTGCTTACTTTGGATTTCTCAAGAGATAAGGATAAACTCCCTAAGAGTATTACCCTTATCCATCCTGAAGTCTTTCTTCATCCTAGGACTCTTGTCCCTTATCCGCTTATCTCGGATTCCAGTATTCTCGTAGATAACCTCGGCAACTCCGAGATCACCTCGACATAACTACCACGACACGTGGCACCTTGGCTGACACGTCGGCGTGACCTTGCCATGTGTTGGTACTCTGAAAATATATCCCCACAACTGCCCCCTAGGTTCTATTACCTCGGCATTCTGAGGTGATGGAACCTATATCGTTCCTCTTTCCAGTACATCGGCATAAGAACTCTTCAGCCGAGATCGTTCCTTTCAGGCCGACATGTCTTCTTCCAAGAACAAGAATTCTAATGAACTCTTTTACGTGCATGAGCTGTCATGCATCACTTTTCAACCGTTCTACTTACGTGTTTCACCTTCATTGGTTCGTGTCTATGACGTGCTTGTAAGCCGTCTTGCATCTGTCTGCGCCGTCTGACGCATGCGATATTCCAGGCGTATTAAATGCACTGCTTTTGCCGCCGTTTCAAGTTTTGACAAAACTTGTTTTCCCTCTTTTTGCCTCTTCACTCTGTAACTTGATTTACTTGCTTTCTCTCTCTCTAAACCCTTTCTCTTGAATCCGCCATTACTCAGGCTTCAAGCTCTGCAACTTCATTCGTCTTTCTGGTGAAAGCTCTCGCTACTCTGGCACTTCTGTAATCGTCGTCTGTCTTCGGCGAACTTTACTTCGGCCTTACTTTGCCTGGTAAGCCTCTGTTCCTTTCTTTCTCAATTCTTCTATGTTTTTTGCTTACTTGTTGTCATTACTGCTTTGTTCAAACCTTCGATTTGCTGAACTATTCACCTGGATGTGTCTATTAAATGATCTTGCTCATGTCTTGAACACTTGCACTGTTTCACCACTTTCTTGCCATTGTTCTTGACCCTGTATTTCTCATATTCTTTATGCTTTTGAGAACCCTACCTCTGTTCTTGATTCTGAAACTTCATTCTTTGTTTCTTGTTTTCTGTGTTTCCTTCCAGATCTGTGCCCCCAATCTTTATTTCCATAGATTTAGGTTTGGGATTTGTCTGTAGACTTCACCAATCCTTAGGAAAAATTGAAACAACCCTTACCAGTATTTACCTAGGTTTTTGCCGAGGTCCCAAAAACCCTTTAAGAACATCCCCTTTCTGAAGTCGAATACCTTTACGCCGACATCATGAGCATGTGGAAACATAGGGTAGATACCTCAACCAAACTTGAGTACTTTAGGGAAGAATTCTCCATTCCGGCCGATGTCCATCTGAGACTGGTTGGGGATGATGACTCCATTATGCCAACAGACGATTCGATGCCCTTTCCCATTGTAGCTTTCACTGAATGTGGACTCCGGCTTCCACTTAATCCCCTTTTTCGTGAAGTTCTCCACTACTATAAGTTGAACCCCATGCAACTTACCATTAACTCCTATCGAGTGATTAATGGTATTATAGCCTTAGCTAAACAGGAAGATGCTAGGATCACCTTAGCTGATATCCAATATTGTTATACAATGTGTGCCCTCAATTTGAAAGAAAAAGGCTATGTCTATTACCTTAAGCCGAGGTCTACAGAATTCAAAATTGTAGCCGACCTCCCAGACTCCAACAAAGGAGCTGGGGATGACTATGTTATTGCTTCGGGAAATTGGGAATTTGGCTCAGACGAGGATGCCCATCTCTACCCTCTTCCTCGATCAGTTAAAGAGGGCAAGGGTAAGAGCCCAGTGTTAATACCTGTTTGTTTCTTTTCAAGTCATCAATACTTTGTCAGTTTCTAATGTCTGTTCTTCTTGCAGATGTTCGTAAGACACCTAAAAGCTTTCGCCAATCCTACGTCCCCAGCAAGGATTTGAAGAAACTTTTAGACTTGCCAGTCCAAAAAAGGAAAGCGCCTTTGCTTCTTAACTTCATTCCAACATACAAGTCGATTTTGCCCGACGTCCCTAAAAGGAAGAAGAAAAGCCTTTCTTCACCTTCTGCCACAACCCAAACTGCGTCTGTATCTCGAACAGATCAAGGATCAATATCGGATCCAGCTGATCAGCCATCAACTTCGGCTCCATACTTGATCCCAATACCTGAACGGAAAAGGCGGCGTAGACTAGTCCGAACTGCTGAGATGGGTCGCCCAAAACCTGTTGCCGAAGATCTCTTAGCCAACCTCTCTACCGATGTTAACGCTCAACCATCGCAAACCATGCCCCCACCGAAGCCGAAAAGAACCAAGAAAGCTCAGCCAAAGGCTAAAGTAACTCAGGTTGAATCTGAGGATACTTTACCTATCTCCCAACTGGCTGAGAGCGACAAGTCTCAACCCTCTGCTGGGAAGAGGCGTGCAGAAACCCAGCCATCAGAATCCACAAAATTAAAGAAGCCGAGGTCATCGTCTGCGACGACCTCGGGGTCAAAAATACCAAAAGTCCCCTAGACACCCGAGATCACTTTGGAGAATAAGCCTGTCCTGGCTAGTGATAGTGCCGATGACATCAATGTCGACGTTGCCCTTAGTACAGCTCTACTTCTCCCAGGTGATCTGGAGAAGAATGCCGAGATGAGCGAGTACGAAAATTATGCTCTGATGCTTCAACGCTGTGTTCAAGTAAGTTTCTTCACTTGGTAACCCGTCTTTCTTCATCTTTTCATACTTGTAAACTTTGTAATAACTTTTGCTTTATGCTTTTTTAGGCTGTTCAGCATGTCCATTCCTTCTCCATACAATCTTTTGAGAATAGGGAGAAGTTGTCCAACATGAAGAGGGAGTTAACTGCCCTTTAGAAAACCAACAAAAGTCTTCAATCAAAAATGAAGAAGTTGGAGGACCAGCCCGAGGCTGCCCTTAAAGCCCAAACTGAGGCCGAAGAGAAGGCTGATGCTGCTGAAGCTATTAAGAAGGTTGCCGAATCGCAGAGAGAGAGGCTGAGGCAAAAACGGTCCAAGCCGAAAAAGCTTCAGGAGGCCCTAGCCACTAAAAACGCCGAAATCAAGGCGGCCGACGAAAAGGCTTACGCTCAGGGTATGGCCGACGTCACTGAGGAATATAAACTACAAGTTAGGCAGGCATGCAACAGGGGCTTCTCCCTTGGTTGGATGTCTTTGATAAAAAAACTTGATATCCCTGCCGATTCACCCTTCCGCAATGCCGATGCTATCCCTCTTCCATTCCCACCACCTCTACCTCCAAGTCAACCTGAGGATGCTTCTGAATCTAACGATGAAGATGGAGATGAGGATGAGGATGAAGCTTTAGTAAGGAAATCCAAGGATGCTGCTGGGGCCAAGTCCCTTCCTTCAACTGAGCAAATTATGGACTTAACTCAAGATGAAGTGGTTGATGAGGTTGCCAAGGAAACTACTCCTGAGCAGGCTTCGTCCGACGTTCCTCAAGTTGGCAAGAGTATTGACCAAACTCTTGCCGAGATTGATGCAGAACTTGCAACGGAGAAGGCGGCCGAAGTAGTTCTTCAAGAATCTGTCGAGGTCCAAACCCAAATTGCTCTTGAAGCTGAGGAATCATAACTTTGATGTCTTTTGTACTTTTTTGTTTCTTGGGCAGTATAAGCTTCTTTTTGTGGCCGATGTGCCTCCTGTTTTTTGTTGAATGCTTTAATATAACTATCTTTCTTCGAATGCCTGCACTCTCTTGTCTTTTCTTTGACTGTCTCTGCATGATTCTATACTTAGAACATTTTATATGCCTTTCATACTTTGCCTCCTTTGTGCAATTTTCTCGGGGTTACATACCTCGGGTATAATAACTAATGATTTACCTCGGCAAGAACTTGACCTGTAAATTTTGCATAAATTTCAACAAGTGTAAAACATATACTGTTTTAAGTTTAACTTACTTTTCTCAAGTCTCAACGACTGTAAAACAATGATCTTAGCTTTCACCTTCAAATTTCAACAAGTGAAGATAAGGAATAACCTCGGCTTAACTTCAACTTGTAAATTGTTACAAATTTCAACAAGTGAAGATAAGGAATAATCTCAGCTTAACTTCAACTTGTGAATTGCTACAAATTTCAACAAGTGAATATAAGGAATAACCTCAGCTTAACTTCAACTTGTAAATTGCTACAAATTTCAACAAGTGAAGATAAGGAATAATCTCGGCTTAACTTCAACTTGTAAATTGCTACAAATTTCAACAAGTGAAGATAAGGAATAATCTCGGCTTAACTTCAACTTGTAAATTGCTACAAATTTCAACAAGTGTTAAGTGTCTTTGTATTCTTTCCGCCCCCAATGTGAACCTGAGTTCCACTTGGGTTCTCATTATTCATGTTTTCTAGAAACAATATTTTGTATCTTTATCAGTCACATGTGTTGAAGAATTCTGAAAAGATTTTATTGATGACATCGGTCAAAAACAATGCATATCTAATGATAGAAAAATTTTAAATTACAAGTGTTCCAGGGTCTAGGCAATACTTTGTCCTCATTGTCTTCAAGCCGATAGGCTCCATTGCCTAATACCGAAGTGATTCTGTAGGGTCCTTCCCAGTTTGGGCCAAGCTTGCCCTCTCTGGGGTCCTTCTTGTTGCCGACGACTTTTCTCAGGACTAGGTCGCCGACTTGAAAATCCCTTGGATTGACCTTCTTGTTGTAAGCTCTGGCAAGCTGTTGCTGGTATGCTGCGAGCTGAATTGCAGCTTTCTCCCTTCGTTCTTCCAAAAGATCCAGATCTCGGGCTAAGAGTATATCATTAGTCCCATTCTCAACTCCCTGGGTTCGGATCCCTGGGATGCCGACTTCCAGTGGAATGACTGCTTCTGTGCCATAAGCCATGGCAAAGGGGGATTCTCCTGTTGATCTTCTCGGCGTAGTCCGATATGCCCAAAGCACGTTGGGCAATTCGTCTACCCACTTTCCTTTTGCTGCCTGCAGCCTCTTCTTTATTCCATCCAAAATTACTTTGTTGGATGCTTCAGCTTGTCCATTACTTTGGGGAAAACTTGGTGTTGAAAAGTAATTCTTGATCTTGAATTTCGCACAAAAGTTCTTGATGAGTTTGCTGTCAAACTGCGTTCCGTTGTCGGCAACTATTGCTCTTGGAATCCCAAATCTGGTGATGATGTTTCTCCATATAAAGTTCTTGACATCCACATCTCGGATTTTGGCAAGAGGTTCTGCCTCTATCCACTTCGTGAAGTAATCTGTTGCTACCAGCAAGTATTTTCTCTGCCCAGTTGCCTGGGGAAGTTGGCCAACAAGATCCATGCCCCACTGGGCAAACGGCCAAGGGCTGGATACTGGATTCAGGTCAGCAGCTGGCTGGTGTATCAAAGGTGCAAACCTTTGGCATTGTTCGCACTTCTTCACGTATGCTTCTGCATCTTTTTGCATGTAGGGCCACCAATACCCCTGGGTAATGGCCCTGTGAGCTAGTGATCTGCCCCCAGCGTGGCTTCCACAAACTCCTTCATGAATTTCATATAAAAAATCTTCAACTTGCAAAGGGTGTACGCACCTTAAAAGGGGTCCAGTGAAGGACCTTCTGTAGAGATGTCCGTCTGCTGTCAGACTGAATCTTGCCGACTTCAATCTGACTTTGTGTGCCTCCTTGCGGTCTTCTGGCAGCTTTCCTTCTTTCAGGAATGCAACTATTGCATCCATCCAGCTTGGTCCCATGTCCACACACATTGCTTCCTGCTCTGTGTTCCGTGGTTCTATGCTCGGGCCCGACATATAGTCAATCATTATTGTCCTTGTTTTTCCAGTCTGTATTGAACTTGCCAGGTTGGCCAACGCGTCGGCGTGGCTGTTATCATCTCGGCTTACTTGGAGTAGTCGGCAGTTCTGAAATAAGCTGCCAATCTGATGACCTCTTTTGCATATGCCGACATCCTTTCGTTCTGGCTGCAAATTCTCCTGTTGACTGGTTAACAATAAGCTGTGAATCACAAAAAACTATTACCTCATCTGCTTCTGCTACTGCTGCCAGTTTTAGCCCTTGCAATTAATGCTTCGTATTCTGCTTCATTGTTTGAGGCCTTAAACCCCAAACAGATGGACTGTTCTATTATTTCTCCATCTGGAGATATCAGTAGTACTCCTGCCCCTGCTCCTTGTCGGTTTGAACTTCCATCGACAAACAGTCTGAAGGAGTCGCCGATGTAGATGCTGCAGGGTCTGAGTTTTTCCTTTCTTTGTTCTTTTGCTTTTGGCTGGGCTTCTCCTTGCTTGCTGGGACAACGTTCATCTTGGCTCAACGGAGCCCGATGTTCGTTGGATTCCGGGGTGAACTCGGCCACGAAGTCGGCCAAAACTTGGCCCTTAATTGCTGTTCTTGGCCTGAACTCCAGGTCGTACTGGCCCAAGGCCACTGCCCATCTTGCTATCCTTCCAGTTAAGTCTCCTTGTTGTAACAAGGGTTTCAAAGGGTGCTCTGTTAGCACTACAATCTTGTGCGCCTGAAAGTAATGGTTCAACTTCTTTGAAGCCATCACTAAGGCTAACATTAATTTCTCTAGGGGTAGATACCTTGTTTCTGCATTGGCCAAGGTTTTGCTTACATAGTAAACAGCCTTTTGCTCCCCTTTTTCTTCTCGGACTAACACCGCGCTTACTGCGTGTTCTGAAACTGCTAAGTACAAAAACAGCTCTTCCCCAGGTCCAGGTGTTGAGAGGACTGGAGCCGTAGTCAGATACTTCTTTAGGTCGGCCAACGCGGCCTCACATTCCTCTGTCTAGAGGAAATCCGTGGCTTTCTTCACCAGGTTGAAGAAAGGTTTACATTTGTCTGAGCTTCGGCTTATGAACCTGTTTAGGGCTACGGCCCTTCCGGTAAGCATCTGTACCTGTTTTGCGATGTTGGGCTCTGTAAATCTAGGATGGCCTTGATCTGATCTGGGCTGGCCTCAATGCCCCTTCTTGTCACCAGGTACCCCAAGAACTTACCAGATCCAACTCCAAACGCGCACTTTGATGCGTTGAGTCGGAG
This sequence comes from Camellia japonica, assembly GCA_030407325.1. NCBI lineage: Eukaryota > Viridiplantae > Streptophyta > Magnoliopsida > Ericales > Theaceae > Camellia > Camellia japonica. The sequence goes on from JAPPVO010000019.1 coordinate 140,601,710, forward strand.
CCGATATGTTTTGAGGATTTCAAAGACCTCTTTTAGGTCAGAAAGATGACCCCTAGGCTCCTTGGTCTTCATGACCATGTCATCGATGTAGACTTCTACTGTTTGGCCAATCAAGTGTCTGAACATCTTGGTTACCAACCTTTGGTAAGTTGCTCCTGCGTTTTTCAGCCCAAAAGGCATTACTCTGTAACAGTACAGGCCTTTTGGGGTGATAAACGCTGTCTTCTCTTCATCCGGGGGGTACATGGCTATTGGTGGTACCCCCTATAAGCATCTAGGAAGCTCATCCTTCCATGTCCAGATGTGGCGTCCACCAACTGGTCGATCTTGGGTAGAGGAAAGCTGTCTTTGGGACAAGCTTTGTTTAGGCTTGTAAAATCTACACAGACCCTCCATTTACCGTTCTTTTTCTTTACTACCACAGTGTTTGATAGCCATGTCGGGTAATCGACTTCTCTGATGGCCCTGGCCTCCAGAAGTCTGTCTACTTCCTCTTCTACTGCTTCGACGTGCATCAACGTCGGTCTTCTGGCTCGCTGTATTACAGGCTTGGTCGACCTGTCGACGTTCAGTTTGTGGCATGTGACCTCGGGGTCAATGCCAGGCATCTCATAAGGTGTCCAGGCGAACACCTCAATGTTTGTTCTCAAAAAAGCTTCCAGCTCTCTTTCCTCTTCTTCGGCTAAGCCTGAGCCGAGAAGAAAGAAGCGTTCTTCATCGCCCTCCTGGACGAGGATTTTCTTTAGTGCTTCTTCACTTTTCTCGGCCGGCTCCTTGCCGACATCGTCTAGGACCTCCATGTCCTCGTCTTCGATTTCTGCCTTCTCTGGTTCTCGGATGTTGCAGGTTGATTTCATTGCTGCCATGGAGCAAGTTTTTGCCTGCAGTTGATCTCCTCTGATTTCTTCAATCCCAAGCTCTGTTGGGAACCGCAATAGTTGATGCAATGTTGAGGGAACTGCCCCCATTGCATGCAACCATGGCCTTCCCAAGATGATGTTGTATGGTGAGGGTGTGTCAATCACAATGAATTCCGTCTTGATTTTCTTTGTGCCGGCTTGTACTTCCAAGCTTGTTGCGCCTAGTGGCCATGTCGGCGTTCCATTGAAGCCGACCATCGGGCCATTGGATCCTTCCATGTCATCTGGGTGAAGGCCCAGCTCTTTGTAACATCTAACGTACATGATGTCGCAAGAGCTGCCTTGATCAATCAAGATGCGCTTCACTTGGCACTCCCCAACCTGGAGGGATACTACCAAGGCATCATTATGCGGATGTTGGACCATCTCTAGGTCGGCTTCAGTAAAAGCTATCATCGGTCCTTGGCACTCCTCTGGCCGATGTCTCTTTTCCCCGACTTGGTAGACATGCTATAAATGCCTTACCCTCTCGGTCTCTCCTCTGATTTCGTTCTCGTTGACCCTTGAGTGGATCACATTAACCACCCGTGGTCCCCCTACCTGTGGTTGCTGTGCTGGGGGAGGCGGGGCTGTTGGTGCTTGAGGCAATCTTGCCTGTTCCTCTCTTGTCCTGGCTTCATCGACAAGGTCTCTCAGATGACCTTGTCTCACTAAGTCTTCTAAGTGTGCTCTTAGGGCTCTACAGCCCTGGGTTGGGTGCCCCTATTCATTGTGGTAAGCACAACGCCTACCAACGTTCCTTCCCATGTATTCTCCTGGGGCCTTTGCCGGTGCTCTGAAATAGGGTTGGTTTCGGATTTGATCCAGGACTTTGTGGACCGGGATTCGGAACACAGTCGTCACTGCCTGTTTGGCCCTCAATTCCGTTTCTTGTTTGTTGAACCCGTTGTTACCTCGGCCTCGCTTCGGCGAGCCGTTGGTTCTTTCTTGTTTTATCTCTTTATTCCCCGATGTATCTTCCTCTGCTCTGGCATACTTCTCGATTCTTGCCATGAGCTCCTCCATGCTTTTCGGTAATGTCTTTGCCAAGGACTTCCGTAATGGACAATCATCTTTCAGGCCGTTCTTGAAAGACACGACTGCCACCTCCTGGTTGCATTCGGGTATTCGGTTGAACACCTCATAGTACCTTTTTGCATAGGCCCTAAGGCCTTCATCCTTGTTGATCTTCAGAGCCATCAATGCGTCCACCCTCAATGGCTGCAACTTGTTTGTCACGAATCTGGCCACAAACATCTCGGCCAGGCTTTCCCAAGTCTTCACGCTTCCCTTTGGGAGCTTGTGGAACCAATCTGATGCAATCTCCTCGAAGGATGAGGGGAACACTTTGCAGAGCAACGGCTCGTTTCCGCTATACAATGCCATTGAGTTCAAGTATAATCCAACATGAAAGTTAGGGTCTGACTTACCATCGTATATTTGAAACCTCGGCATACTGAATCTCTTTGATGCCTGGAACTTGTCCAATTCTACCGAGAATGGTGTCCTTGGCTTGTCGGGTGAGGTTACCTCGGCTTCTCCGTTCTGTTGCTTCCTCTTGAGGTAGTTTCTCAAGTCTTCTTTGCTCCGTCTAGGAGCTCGGCTATCTGCTGACTTCAGTTTCTTCAGTATACTACTCTCGGCCTCGTGATGGGCCCTTTTCGATCTCTTCCCATGAGTTGTGTCAAAGCATAACGCCTGCCCTTGAACATGCCGATGTTTCTTGGGTTCTGCGTCCTTTGTGTGATATGTCTTTTGGGACTCTTCTCTTCTCGGCTCCTCTCGTCCGACTTCCCTGGAAGGCCGGTGAGAGTGCCTCCCACTCCTAGTGTGCTGAGGGGCTTCAGGAATTGTTTTCTGCCCTTGCTTCTGGGCATTGGTTGCTGGCATTGGTGTGTCGTGCAGTGGGTACGGCGGCTGCATGACGTTGTTTTGCATCATGAAGTTGATGACCGATTGTAGGTCTGCCAACTTGTCTGCCATCTCTTTTACCTCTTCATCCCTCCGTAGGCACCTGTCCCTCCATACCTGGAGGTTGTCTTCGTTGTAGTATCTGCTCTGATCCGCCTTCTTTGAAGTGTCGCCTTCCTGGCCGACGTCTTTCGTCCCGTGATTCTGGTCACGAGTTTCTGTGTTGCGGTTGTTTTCTTCGACATCGAGGTTAATAGGTCTTTTGCTTCCAGTGGGAGTGCCGTCCCCAATCTTTTCTTTTTGTGCGTTACTGGCCATCTATTCATCTTTCTTTCCCACAGACGGCGCCAAATTGTGTGAGTGATTTTCTGACCACACTGCCAACTCAGTATTCAGCTGGAGAGCACTGGCAGAATAGATGGCACCTGGCTGACCTGCAACAGAAAGAGAAGACTCTGGTGGTGGTTCGTCCACCCGGGGGCACTCCGACGATCAAGTCAGTACTCAATATCTCTCAAAGATAATCAAAAGCTAAACTCATAAGCTTGAGCATAAAAGCATAAAATTGCGTACGTTATACCCACGGGGGTGCCTTTCTTTTATAGTTTACTCAATCCTAGTCCCACTAGAAGCCTGGCTTCTATGGACTCCAATTCAGTGCTTACTTTGGATTTCTCAAGAGAAAAGGATAAACGCCCTGAGAGTATTACCCTTATCCATCCTGAAGTCTTTCTTCATCCTAGGATTCTTGTCCCTTATCCGCTTATCTCGGATTCCAGTATTCTCGTAGATAACCTCGGCAACTCCGAAATCACCTCGGCATAACTACCACGACACGTGGCACCTCGGCTGACACGTCGGCGTCACCTTGCCACGTGTTGGTACTCTAAAAATATATCCCCACAGTAATGATAGAAAGTTATCCCTTGATGCACTGTTACAGAATAGCTAAAAGAATTGGGATACCCACATCTAGGCAAATGTTACCGAACTCACACTAGGAACAAAAAATACATACAAAAGCATAATGAAATATTAGCCAGTAATACAATTCTAAACTCACATTAGTTGATAATTCTAACCTTCTTGTGCTTATCAATTTTAAATTTTTTACAGCTAGTTAAGCAATCAATCTTGCCCCGTGTTCATGGTTAATATTTTTTACAGTTACTTTAGTATAAGTACTATGCGTTCCTCGAATTTCTCCATTTCACTTCGTTTGAGTGTCCTTGAGCATAGATCTTGGAAAAAGCTTCCTAACTCAAAAAGTGTTGTACTGATCTCTTTATCTACGTAACCACGCATCCCAATAGAAAGAATCCATTGTATAAATACACGGCAGTCGTGGCTTTTCAATCCTGTTAATCTACCATTTTTTGCATTCACTAATCTCGAAATGTTTGTCACGTACCCATCTAGATACTTGACTGATTTCAAGAATTCAAAGAAACCATCTCTCTTTTTAGGGGTCAATGAGAAGCTGGCTTGAGGTTTGACATATGATCCATCGGGATTTTTTGTCAACCACAATTCTTTCCTTATATTCATATCTTCTAAATCCATTCGTGCCTTATCTGTATCCTTGTTCTTCCCATCAATTCCCAACATAGTTCCAACAACATTTTCACTAAAGTTCTTCTCCACGTGCATGACATCAATGTTGTGTCGAAGCCTCTTTTTCTTCCAATACGGTAGCTCATACAAGATGCTTACCTTCGTCCAATTTGGGTTCTGACGAGGTCTTTTCCTATTGCTTGGATGTTTTCCATATGTGACACCCGTCACGCTGCCCAATTGTTCTTCAATCTTTTGTATCGGTATCACCAAAGATCTCTTCCGTTTTTCATGCTTGCCATTATATGCTCTACTCTTTCGCCTTTCTGGGTAGTCATCAGGCAAGTAGCATTGATGGTTACTGTACGCAGTCTTACTTCTTAAAGATTCAAAATATGGTTCATCATTGCAAGTGTAACAAGAGTAATGACCCTTTGTTCTCTATCCAGACATGTCACCAAATACGGGCCAATCATGTATCATCCACAACAAAGCTGCACGCATACAGAAAGTCTCACCAGTAGAGGCATCATAGGTATTTTTCCATAATTCATTCAATTCATCCACTAAAGGTCTCATGTAGACATCAATATCAATTCCTGGTTGTGATTCACCAGGAATAAGTAATGACAGCATGAAAAATGGGTCCTTCATTGCCAACCACAGTGGCAAGTTGTACGGAATGAGTACGACAGGCCACAAACTATATGAGTTATTCATATTTCCGAAAGGGTTAAACCCATCAGTAGCCAACTCTAGCCTCACATTTCGAGGCTCCAAGGCGAATTCAGGATGTCGTGAATCGAATTCCTTCCACTCATCACTATCTGCAGGATGCCTCAATACACCGTCATCTAGACGTTTTTCATTGAACCATTTCATATCCTCGGCTCTCTTTCTCGACATGTACAACCTTTTCAATCTTGGTGTTAACGGGAAGTATCGAAGGACCTTATGAAAGATCTTCTTACCTCTACCATGATTTGTCTTGTATCTAGAAGCATTACAATTTGGACATTTATCCAATGTTGTATTCGCCTTCCAAAAGAGCGCACAGTCATTTACACAAGCATCAATGAGCTCATATGACAAACCCAATTCACGTAGTATTTTTTTATCTTCATAAGTTGACTTTGGAACCAAATTATCCTTCGGTAAAAGTTTAGTTAAAAACTCTAGCATCATGTTAACTAACTTATTACTCCAATGGTTTGTTACCTTCATATTAAGTATCTTGATGACAAACTATAACAAAGTGTAATTTGTGCAACCTGGGTACACCTCACGTTTGGCATCATTTAACAATTTATCAAAAGTGCGAACCTCCTCCTTCTGGGTTGTATTAGTTGATTCCCCTCTTATTTGATCTTCCACTAAGGCATCAATACCTCTCAAAACCTCATTGCCCTCAACGGGTATATCATGATGAGCAGCCTCATTTGATTCACGGGGTTCCCTATGCACGTGCCAAATAGTGTAAGTTGAAATAATCCTTTGTTGCAGCAAATGAATTTGAACAATTTGAAAATTTTGACGAGCAACATTCACACACTTTCGACAAGGGCACAAAATTTTACCATCTCGATCGATAACCGCCATTGCAAAACGAAGAAATGATATTACCCCATCATAATATGCCCGACTTATCCTTCCATCAACTGTGCTATCTAGTGCAATCCAACACTTGTCCATGTCTGACTATGCCGAGTTAATTAAAGGTAGATGAATAGGACAAATTTTAGATATAAAAATACTAGCGTATGCCCGTGCCTAAAGGTACGGTGTAAATAATGTTAGGATTATAATATAATTGTAATCACAACACTATTTAAATTTAAGATTAAAATGCAACTATAAAAATATATTTAATAGACTATACTCTACAATTCCAAACAAATGAAATATATAAAAAAAAAAATTAAATGTCAAATAATGCACACCAGCCAGTGTTCTGCAATAACATAATCTATGATGTCAAGGTAATGTGCCATATGGGCTGAAAGAAATAAAAGTAATATTAAAATGGCTCCTTAGTCTCTGCTTCTTAGTCAATAAGAGCATGCTCATTGTGTGAAGTACCCATGTAAATCAATTTATTGACATACAAAGACTATACTTTGAGTATGAATAACTGGCAAGAAAAAAAATAAAGTAAAAGAACATATACCACCAACTGGTATGTTTTGGATCAGCAGAAAGTGAATATGATTTTACTACGCAAAAGAATATCAACAAAGGTGAAATAGATACCACTGAAAATTTCATACATCACACTAAACAAAAGGTATTACATGCCATGCATTTAATATCATCTTAGCCTAAATCACACTAATAGTCCCCAGTAATGGAAAGATCATAAAAAGAAAAAGAAAATAAAAACCACCACCACCACCACCACCACCAAGTAACACACTCTATATGCAGACACAAAATGTAGGACCTGTTATTTCCACCTTAGAATAGAAAGAAAACTGGTTGTTCTCAATTGAGGTGCCTTTGGAAGGCATATATAGATAGATTTGCAGCTGTTTGAGGTTTACTTGCTTGCAAATGCAAGTATGATGATAAATTGATAAATTATTGATCCATTCACATAGGGTCTGTCCAATTTGAAAATTGCAGAACAACTCCGCCTTGGATTTGAGAGTGTTAATAATGGTGGAGTTATATTCATAAATTATTGAAAATACATACTGAGCTGAAGTTTAGGAGAACTTGTTGACTTCTAAAGGCAATCAGGTAAATGAGGCTAAAACTATGTATACATGAATGATTGTAAAACTAAGATTGAAAGGCCCAAACAACTATTATGAGTCTTTTATGTGCCGTTGTTTCAAGATAGTAGCTCTTGTACCATAAACAATTTGACAACCTAACATTTTTCAGGTGTTTGCTTGGTTTTTCTAGGAAATAGATGAGCTATGTGATAAATGGGTTACGGAATCTCTTATACCACCAATTACAGAAGAGAAACGATATGAGCCTCCAGTATTGGAAAGGTAAAATTAGTTTTGGTTTGTCTTTATTTTATTATTTCCTTAACCTCTGAATTCTCTTGAAATGTTCTCAAAGTTATGTAAATGTGTTTCTTGCTTGGTAGTACACTTATTTCTTTTTCATACACTATCCAACCCTTTCATAATTTTCTTTTGCAGGAATTATTATATGTTGCCTTTTCCTTTTTCTTTCTTCTTTTCCTTTTTTAAGTTTTTCCCCAGTTAGGTTGGTTAGCCACTGTCATGTAGGTGTTCATTAGTTTGAGTATGGGTAAAATCTTCTTTTTTAATCACCACGTATACTTTAAGATCCAATAAATATTGAAATTCTTAAACATGGATCAAAGAGATTTGTGACTATAGCAAAGACATTCTTTCTCACTGGTTTGAACAGACACAGCCACAAAGAACATCAATTTAAACCTCAGAGACACAGGGTTTGAGAGAGAACTATAGCAAAGACATTCTTTCTCACTGGTTTGAATAGACACAGCCACAAAGAACATCAATTTAAACCTCAGAGACACAGGGTTTGAGAGAGAGGGAGAGAGGTACCCGGAGGGGGTTCAAAGCAAAGACGATGACGGTGGCTGTGGTGGTGGTGATATCCAGAGAATACCTAATTAACAAATCAATTTAAGGTTTAGAAAAACAAAAATCAAAATCAAAATGAGTACTTTGTTATACGATGGAGGCGGAGGAAGAAATCAAACATGATAAAATGAGTACATAGTCACCACATTTAATCAGAAAGCAAACTGCTTAGAATGGGGGTCTAAAGCAGAGGATTTCATCATAATGCCTCAAGGTTATTAGAAAATACAACCCAGACCGTCTACTTTGGTGTTTATCACACAGAACAAAGGGAAGAAAGATCAGAATAATTGCAAAAATAATTCACAAGGTTACCACAAAATGACCTAGGCTATATACCATGTAAAAGACACCAAACTTCCCACACTGATAGACCTGTAATTTACACCACCTAATGTATGTTGCATGCACAAGCATGCAATGTTTTTTAAGTAAAATACAACCTAGACCGTCTACTTTGGTGTAACAAGTGTTTGTCTATAGAGACGCTTCACTATAACTTCAAATGCTAGCTTCATATATGAAGTTTTTGTCTATGTTACATCACATATTGGCTACATCAAGAAATTCAAATGGAGGTTGTTTACCGTGAGCACATCCAATGCAGCATAGGATCAACTCATATGGTACTATAAATGATTTTTAAGCCCTTATGCAACCATTTAATACAGAGCTCTGAATTATTATCAGCTATCAAGTCCATAGAAGCCATGCCGATGCACTACTAACTCTGAATAGCTCCACCATATTTATTTTAAATCATTTAGGTCAGTGAAAAAATGAATATTGGTCATGTTTCAGATATTCATATAATTTGAAATATTAAAAAACAATTTTTTGCTGCAATCCACAAAACTCCTGCGTGGCACATGTGAAGATGAGAAAATTCATTCTTTTTTAAGGAAAATTTGGAGCAATAGAGTTAGCAAAAATAAATGGGCATCAAAACGTCTATTTCTCTAACCCCAGTAAAAAACAATGGTCACCACCACAGACATCAATTTCAGATATTAAACAAACATTTAAATATAGAGAGGAGTTGAACCCTAATTTTATTAAAAATACAGACAAACAATCCAAATCATATAAAATATTCACATTTAGTCAAGGGCTTTTACTAAATTCAAACTGTTAATTATAATCAATAGGACATTCATTCTCAAGTTTATAGCAGAAACAAGCAAAACACATAGAGGATGGCCAAGTTTACAATTTACACATTCACAATTTATTGAAGAGAAACCTTGCTGGAAAGAATAAAATACAGCATTAATTCTGAAAATTAATTTTGAAAATTAGGGAAAACATTAATTTTGAAAATTAGGGAAAACAGAGATAGAAAAATAGAGAAATTGAGAGAGAGAGAGAGAGAGTGAGAGAGAGAGAGAGAGAGAGAACCCATACCTGATGGAAGAGAACACACACAGTAAAGGAGATACGATGTCTGTGGCGACACTAAAGGAAGAGAACAGGGACATTGGCAGCAGCACTGGAGAAGAACACACTGAAGGGGCGCTGGAGAATAACACACAGCACTTGTGTTTTAAGAGGGAGAGTTAGAGGGGGAGGGACATAGATTGATAGGAAAACTGATTCGTCAATAAACAAAACACACAGCACTTGTGTTTTGTTTTGAGAGGGAGAGACAGATAGAGATACAGACTGATACGAAGACTGATCCAAAAAAAAAATGAAGGGAAAAATAATCTAGGAAAACTGATCCCAAAAAAAAAAAAAGAGGGAAAAATAATTTAGGAAAACTGATCCCACAAAAAAAAATAAAAAATAAAAAATAAAATAATAATAGACTATCTTTTTCATTACCGCTTAATATGTCAAAATTCTTCTTTCAAAATTAGTGACAAAATAATTTTCTCACTAAAAGGCTTAAAAATATTCAAAATTATTAGTGATGAAAATATATTTCTCACCAAATGGTCTTAAAATAAGTTTTTCAAAAAAAAAAAAAAAATCGATTATTGGTGATAGAAATATATTCCTCATTAATAATTTTTTAATTGTTGAAAAACAAAATTCTCACCAAAAGTTTCAAATTTTTGGTACCATCAAAAAAAATTAGTGGGAAAAATTTAGGTGACGAAACTTATTTTTTTTCTCACCTAAAAGTAAGTATTTATTGACGGAAATAAATTTCGTCACCTATTATTTTTATTTTTTTATTATACGTGACAAAATTTATAATTCCTCATGGATTATTCTTATTTAGTGACGAAATTTGTTTTCTTCACTCATTTTTGTCACCATACCAAAATAGAGAATAAGAGAAAGAGACACTAGAAAAAGAGCAAAGAGAAATCACGTACCAAATCACCGAGCGAAGAAGATGTGGCGATTACCGGCAAGGCTACTAGTGGCGGTGACGATCGGCAAGGCTAACAGAGGCGACGATGGTGATCGGCGTGGTGGAGGAACAAGAGGTAAGACAAATTAATACCCTACTTTGAGAGAGAGAGAGAGATGATAAACAGAAAAAGGGTAAAAAAAAATTAATACCTTTTTTTTTTTTTATTGCCGCTCAATATATCAAAAATTTCCCACCAAAATTGATGACAATATTATTTCCTCACCAAAAGATATCAAAAATATTAAAATGTTTTGGTGACGAAAATATATTTCTCACAAATAATTTTATAATTAGTGACAAATTTTTTTCTCGGCAAAAGTCCCAAAATTTTGGTGCCACCCAAAAAAAATAGCGGGAAATTTTTTGTGACAAAACTTAATTTTTCCTCACTTAAAATGAAGTATTTATTGATGAAAATAAATTTTGTCACTTATTATTTTCATTTTTTTATTATATGTGACAAAATTTATAAATTCGTCACGAATTATTTTTATTTAGTGACGAATTTTATTTTCTTCACTAGTTTCCGTCATCATAAGTTACTTTTATTGTTGTGATTGTTGGTTTTCGACTCATTTTCAAGTCCTTTTTTGGATTGAATTTGTGTGACATATTTGTGTTAACCATCTAGAGCACTCCATCTTATAGTACTTCAAAACAACATCATTTTATACTAAACGACATCGTTTTTCTTTAGCCCCAAAAAAAATGAATAAACCAAATCTCTCTTTTCTTTCCCCCTTCCTCTCCACCCTCTTGTCAACACCCACCCATTTTACATCATTTCCAACAGCCAACCAACCCTCTCCGCTTCACACCAACCCTTCTTAGCCCCTCTCTGAGTTCCTTTCCCCATACCGCAACTCCTTTTTCCGCTACCACTACCACTCTACAAACCCTAACCCCCAACCTCCTTCTCTACCTCCATTGTCGACCGCCTTCGACATCCCCCAACCTCCTTCAACCCACAACTTTACACACACGAAACCCCAACACCCTTTATCATTTCAATCTAAAAAAATAGAGAAGAGAAAGAGAGAGACCTATTGGATGGTAGCAGTGGCAAATGTCTGGCACGATCTGATGTCGGGGAGACGCACAGATCCAATGAGGGTTAAGGATAGTGACAAAAAACAAATACAATTATGGTGGGACTGCGAGGGCGGCTATGGTTAGGGGAGGGAAAGGAAATGATGGTCATTGTGGGAAGCAGTTGGCATGCAGCGACGATGGATGGATGACGGTTGAAGAGGGTGGGGGATGGATGGCCATTGGCGGAAAGGTTGGGAGGGAGAAGGAAAAAGAGAAAGAAGAGAGAGTTTAGTTCATTTGTGATTTTTGTTTTTTGTTTTTTTTTTTAGAATTAAGCAAAACGACATCGTTTTGCACTACTGCAAAAGTACTCTAGAGGATCAAAACGCGACATATTTAGTCAACTTGGACTTGATTTTAGACTTCCTAAATCTTTGGTTTAGATGTTTCCTTATTGGTTTTAGATTATAATAAAAGAAAATCAATTTTGGTTTGGATTAGCTTTAGAAAACACCATTGACTATAAATATGTGGAGACTCTTACTCTTTTATTGGACTTTTCAATTTCTTTTGAGCCTCCCTTCTGGGGTTGCATTGGTAGGTATTTGGATCTTGGGTAGAACTTTAATCTTTGTTGACTGCTTTGGTCAATTGGGTGGCCCTATTTAGTGGATCCTTATTTGATATCTCTTTGTAACATTTGTTTGTTGGCGTTTTAAGTTGAAACTTGAGATATAGTGAAACTTGTTTGTTCAAGTTATAGAGAATTTTGAGAGAACTTGCAAGGGTTTAGTGATCTTTGTGATTGTTTTCTTTGTTATCACACTTTCGTAGAGTCCGTATCTTTGTGATTGTTAACGCCGAACCACATAATTCTTGGTATTATTTGTTTTTTTCTCTTTTGTATTCGCATAATGGAAAATGATATAGAAACTCACTTTTTAAACCCAATGATGTGTAAAATAGATTATTTTGGTTGGTGATTAAAGAAGACATGAGAGAGAGAGTGAGAGAGAGTTTTCTTAGATATTTTAATAAACTATCACATCGTTGACTTTGAAAAATGAGTCTAATTTTGGCTTAAAGTAGCACTACTCTTGCATAATTTGTATGATTATTCTGCTCTATATTCGAATGCATTAACTATATTGGTGTGGTTGAATTTTCTCAAAGATTCTTCGCACAACAGTTGTAGTTGAGACATAATGTAATGGCACTATTAATTGGTTGTTCCTAGAGGTGACAAACCTAGTCCAAACTCATGAACACGTCCAATTATACACATTTAAAACTCGTATAAACCCATCCAAATCAATAAATAGGCTTAAATGGGTTGCTCATTCTCAACTTAATTAAAATTAAGTTTACGTGGATTGGCCATGGGTACCTATATAAGCCAGTTTAAATGAGCACCACTTCTACCATCAATCTACCTTCCACCACCACTAACACTACACCACCGTCGCCGCCACTCCACCACCACCACCACAACCACCACTCAACTACCACCTCCTACTCTTCCACCACCATCACCACCTCCTCCTTAAAGCTGGCAATTCAAGCCCAAACCCGTTACTTCGCCCAAATCCACCCATAATAAATGGGTTTGGGTCCTTCTATTTATATAAATGGGCTGGCTGTGTTTGGGTTATTACAAATATTCTTATTTTTATTTGGGCTTAAATGGACTGAGTAAGTAAACCCATTGGACTGGACACCCAACAGAAAAAGATGATAACCTGTAAATTCCATTGCTTGCGTCTTGAGGTGAACCAGAGAGAGATTAGGAAGAGAACGAGAACAATCGCAGCTCTGAAGACAATTTTTTAAGGGTCGAATTGTTCTTATTGTTGCGTCTTGAGGTGAATCCGAAAATTCCATTGCTTGAACCTACAAGAAAGTAGAATATTCAACCATAGATCTTGAAATCCATGAAGATTTCAGATTCATGCTTTCTCTCTCTAAAAATACAAACTTTCTCCATCTGTATTTATCTATGTATATATATATGTGTTGATTCTTTGCTACATTGAATATTCAACCATAGATCTTGAAATCCATGGGGATTTCCTATTCTTGCTTTCTCTCTCTAAAAATACAAACTTTCTCTCTCTGTATCTATCTATGTATGTATATATGTTGATTCTTTGGTAAATTTCTCTCTCTTTGCCCTATACTTCTTTGTTTAACATTTGACTTTTTGGTCATTATTTATTGCTATTTTGTTGGTGGAATGTGAACTGTGCATTCAGGGGTAAGGGTTGAATGTCTGGGTGAGATCTATACCGTTGAAGTTTAGTAAATTTGATCGTAAATTCAATCAGTGTAAGAGTTTTAATTTGGTCGCGGGTTTGCTGAGTTTGGTTGTACATAACATGTCTTGCATTTACGAGTCTTGAGTTTGGGTGCGCGCGCGCACACAACATATCTTGCATTTACAAGTCTTGAGTTTGGGTGCACGACCGCGTACACACACAAGCTCCAAAAAAAATATAAATAAAAGAGGGTCTGGCTAGGCGGGGCGGGTCTAATATAACCCGTATCCAACCTGCCCATATTCAACCCGCTATCTAAATGGGTGGTTTTAGAATAACAATCTGTTGATTAGTTATCCATTTAAACCGCCCATTTGCAACCTCTACACTTCTTTCACCACCGCTATTTTATCGTCGTCACCACCGCCGATACTCCTCCACTACTATCAACGTCACTCCTCCACCACCCCCAACCCTGATAACACACTACCACCACCACTGTCATTATCACTATCACTCCACCACCATTATACCACCACCACCTTCTCCACCATTGCCACTCCACAACCACTACTACCGTTGACACACCACCAACAACACCTTCTCCTTCACTACTGTCACTCTACCACCACCACCACCACCACCACCACCACCACCACTAGGACCTCTTTTACCTAGGGATGGCAATTTGAACCCGACCCGACGGGGACCCGATCCCCCGGCCCCGATGAGAATGGTTTTTCCCCGAAAAATACCCCCGTGGGGACGGGGATGGTATTCAAAATTAAAACCCCGATCAGTTTCGGGCCGGGGACGGTGATCAGTGTTTAAGCCCCGGCTCGTCCCCTTCCCCGTCCCCGGCCCCGAATTTTCCCCGAAGCAAAATTACCGTTTTACCCTCTATATATATATATATATATATATATATAATCAAGTTTTTCACTTCACTCACACAGAACCTCAGTGAGTAAGCGTGCAGCCTCACACTCACTCATACTCATCTGCCTCTCATCTGCCTCTCTCTCCCTCTCTTTAAAACCATCGGCCGATCTCTATCTCCCACCGCCGATCTCCCTCCTCTCACTGCCGATCTCCACCATCCCTACGACTCTCTCTCTTCTCCCTTACAAACCCACTTCTTTCTCTCTCTCTCTTCCCTCTACTATCTCTTCCGACGCTGTTGTCCGACGTCGACTCGATCCTCCGATCTGAGACTAAGATCCGCCGTCGTCCCTCGCTAGATCTTCGCCATTGTAGATTAACTCCAGGGATTACAGATCGATTGAGCATGGTGCAGATTTACCAGATCTAGTTTCTCTCTCTCTCTCTCTCTCTCTCTCTCTCTCTCTCTCTCTCTCCTCCTCCTCCCCTCAGATCTATGTCTTATGTTATCATTTTATTTTATTTTTTTGTGTAGTTGATCTGTTAATGTTGAAATGGTTAATGATTTGTTGTTGATCTGTTAAAGAGATCTGTGTTAATGATCTATGTTGTTCTTGATCTATTTGATGATATTGATGGTTTTGTTCTTGTCTCAATAAGGATGATCTATGGTTTATACAATAGATTGAAAATGATCTGTTTTGAAGAGATCTGTTTTGATCTATTTGATGATCTATGGTTTTGATCTATTTGATGATAGATCAATATCAATTGATCTATACAATAGATTGAAATTTTTAATGATGATGATGATGATAGATTACTAAATACAGATTGAAATTATTTTTGTTGCTTTTGTGTTAAAAAAAAAATAAAAATGAACAGGTCGGGGATTTTCGGGATCGGGGAAACCCGATCCCCGATTGGGGCAGGAGCGGGGGGGCTGATGGGGTCCCCGTCGGGGATCGGGGCCGGGGACGGGGAATTTCTCACTATCAGGGATCGGGGACGGGGAGTGTGATCCCCGGTCCCGCCCCGCCCCGTTGCCATTCCTACTTTTACCACCATTACCACCACTACCATCACCATCTCCTCCACTACTATCACTCCACCACCACCATTGCTGCCACTCCACCACTACTACCACTACCACCACCGCCGCTGACACACCACTAACACCACCACCATCATGACCTCTTCTACAACCACTACCACTACTGCCACTCCACCACCACTACCATCACCGCTGACACACCACTAACACCACCTCGTCCTCCACTACCGCCACTCCACCGCCACCTCTACCACCATCGTCACATCACCACTGTCGCCACTCCTCTACCATCTCTACTCCACCACCGCCATCGTCATCATTAAAAAATTAAAATTTTTAAAATAATAAAATATATATTTTTTAAAATAAAAAGTTCTTCTTTTAGGAAAAAATATTAATAATAAAATAGTGATGTAGTAAATGGATTGGACAAGTTCATTTGCCACACCCGTATCCAATTCAACTCAACCCATTTAAGTTCATTTATTAAATGGACAGATTTGAGTTGGATTGCTTTAAATGCATAACTTGTTTTGACCCGCCCATATCCACCCATTCGCCACCTCTAGTTGCTCCTAAATCTTTTGGTTCATGGGACAGTCGTGAAAAAACTCTTATTTTAGTGGTTTGCCTATTTATTCAACGGTCATGCTAACAATTACCACTGAGACACAAGAAGATGACAAAAATAACATGGAGATCTTGAGACATTTATCATTAAATTTAATACATTTTTATGAATTTTAAAATTTTGTACACTTTTTTATGACCAATGACAACATAAACGCTAGGGATTAGAGGTACTGATTCATTAATTAAACTTCCTATAATTAGGTCACCCAACATCTACTCTAACTCCCCTCTAAAAAACATCTACAAACTGAAATTAGTTTGTTGTTAGTTGCCCTTCCAAAGTAGCAGAAATTAATATAAAAAAACTTATTAAATATTGTTTAGCATACTCATGTTGAAAAGAATGTAATATTCGCTTGGTTTCTAGTTTTCCAATTTTTATGATGACAACATTCAAAATTGAAAATCCTATCTTCACTAACTTGTCTCTCTTTATATGCCATGCAAACATTTTGACTTTAAATTGGTTTTGGTTGGCACACGTACCACACTATTAAATTGTCTCACTAGTTAAAAGTAAGGCTCAGAAGTGTTTGTCAGAAGTGTTTGCCATTACATTTGTGCAATTAAGTCTGGTATTTTTATCTTTTTCTAATTATTTTGAGTTCGTACCATTTTATTTTTTATTTTTTATGTTTTTTAGTAATTTTTTATTTTAATTTGTCAAAAGATGAATCTAAAAGGTAAAAGAAAAAAAATCTAAAAAAATAAAAAAATAATCCCAAAAAAAAAAAACTGACTGTTTTTGTTTGTCCTTTTTAAAATTTTTTTTTTCAAATTTTTTATAAAAAAATAATTTTGCTAGTCTATCTAATCGAGTATAACCCAAAAGTGTGTCTGTTTGGTTTGATTTTGCAAAACTTGTTTTTAAATAAGTTCTCATTTATTTTTATTAATTTTTTTATATTTTAATCAATTTTTTGTAATTTTTAAATGCACCTAATCAAGATGCATTTAAAAAGTAAAATAAATTAATCAAAAATATTTAAAAAATCATTAAAGACAAATGAAAATGTAAACAAAACTATTTGTGGATTTTTGGTCAGGGTTTCGTTTGTTTTTGATGAATTTTTTTTTTTCATATCTTAGTTAAAATTTTTTAATTTTTTTAGATGTATCGAATCATGTTTCTAAAGAGTAAAAAAATGGCTAAAATATGAAGGGGAAAAAAATCAATAAAGACAAACCAAAATCCTTCTACAAATAATTTCTGGAAACTGTAACCAAACCTTTTTTTTTGAATTTTTGAATTTTTTTTTTTTTAAAGTTTGCTAAATATTTTTTTTTTAAAAAAGAATGTCACAAACAATCAACCCCAAACATCTTAGTGTTAGATTTTCTTCAAAATTCCATTGTAAGTGTCACTCTATTGCAAATAAAATGCAGCCAAATCCAAATTCCTTCTGCTCTAAATTTAGAGGCCACGTATGAATACCATAGCTCTCATTTGGTGCAATCTTATTTATTTATTCGAAAAATAAAAGACCTTGGGGCAGTCTTGTTACTTTAGATGGGAATTCTATGTATTGCATCTACCTTAGGCTGATCAGTGTAATTTACAATTGGATAAGAACTATTTTTCTTTTAATTTATTATTATTATTATTATTTTATTTTATTTTTGGTGGAATCAAACCAGACTTTTTCTGGGGTAGTTGTGTGGAACTGTCTAATACAACCCTGATCATTTCTTTAAGCTAAACAATATGTTCAAATAATTGAGATATATTGTAAATATGCAAATATATATATATATATATGGTGAAGAGTTGCCTATATACATAACAATTTTCTCCTACTGAGTTGGCTACAAATCTGCTCACCATCCCCCATTTTGAGCACCATATTCTAAGACTAAGACTACCCCTTTTCTCTGTCTCTGCTGCATAGAAAGTTAGTATTTAGCTGATCTCAAAAAGCAATTATTCTTTTATTAGTGTGAGAAACTTGTATTATTTTTGTAAGTATTGTATGTCTTTGTGTGTAATTGTAATATGTTTTAGTCAAGCCTGCACAAGTAGCGTTACATTTGTTTATCAACAGATCAACCACTAAACACTAGGAATTCTTTATCTTTTCTGCTTTTTCTACAGCAGGCCGGCACACAAAAATTTATTTTGTGTTTCAATTTTTTCTTTGTTTTAAAAAGCAATTCAATGAGATTGCTTTAAAAAGGTTAGAACTGTCTACTTAGTTGTTTGGTGGTGAGTGGCATTTTTTGTGCAGAAAAATGGAAGCCCAAGTTGAAGGTGGTGGTAGATGTGGCAGTGATGATAGCGGTGGTGGTGGTTTTGGTGAAGTAAGAAGACTTCACATCATCTACTTTCTCAGCCGAAAAGGTCAAATCGAGCATCCCCATCTCATCCGAGTCCATCATCTCTCCCGAAATGGAGTTCGCTTGCACGGTATGCAATTACTTCACTTGGTAGGAAAAGAAAGTAAAATACGTGATCCCATAACTTTTTCCATGTTTATTTAGCAAAAAAATTTGTGATAACTCGTATTTTTAACTTTTCCAATATGACATGTTTTCTCTCAAAATATGTTTTGCAAAAATTACAAAATTTTACAGGAATCTTAACAATACACTTTCTTTTTCCGGACAACCGAACACATATGAAAAGAAAAAAAAAAAAAAAAAGAGTTTATTTCTTTTACTTCACTTTACTGCACTTTCTTGGGAATAACTTTCTCACACAAAGTTTCTGACAACTGAATCAATGTGTTTTTAGAAAATAGAAAACAAAAAAAAATAAAAATACAACTAAACATATATGTGTGTATAGCTCAATGTGGATTTCTCTGAATTAATGGGTTGTGATTTCTTGTTTGAAACAAAAAGATGTTAAGAGATGGCTCAGGGAATTGAGAGGAAAGGACATGCCTGAATCATTCTACTGGTCTTACAAGAGGTTTGTACATATTACCGAAACAAAATTTACTAGAATTCTGTTTGTATTAGCTTTTCTTTATCAAGATTTTGTGCTAATAAATGTCACTAATATACAATCCATGAATAAAGATATGTATCCCAACAGATGTATCATGTATGTATACTGCACATATATGAATGTATATGTGAAGGTTAAGAGGTATTATGTATGGACATATTTGGGTACATGCAGGAGGTACAAGAGAGGTTATGTATGGCAAGACTTGGTGGATGAGGATCTCATTACTCCCATTTCCGACAATGAATACGTCCTCAAAGGATCGGAAATTCCCTCAACTAATTTTGGTAAATTTCAATATTTATTTGGTTGACTAATCAATTGATCAAATGTCTTCTTGATTTATTCTTTTTACATCAGCTTGTACAGAAGGTTTGTAATATCAAAAACTACATTTAATTTGCTTGTCCATAGACAAATTAAACCAAAAAAATATATATATAGATTTAAAAAGTATGAGTTGTTAGAGAGATCCACATTCATTGATCTTCTCATTTGTTTTCATTAGTAATCCTATGTGCACAAAAAAACAAACAAAAATTACAAATTATGTACAGAAAAATCAGTGTGTGATTCAAATACATCCTCTATGTGATGAAATCCAAAATGAATGAATCACAAAATAATTTTTTTGGACACTTCTTGTTGTATATGTAGCATTAATAAATTTTCATCAAAGATGAACTTCATTGTGCTGATTGCGGAATTTTGTGCATATAAATTTTGCATTTGAAAACATTATGTTGTGCAAAGATTTAAAATTTCAACTTTAATCCTTTTACACAACAGATCTTCCTTCACATGAGGAAAAGAAAGATTCCATGGAAAATGATGCGAGAGACCTCAAATGGTGTTGTAAAGAAGAAATTGAAGAAAACAGAGAAACAGCAATGGATGACGCCTTGATAAAAACATGTTGCGAAATAGAAGAAGAATCGCCTCCTTTCGGATCTGAATCAGACACATCCACGTTGATAGATGATTCAATGAAACTTGAAGAGAAACATACAGGGATGAACGAACAAGAAACACAAGAACATACAAGTCTCGAATTTGAGAGTTGCTCTTCGTCTACACTTTTAATTAATAAAAAGAACAAGAAGAACAAAAGCAATATTAATGTTGAAAATCATGTTAAAACACGGGCTTCACCCAAGAGTAAGGCATCTAAAATGATTTGGAACTTCATGAAATGTGGTGCTGTGGACACCAATGACTCGGCCATGGTGATGATCAACAGACACGATAAGAGAGCTTGAAATTTCGAAAGTAGATGAGTATGGGAGGGTCTCAGAGGATTTTTGGGACTAGTTGGAACCAACAACATTCACACCTCAAAGCTCTGTAATTCAAACTCATAGATAGATCATATGATTGTTTTGGTAACTATCATTTTATTGTAGCTTGAAAACTTTTTGTAACAATTTTTTTAAATTTAAATAAAGATATGTTGATGTGGATCTTTTTCAATTATAGATAATGAAATGGAAATCTTCATTCCATCAATGAAAATGGATAGGATCTCAAACCATACAAAATCATACAAATCATGCATTCTTATCACATGATCCTATTTCCCTATCCTCTCTTCTCATGCCTCAAACGGTACAACTCTCTATCATGTCATAATAATATTACAATAATTATATTATTTTATCACTATATTGGTAACAAATACAAATAATTAGACCTATTAAACTATTACAATAATTATATATGAGTTGAAGAATAATTTTTGTTACAAAATATGTGATCATTCTACATTATTAACATGCTATTCTCTCTAACACGAGTCTCATTTCAAAAAAATTTAGCCCGTCATCACATGGCATTACTCAATGTCAATCATAGATTGTCGCTCACTATATTGTTAGATTGTTAGATAAAATACAAACATAAAAGTGATAGATTTCACTGTACAAATTAATCATCTTTTTAAATTTCTCTCTTTTAATCAGGCAGAAGAGAGGTAATTTGGAATGGAAATGAGAAGGATGAGCACAAATTTGGCAATACAAGATTCGAAGTTACTCCTGTGTTTATCATCTCTGGCTATGAGCACAAATTTCATGCCTAGCTGCAAATTTAACCACAAAGAGAAGAAACAAATGACAAGCATCTAAGAAAAATCAAGGAACCAAATAATTCTCAAGTTTGCTCTATACACATAAATAATAAGAAGGCTTCCAACTCATTCTTCTCTCCGTGACTTTCCTTCTTTTCTTAATCAGTATAAGTTAGAAATACAGTCCAAAAGCTTTTGCAGTACAACAACTAGACTCCTTTTCTTATTCAGTTGAAGTTAGAAATACAGTTTCAAAAGCTTTTGCAGTAAAACTAAAAGCCGCAGGATAAATTCGTTTTAGCTGTATAGTAATCACATCTCCATTTGACACGGTCAGTAATAGCAACTACCTACCTACTTGCAACAACAGCAGAATCAGCATGTTCCAATAGGAATCCATATAACTTCTTCCTCAAGCCCTCTATTCTCTCATCAGTCCTAATTCCGTCCACAAACGAGCCATCTAACCATTGATTAACCCTTTTCAGCTGCCCAAGGAGACTTGCCATTTCAGATCCTCCAAATCCCTTGTTCAATGAATCCTCTAAATAGTTCAAGAACCATGCCCGAGATATCACGAGCAGTTTTTCTGCTAAAACAGCTGCCTCTTTTAATCCCCTCCCATTAGACCACTCCTCCCTTTCAGTTTTTGTTTTCTTAGTGGTCGAGAGACGCCTCAGCGTAGGAGATGACCCTTTTGACCGTGATTCTGACAAAGAACTACCATGATTATTAGGGCTTCGTTTGCATTGAGGAGAATGGTTCTCCAACTCAACTTTCTGTGAAGCGTTTTCCAATACAACTAGGTGGCATTTCTCGCCATTTGAAATTTCCCTTTCGTCTTCCTTTCTGAACAAACAGATCTTAGAAAGATCAGTCTCCACAGCAGCTAGTACCCATGATACGGCATTCTTATTGGAGGAATTTTCGCACATTTCTTGCGGTGGGCACTGAGAGCGAAGGCTGGTTTTTGGTTCCTGAAGCCTTGTGCTGAGTAAGGTATCAACAACAGATGCTGCTTTCTGCATACCCTGATGAAGGTTCAAAAATTGCTCTACTAGTTTTCCTGCAGAATATTTCTGAGAGGACTGGCACAGTTCTGCAAACATGCTGAAAACAGAAAAATAAACCATTTCACTAGCAAAATTAAAGAGGGGAACAATTTTGTATTATGGCTTGCATTGGTGTCACAGAAAAGTACAACTTCAAAATTAACTCATGCTTTAGTTACCACCAATGTTTTAAAAACCGGACCGGTGAGCGAACCGGAAAAGGGACCAGGTGGACGGGTTGCCGGTTCAATCGTCGGGTCAAAACGGTCGAACCGTGACATCATAATTAATATTATATAATTAAAAAATATAACTATAAATTATAAATAAATAAAAATATATATAAATACTCAAATAAAAATAAAAATTGTTGCATGGTATTTATTAATAATATTTAATAATGTCATAATTGATAAAAAAAAGTCACTTGTTTTAAAGAAATTAAATTTTTTAAACATTCCCCCCAAACAAATTGATTGAATGCTAGATTTAATTTTGGAAGGAAATGAAATTTTCAACTCTCCCTCCAATCAGTATGTTTCAAATAATTTGATTGAATCCCACATACAATTTTGTAGGTTCTCTTTGAAAAATCTTTTTCTATAAATAGGAATAAACTTTCATAATATTCTTAAACTTCCAATGAGACTCTTCCTTATGAGAGGAAACTCTTGAAGTAAGAATTTTTAATCAAAATTTTGAAATATATTTATATATATATAAATATAAGAAAGAAAAAAAAAATAAAGGAAAAAAAAAAAAGAAGGGCGGACCCTCCAAACTAGGTCCGGGCCACCGGTTTTGCCGGTTCGACCGCCGGGTCTTCCGGTTTTCCATTTCTACACTGGTTTTGCTCCCACTCCGGTTTTAGGGGGTTGACTGGACCGGAACAAGGCCCGGTCCAACCCGTCCGACCGGCCGGTTCGGTACAGGTTTCAAAACGTAACTTACCACCTTAAATTAAGTATCAAAAATAAATGATAGAAGAAATACTACAGTAAGCCACTTCCCTGAATTGCTGCATACATAAATTGTTTTAAGTAACCTTGTGTTCAATATCTAGTATAAGATCATCAATGACTACTTACTAAGCCCACTTAGGTACATAACATTCATAAAATTTTTTGAAATTTATGATGGTGATAATATTACCTTTTCATACCATCCCATTTATTAAGCACAATTTCTAATAATGTTTTTCATTTTTTAGTCAATAATGGGAGATCAAAATACAGAAGCAGAAGCATAGTGATATAATATGATTGGCAGTGTATATGATGTAGGGAAGCGTATCGAAAAGATGAGCAAAAACTACATTGAACCACAAAGAAATCTGAACTAGAGATGCTCCCTCTAAGAACAAATAATATTGACAAAACACTAGATTTTATTAATCAAACATAAACTGAATAAGCCCTAAAGCTTACAACCTTATTTATACTAAAGCACAACTTGTAGAGCAAGTCAGGTAATTAGGCAAATTCTTGCTAGTCAAGAAAGTTAAAAGAAAAGAAACCGATATTATTGTAGAACAAGAAAAAGATAAAATAGTTGACACAGTTTAGGAAACCTAAGAAAGGAAACTAATAATTCTAGACTAATAATTTTAACAAATAATTTTCAGATGATATCTTCAAATCTCATCTGCATCAGTACAACAAAAATTAAATACATTGGATGATATGGGCAATATGTAAGTGAAATATCCTGACTTAAACATTCACAATATTGTATTATGACGAAATATTATAATAAGAAGACAGAAAAATAAAGAGAAAAAATGTGCATGCACAAATTATGTACCTCATGCATCGGATGACAGACTCTGCAGCTGATGCTTCTTCCAGTGCATGTACAGCAGTCAAAAATGCAAGATCCCTATGACCCATAGCTTCCTAAGCACATCATCATTTCTATGAAAACAAAGATATTGGCATGCTATGTAATAGAAAAGCTTTAGACATAAATAATCGCATACCTTCCCAAGATCATGAATAGTATGTGGAAGTGAATCCCACAAAACCTTCTGATCTGACCAAGTTTTGAAACTGACGGGTACCTTAAAGAGACGGCCCGGTAGAGCACCATCAGAGGATGATTTCAAATCTTTTCCTAAAGGCTTGGTTATTAACTTCTGTGAAACATTCTGATTTTTGTTTTTAAGTGGTGAAATACTCAAATTTGGTTGTTTGGAGGCTGAATTCTTTTCAGAAGAAACCTTCCGAATGGAGTGAACCTCCTGAGAAACAAAACATGATAAATATGGAATTCAAAATTAAGTTTTCAAAGAATCCCCAAAAAAATAAGAAGCATGTACAAATAACATCAAGCAATAACAATCAGCTATACAATTTCATACAATTCATTGGTCCCAAGGGAGGGAAAAAAAGACAATAATAAAGAAAAGAGAGCAGACCCAAGGAAATCAGATTCCAAGATCAAAGAAAGTCCAATGGCAATAAAAGATACAATTCTTTATGGGCACTTACACACCTAAATTCTTTGGCGACAAGGGGAAAAAATTAACACATTTGACCTCGAGAAAAGAAAAGACAAAAATTAGGTAGGAGAGAGAGAGAGAGGAAAAAAATAAGCATAGGAAGGTCAGTGGTTTATCTCCTCAATATTTGGATAATTTAGGAGAGAAATGACAAGAAAAGAGTGGATTATCCTCTCCTTTTCTTTGGGAAAAATAAGCAAGAAAAAAATAAAAAGAAAAACTCCACATTGTGAACAACTTTTTTGGGCTTTTTTTTTTTCAGTGGCACATTAAGGACCTCTACCCCCTAGATGCCCACCCACCATCGCTCCCACTAAAGGGCGGAGCCAGGATTGTACTAGTGGGGGGGCCAAAAAGATATGAATAGAATATGATCTCACTAGATGAAAAACTAGTCAAGTTGCATTGCAATAAATTTTGAATTACTCAAATAAAATTATTAAAAGACTATTTAAAATTTATTTGTTGTTTTATAATTTTGTGTAAATTTATTAAGATGTATTGAATCGATAATGCTATGACTATATTTTATATGCCATTTTATGCATCATCATTATATTGATTTGATGAGTTCCATCACACGTCTGTTATTAATGTAATCACGAATGAGATGAGGAATGAAATATGATACATAAAGATAGCCAACATAACATTACTGATACTGACTAAAAAATATGTATATCATTATTGACGCATAGCACTAAAATTTACAATGGCCCAAACTAAAAAAAAAATACTTTCTCAACATTAAATATATATTTTCCAAGTTATCAAATTTTAAAAACAAAATTCTATAAGTATATAGAATTGATTTTCTATTGCTCCAAATAAAAATTACAATACCACCCAAGACTACTTACTAGGCACACTTTTATAATACTAAGGTCATGTTTTTGACTTACCTTGCATAAATAGTTGTCGGGGCCAGAGCATACAAACAAGAATACACCATATAAAATTTCTAAAACAGATGCAGATCATACATCATATATAGAGGCTTTGCAAACTTTTGCAGGGGCCACTATACCTCCTTCCCTCTGCCCCTGCTCCCACTATTCCCCCCGGATGAACCCAACAATTCTAACCCCCTCATTGCCCCATCCCATAGCCTCTAATATATATATATATATATATAAACTATAAAGCACCAACACTTCAAAACAAGTGTCGTATCCGTGTCAAACATGCAGACACTTCAAGGGACATGTATGGGACACAACACATGGCGTGTTCCCTTATCTAAATCCATTCGTGCCTTATCTGTATCCTTGTTCTTCCCATCAATTCCCAACATAGTTCCAACAACATTTTCACTAAAGTTCTTCTCCACGTGCATGACATCAATGTTGTGTCGAAGCCTCTTTTTCTTCCAATACGGTAGCTCATACAAGATGCTTACCTTCGTCCAATTTGGGTTCTGACGAGGTCTTTTCCTATTGCTTGGATGTTTTCCATATGTGACACCCGTCACGCTGCCCAATTGTTCTTCAATCTTTTGTATCGGTATCACCAAAGATCTCTTCCGTTTTTCATGCTTGCCATTATATGCTCTACTCTTTCGCCTTTCTGGTAGTCATCAGGCAAGTAGCATTGATGGTTACTGTACGCAGTCTTACTTCTTAAAGATTCAAAATATGGTTCATCATTGCAAGTGTAACAAGAGTAATGACCCTTTGTTCTCTATCCAGACATGTCACCAAATACGGGCCAATCATGTATCATCCACAACAAAGCTGCACGCATACAGAAAGTCTCACCAGTAGAGGCATCATAGGTATTTTTCCATAATTCATTCAATTCATCCACTAAAGGTCTCATGTAGACATCAATATCAATTCCTGGTTGTGATTCACCAGGAATAAGTAATGACAGCATGAAAAATGGGTCCTTCATTGCCAACCACAGTGGCAAGTTGTACGGAATGAGTACGACAGGCCACAAACTATATGAGTTATTCATATTTCCGAAAGGGTTAAACCCATCAGTAGCCAACTCTAGCCTCACATTTCGAGGCTCCAAGGCGAATTCAGGATGTCGTGAATCGAATTCCTTCCACTCATCACTATCTGCAGGATGCCTCAATACACCGTCATCTAGACGTTTTTCATTGAACCATTTCATATCCTCGGCTCTCTTTCTCGACATGTACAACCTTTTCAATCTTGGTGTTAACGGGAAGTATCGAAGGACCTTATGAAAGATCTTCTTACCTCTACCATGATTTGTCTTGTATCTAGAAGCATTACAATTGGACATTTATCCAATGTTGTATTCGCCTTCCAAAAGAGCGCACAGTCATTTACACAAGCATCAATGAGCTCATATGACAAACCCAATTCACGTAGTATTTTTTTATCTTCATAAGTTGACTTTGGAACCAAATTATCCTTCGGTAAAAGTTTAGTTAAAAACTCTAGCATCATGTTAACTAACTTATTACTCCAATGGTTTGTTACCTTCATATTAAGTATCTTGATGACAAACTATAACAAAGTGTAATTTGTGCAACCTGGGTACACCTCACGTTTGGCATCATTTAACAATTTATCAAAAGTGCGAACCTCCTCCTTCTGGGTTGTATTAGTTGATTCCCCTCTTATTTGATCTTCCACTAAGGCATCAATACCTCTCAAAACCTCATTGCCCTCAACGGGTATATCATGATGAGCAGCCTCATTTGATTCACGGGGTTCCCTATGCACGTGCCAAATAGTGTAAGTTGAAATAATCCTTTGTTGCAGCAAATGAATTTGAACAATTTGAAAATTTTGACGAGCAACATTCACACACTTTCGACAAGGGCACAAAATTTTACCATCTCGATCGATAACCGCCATTGCAAAACGAAGAAATGATATTACCCCATCATAATATGCCCGACTTATCCTTCCATCAACTGTGCTATCTAGTGCAATCCAACACTTGTCCATGTCTGACTATGCCGAGTTAATTAAAGGTAGATGAATAGGACAAATTTTAGATATAAAAATACTAGCGTATGCCCGTGCCTAAAGGTACGGTGTAAATAATGTTAGGATTATAATATAATTGTAATCACAACACTATTTAAATTTAAGATTAAAATGCAACTATAAAAATATATTTAATAGACTATACTCTACAATTCCAAACAAATGAAAATATATAAAAAAAAAATTAAATGTCAAATAATGCACACCAGCCAGTGTTCTGCAATAACATAATCTATGATGTCAAGGTAATGTGCCATATGGGCTGAAAGAAATAAAAGTAATATTAAAATGGCTCCTTAGTCTCTGCTTCTTAGTCAATAAGAGCATGCTCATTGTGTGAAGTACCCATGTAAATCAATTTATTGACATACAAAGACTATACTTTGAGTATGAATAACTGGCAAGAAAAAAAATAGAAGTAAAAGAACATATACCACCAACTGGTATGTTTTGGATCAGCAGAAAGTGAATATGATTTTACTACGCAAAAGAATATCAACAAAGGTGAAATAGATACCACTGAAAATTTCATACATCACACTAAACAAAAGGTATTACATGCCATGCATTTAATATCATCTTAGCCTAAATCACACTAATAGTCCCCAGTAATGGAAAGATCATAAAAAGAAAAAGAAAATAAAAACCACCACCACCACCACCACCACCAGTAACACACTCTATATGCAGACACAAAATGTAGGACCTGTTATTTCCACCTTAGAATAGAAAGAAAACTGGTTGTTCTCAATTGAGGTGCCTTTGGAAGGCATATATAGATAGATTTGCAGCTGTTTGAGGTTTACTTGCTTGCAAATGCAAGTATGATGATAAATTGATAAATTATTGATCCATTCACATAGGGTCTGTCCAATTTGAAAATTGCAGAACAACTCCGCCTTGGATTTGAGAGTGTTAATAATGGTGGAGTTATATTCATAAATTATTGAAAATACATACTGAGCTGAAGTTTAGGAGAACTTGTTGACTTCTAAAGGCAATCAGGTAAATGAGGCTAAAACTATGTATACATGAATGATTGTAAAACTAAGATTGAAAGGCCCAAACAACTATTATGAGTCTTTTATGTGCCGTTGTTTCAAGATAGTAGCTCTTGTACCATAAACAATTTGACAACCTAACATTTTTCAGGTGTTTGCTTGGTTTTTCTAGGAAATAGATGAGCTATGTGATAAATGGGTTACGGAATCTCTTATACCACCAATTACAGAAGAGAAACGATATGAGCCTCCAGTATTGGAAAGGTAAAATTAGTTTTGGTTTGTCTTTATTTTATTATTTCCTTAACCTCTGAATTCTCTTGAAATGTTCTCAAAGTTATGTAAATGTGTTTCTTGCTTGGTAGTACACTTATTTCTTTTTCATACACTATCCAACCCTTTCATAATTTTCTTTTGCAGGAATTATTATATGTTGCCTTTTCCTTTTTCTTTCTTCTTTTCCTTTTTTAAGTTTTTCCCCAGTTAGGTTGGTTAGCCACTGTCATGTAGGTGTTCATTAGTTTGAGTATGGGTAAAATCTTCTTTTTTAATCACCACGTATACTTTAAGATCCAATAAATATTGAAATTCTTAAACATGGATCAAAGAGATTTGTGACTATAGCAAAGACATTCTTTCTCACTGGTTTGAACAGACACAGCCACAAAGAACATCAATTTAAACCTCAGAGACACAGGGTTTGAGAGAGAACTATAGCAAAGACATTCTTTCTCACTGGTTTGAATAGACACAGCCACAAAGAACATCAATTTAAACCTCAGAGACACAGGGTTTGAGAGAGAGGGAGAGAGGTACCCGGAGGGGGTTCAAAGCAAAGACGATGACGGTGGCTGTGGTGGTGGTGATATCCAGAGAATACCTAATTAACAAATCAATTTAAGGTTTAGAAAAACAAAAATCAAAATCAAAATGAGTACTTTGTTATACGATGGAGGCGGAGGAAGAAATCAAACATGATAAAATGAGTACATAGTCACCACATTTAATCAGAAAGCAAACTGCTTAGAATGGGGGTCTAAAGCAGAGGATTTCATCATAATGCCTCAAGGTTATTAGAAAATACAACCCAGACCGTCTACTTTGGTGTTTATCACACAGAACAAAGGGAAGAAAGATCAGAATAATTGCAAAAATAATTCACAAGGTTACCACAAAATGACCTAGGCTATATACCATGTAAAAGACACCAAACTTCCCACACTGATAGACCTGTAATTTACACCACCTAATGTATGTTGCATGCACAAGCATGCAATGTTTTTTAAGTAAAATACAACCTAGACCGTCTACTTTGGTGTAACAAGTGTTTGTCTATAGAGACGCTTCACTATAACTTCAAATGCTAGCTTCATATATGAAGTTTTTGTCTATGTTACATCACATATTGGCTACATCAAGAAATTCAAATGGAGGTTGTTTACCGTGAGCACATCCAATGCAGCATAGGATCAACTCATATGGTACTATAAATGATTTTTAAGCCCTTATGCAACCATTTAATACAGAGCTCTGAATTATTATCAGCTATCAAGTCCATAGAAGCCATGCCGATGCACTACTAACTCTGAATAGCTCCACCATATTTATTTTAAATCATTTAGGTCAGTGAAAAAATGAATATTGGTCATGTTTCAGATATTCATATAATTTGAAATATTAAAAAACAATTTTTTGCTGCAATCCACAAAACTCCTGCGTGGCACATGTGAAGATGAGAAAATTCATTCTTTTTTAAGGAAAATTTGGAGCAATAGAGTTAGCAAAAATAAATGGGCATCAAAACGTCTATTTCTCTAACCCCAGTAAAAAACAATGGTCACCACCACAGACATCAATTTCAGATATTAAACAAACATTTAAATATAGAGAGGAGTTGAACCCTAATTTTATTAAAAATACAGACAAACAATCCAAATCATATAAAATATTCACATTTAGTCAAGGGCTTTTACTAAATTCAAACTGTTAATTATAATCAATAGGACATTCATTCTCAAGTTTATAGCAGAAACAAGCAAAACACATAGAGGATGGCCAAGTTTACAATTTACACATTCACAATTTATTGAAGAGAAACCTTGCTGGAAAGAATAAAATACAGCATTAATTCTGAAAATTAATTTTGAAAATTAGGGAAAACATTAATTTTGAAAATTAGGGAAAACAGAGATAGAAAAATAGAGAAATTGAGAGAGAGAGAGAGAGAGTGAGAGAGAGAGAGAGAGAGAGAACCCATACCTGATGGAAGAGAACACACACAGTAAAGGAGATACGATGTCTGTGGCGACACTAAAGGAAGAGAACAGGGACATTGGCAGCAGCACTGGAGAAGAACACACTGAAGGGGCGCTGGAGAATAACACACAGCACTTGTGTTTTAAGAGGGAGAGTTAGAGGGGGAGGGACATAGATTGATAGGAAAACTGATTCGTCAATAAACAAAACACACAGCACTTGTGTTTTGTTTTGAGAGGGAGAGACAGATAGAGATACAGACTGATACGAAGACTGATCCAAAAAAAAAATGAAGGGAAAAATAATCTAGGAAAACTGATCCCAAAAAAAAAAAAAGAGGGAAAAAAATTTAGGAAAACTGATCCCACAAAAAAAAATAAAAAATAAAAAATAAAATAATAATAGACTATCTTTTTCATTACCGCTTAATATGTCAAAATTCTTCTTTCAAAATTAGTGACAAAATAATTTTCTCACTAAAAGGCTTAAAAATATTCAAAATTATTAGTGATGAAAATATATTTCTCACCAAATGGTCTTAAAATAAGTTTTTCAAAAAAAAAAAAAAAAATCGATTATTGGTGATAGAAATATATTCCTCATTAATAATTTTTAATTGTTGAAAAACAAAATTCTCACCAAAAGTTTCAAATTTTGGTACCATCAAAAAAAATTAGTGGGAAAAATTTAGGTGACGAAACTTATTTTTTTTCTCACCTAAAAGTAAGTATTTATTGACGGAAATAAATTTCGTCACCTATTATTTTTATTTTTTTATTATACGTGACAAAATTTATAATTCCTCATGGATTATTCTTATTTAGTGACGAAATTTGTTTTCTTCACTCATTTTTGTCACCATACCAAAATAGAGAATAAGAGAAAGAGACACTAGAAAAAGAGCAAAGAGAAATCACGTACCAAATCACCGAGCGAAGAAGATGTGGCGATTACCGGCAAGGCTACTAGTGGCGGTGACGATCGGCAAGGCTAACAGAGGCGACGATGGTGATCGGCGTGGTGGAGGAACAAGAGGTAAGACAAATTAATACCCTACTTTGAGAGAGAGAGAGAGAGATGATAAACAGAAAAAGGGTAAAAAAAAATTAATACCTTTTTTTTTTTTTATTGCCGCTCAATATATCAAAAATTTCCCACCAAAATTGATGACAATATTATTTCCTCACCAAAAGATATCAAAAATATTAAAATGTTTTGGTGACGAAAATATATTTCTCACAAATAATTTTATAATTAGTGACAAATTTTTTTCTCGGCAAAAGTCCCAAAATTTTGGTGCCACCCAAAAAAAATAGCGGGAAATTTTTTGTGACAAAACTTAATTTTCCTCACTTAAAATGAAGTATTTATTGATGAAAATAAATTTTGTCACTTATTATTTTCATTTTTTTATTATATGTGACAAAATTTATAAATTCGTCACGAATTATTTTTATTTAGTGACGAATTTTATTTTCTTCACTAGTTTCCGTCATCATAAGTTACTTTTATTGTTGTGATTGTTGGTTTTCGACTCATTTTCAAGTCCTTTTTTGGATTGAATTTGTGTGACATATTTGTGTTAACCATCTAGAGCACTCCATCTTATAGTACTTCAAAACAACATCATTTTATACTAAACGACATCGTTTTTCTTTAGCCCCAAAAAAAATGAATAAACCAAAATCTCTCTTTTCTTTCCCCCTTCCTCTCCACCCTCTTGTCAACACCACCCATTTTACATCATTTCAACAGCCAACCAACCCTCTCCGCTTCACACCAACCCTTCTTAGCCCCTCTCTGAGTTCCTTTCCCCATACCGCAACTCCTTTTTCCGCTACCACTACCACTCTACAAACCCTAACCCCCAACCTCCTTCTCTACCTCCATTGTCGACCGCCTTCGACATCCCCCAACCTCCTTCAACCACAACTTTACACACACGAAACCCCAACACCCTTTATCATTTCAATCTAAAAAAATAGAGAAGAGAAAGAGAGAGACCTATTGGATGGTAGCAGTGGCAAATGTCTGGCACGATCTGATGTCGGGGAGACGCACAGATCCAATGAGGGTTAAGGATAGTGACAAAAAACAAATACAATTATGGTGGGACTGCGAGGGCGGCTATGGTTAGGGGAGGGAAAGGAAATGATGGTCATTGTGGGGAAGCAGTTGGCATGCAGCGACGATGGATGGATGACGGTTGAAGAGGGTGGGGGATGGATGGCCATTGGCGTGGAAAGGTTGGGAGGGAGAAGGAAAAGAGAAAGAAGAGAGAGTTTAGTTCATTTGTGATTTTTGTTTTTTGTTTTTTTTTTTAGAATTAAGCAAAACGACATCGTTTTGCACTACTGCAAAAGTACTCTAGAGGATCAAAACGCGACATATTTAGTCAACTTGGACTTGATTTTAGACTTCCTAAATCTTTGGTTTAGATGTTTCCTTATTGGTTTTAGATTATAATAAAAGAAAATCAATTTTGGTTTGGATTAGCTTTAGAAAACACCATTGACTATAAATATGTGGAGACTCTACTCTTTTATTGGACTTTTCAATTTTCTTTTGAGCCTCCCTTCTGGGGTTGCATTGGTAGGTATTTGGATCTTGGGTAGAACTTTAATCTTTGTTGACTGCTTTGGTCAATTGGGTGGCCCTATTTAGTGGATCCTTATTTGATATCTCTTTGTAACATTTGTTTGTTGGCGTTTTAAGTTGAAACTTGAGATATAGTGAAACTTGTTTGTTCAAGTTATAGAGAATTTTGAGAGAACTTGCAAGGGTTTAGTGATCTTGTGATTGTTTTCTTTGTTATCACACTTTCGTAGAGTCCGTATCTTTGTGATTGTTAACGCCGAACCACATAATTCTTGGTATTATTTGTTTTTTTTCTCTTTTGTATTCGCATAATGGAAAATGATATAGAAACTCACTTTTTAAACCCAATGATGTGTAAAATAGATTATTTTGGTTGGTGATTAAAAGAAGACATGAGAGAGAGAGTGAGAGAGAGTTTTTCTTAGATATTTTAATAAACTATCACATCGTTGACTTTGAAAATGAGTCTAATTTTGGCTTAAAGTAGCACTACTCTTGCATAATTTGTATGATTATTCTGCTCTATATTCGAATGCATTAACTATATTGGTGGGTGGTTGAATTTTCTCAAAGATTCTTCGCACAACAGTTGTAGTTGAGACATAATGTAATGGCACTATTAATTGGTTGTTCCTAGAGGTGACAAACCTAGTCCAAACTCATGAACCACGTCCAATTATACACATTTAAAAACTCGTCATAAACCCATCCAAATCAATAAATAGGCTTAAATGGGTTGCTCATTCTCAACTTAATTAAAATTAAGTTAAGTTTACGTGGATTGGCCATGGGTACCTATATAAGCCAGTTTAAATGAGCACCACTTCTACCATCAATCTACCTTCCACCACCACTAACACTACACCACCGTCGCCGCCACTCCACCACACCACCACAACCACCACTCTCAACTACCACCTCCTACTCTCCCACCACCATCACCACCTCCTCCTTAAAGCTGGCAATTCAAGCCCAAACCCGTTACTTCGCCCAAATCCACCCATAATAAATGGGTTTGGGTCCTTCTATTTATATAAATGGGCTGGCTGTGTTTGGGTTATTACAAATATTCTTATTTTTATTTGGGCTTAAATGGACTGAGTAAGTAAACCATTGGACTGGACACCCAACAGAAAAAGATGATAACCTGTAAATTCCATTGCTTGCGTCTTGAGGTGAACCAGAGAGAGATTAGGAAGAGAACGAGAACAATCGCAGCTCTGAAGACAATTTTTTAAGGGTCGAATTGTTCTTATTGTTGCGTCTTGAGGTGAATCCGAAAATTCCATTGCTTGAACCTACAAGAAAGTAGAATATTCAACCATAGATCTTGAAATCCATGAAGATTTCAGATTCATGCTTTCTCTCTCTAAAAATACAAACTTTCTCCATCTGTATTTATCTATGTATATATATATGTGGTTGATTCTTTGCTACATTGAATATTCAACCATAGATCTTGAAATCCATGGGGATTTCCTATTCTTGCTTTCTCTCTCTAAAATACAAACTTTCTCTCTCTGTATCTATCTATGTAT